>JAILWY010000016.1:0-432500 GCA_022113835.1 Atopsyche davidsoni
GCCCCTTAAGTGACTCGCTCCAGCGATCCTGCCACTTCTGCACGGTCGTTGCCCTCGCGTTCGCGCGCGCGGTGTCGCGATCACCGGCGTCCTCGAAGATGGCCTTTCGTTCCTCTGCGAGAAGGTCGATGGGCGGAATCCCCGCGAGCACGAGCGCCGCATCGGCCGATACCGTGCGGTATCCGCATATGACGCGGAGCGCCGCACGCCGCTGCACGCTTGATAGCATGCTGCGGTAGTGTGCCATCCGCATGCTCGGCGCCCAGACTTCGGCGCCGAAGAGCATTTGGGATTGGGCCACACTAGCGAGCAGCTTCCGCTTCTGTTCCTGCGGACCCTGCACGTTCAGCAGGATCCGCGAAAGCGCAGCGGTGGTTCCCGCGGCTTTCTCCGCGGCTCTGCGGATGTGGGCCGTGTACTTCAGGGACCCGTCGAAGTACACGCCCAGGTATCTGACCGATTTTTGCGGGGTGATGACCGCGTCGCCGACGGTTATTCGCGGCGGCTCGTGCTTGCGCCTTCCTACAAGCATTACCGCCTCGGTCTTGTGCGCTGCCAGCTCCAGGTGGTGGTCCCCCAGGGCCTGGGCGATCCTCCGCAGCGCTTCGTTAAGATTGGCCTGCAGATCCGACATCTTTCTGGCGACGGCCACGACGCCGATGTCGTCCGCGAAGCCAATCTCTTCGACACCGTCGGGAAGCTCCACTCGCAGCACCGCATCGTACATTATGTTCCACAGGAGCGGTCCGAGGACCGACCCCTGTGGCACTCCGCATGTGGTGGTTCTGGTGGTTCTGGTTATTCCACCTGTGGGAGTGTAATGCACGCTGCGGTCTCGAAAGTAACTGTCCACGACAGCTCGCACGTGCGGCTCGACGCCTTTCTTCTCCAGCGCCTCCATGATCTTCTCCCATGGGGCGCTGTTGAAGGCGTTTTTAACGTCAAGCGTTACGAGCACGCAGTACTGTCTTGTCCGCCAGGTCCCCGCATTTGCCATCTCGGCCCTGCGGTGGACCCTCGTGATGGCGTCCGCCGTGGACCTACCCCTCCTGAACCCGTACTGAGACTCGGACAGGCAGCCCTCGGTCTCGATGTACGAGTCCAGTCTGGAGTGTATCAGTCTTTCGAAGAGCTTCCCGAAGCTGTCGAGGAGGCACAATGGTCGGTAGGAAGACGCGAGATCGACCGGCTTGTCTCCTTTGCGCACCAGCGCTAGGCGCGCGGTCTTCCAGCACCCCGGGAACGTGGCCTTCGTCAGGCAGGTGTTGAAGACCGCGAGCAGCGCCGCAGGATCTTCGCGCACGGTCCTCTTCACGATCTCGTTGGGGATTCCGTCGGGTCCGGGCGCCTTGGCGTTGGGGAGGCGACTCGCGGCGATCTTCAGCTCCGGCACGGTGAAGAGTGGGATCTCTTCGTCCGGAGCTACGATGACCGCAGGTCGCCCGCCGTCAGGGCGCGTTGGGAACAGAGCGTCCAGTATGGCGTCCACCCGACCGGGCAGGGTGATGCCCGGGATAATCTGAGGAGTGTGCAGCCTCTTCATGACGAGCCTGTAGGGGAGTCCCCAGGGGTCATCGTCAATCGAGGCGCACAGCTTCTCCCAGCTTCGCTCCTTCGCGGCCTTGATGGAGATCGTGAGCGCTTTCTTTGCGCTTCTATACGCTTCGATCTCCATCGTGCAGTCCAGGGTTCCTCCTGCCTTTGGCCTCTTCCTCTGCAGTGCCCTTCTGGCAGCCATGGACTGCTTCCGCAGAGAAGCGATCTCCTCAGACCACCAGTGGACGGGTCTTCTGGTCGGGTGGCACCACTTGCGCGGCATGGACGCGTCGCACGCCTTCCGGGTCCTCGCGACGAGAGCGCACGCCGCCGCTTCCGGATCCTCGCTGATGGTGTCTTCCCCGTGCCGCTTGAAGCTGTCCGCGAATTTCTCCGCGTCCAGCTTCCGCAGGCTCCAGGCCGGTCCTCGGGGCGGTGGTGTTACAGCTGGGTAAGTGGGCGCCGTCGTGTTGAGGGTGAAGGATATGTAGAGGTGGTCGCTCAACGACTCTTCCTCCAATACCCTCCAACCCTCGAGCGAACGTGCAGCTCCCGGGCTCGCAAACGTCAGGTCTAATATTGACTCTGACGAGCCCCTCCGGAACGTGCTGGCGCCGTTGTTACATACAACGAGGCCCAGTCCAGCCGTCATGTCGGCGAGTGCCGCTCCTTTCCGTGTCGTCGACCGCGCTCCCCATTCGACGGCCTTCGCGTTGAAGTCGCCGGCGATGATGACTTCACCTGCGTGCGTCCGGACGTCCTGCTCGAGCCGGGCGAGGTACGCTACGTACTCTGCGTACGCCACGTTAGGTGAAACGTAGCACGAGTACACGCGTATACCTCCGACCCGGATCCATGTGAAGCCTTGCCCCGCGGTGCCGATCTCTTCGACGGGGGTGTCGCCGGCTGTGGCTACGGCCGTCAGCCCCGTCGCGTCGGCCCTCCACCTGGCGCTTGCCGGAGTGCGGTGCTGCTCGCAGGCGATGATGATGTCCGCCTGCAGCTCCCGCGCTTTCTGCTCCAGCAGCGCCTGCGCCGCCCTGCAATGGTTCAGATTAATTTGCAGGACGCGCAGAGACATCGGTATGCTTGCGGTAGGCATTCAGGTAGTTCCTGAATGCCTCACATTTACCGCTCCCTTGGGCGTGGTCGCTTCTTTTGCCTGATGCGACGCATGTCGGGCACTTCGGCCTGTTTCGGCACTCTTTGGCCTTGTGCCCGGGTCGGCCGCAGGTGAAGCACTGCTTGCTCTTGTCCGGGCCTCTGCAGTTTGGCGCAGCGTGGCCGAAGCCGAGGCACCTGAAGCATCTGGTGATTGTCAGATGCTCTCGCACTCGGCAGCTGACCCATCCGACGCGGATCTTGCCCGCTGCCAGGACGGTCTGTGCTGCGTCTGTCGGAACGTCGGCCAGGCCCGTTCTGGTGCCGTTTCGGGCCGGGAGGAACTTGACAGCTCCGACCGCGTCCGGCGTACACCCAGCCTGCGCCGCTAGCGCGGTGGCCAGCTCGTCTGCCGTCGTTGACTCGTCGAGGTTGTGTACCTCGACGGTCAAGGTCGTGCCAAGGCTCTTGACGTTGGCGTTCTCGCCCAGAACGCCGGCTACCGCCTTGGCAAATTTGATGGCCGTATCGGCATTCGCCCCGTCCAACTCGACCACGATGTGGCCTGCGCGGGTCTTGCGGACAGTCCGGACGTTGGCGCCTTGCTCGTCCGGCCTGACCGCAGTCTTCACCGCGGAGATCGTCTCTGCGGCGGTCTTCCCGTTGAGGGGACGTATCTCCACGGCTGGCAATTTTCGCGCCGGGAATCGCATTCTGGTCTGCGGGGGTTCAGGAGGGCGCTTTTTGGCGGCCCGCCTTTTGACGATGGTGAAGTCGCCGTCGTCGTTCTTTGCAGGGTCTATTGGTGCTGTCAACGGTGGTGCTGCTGCTTTTGATCGCGCTGCTGCTGCTGTTGGCGGTGCTGTTGCTAATTTTGTCCGCGGTGCTGCTTTCGGTGCCACTGCCGTAATCTTTTCGATTGCTGCTACGGTAGATGCTGCTGCTGTCGCTGTTGCTGATGTTGTCCCCGCAGCGAGGGACGTTCTTCGGCTATGTTGTGGTTTGAACTTATCTACCCCCGTTTCTTGGGAAGGGAGGACACTTATGGACTTACGCGCAGGGACGGCTGCAGCCTTGGCGTATGTCCCTGGTAGTGATGCCCTGGAAGTCGATGGTCTGGGGTCGGGTCTGGGTGGAGGCACTGTGGGCGTCATGGCGTGTGTGGCGATGCGCCTGATCCATAGGCGTGTAGCCGGGCGCAGTTTCTCGACGGCCGCCTTTAGCGTTCTGTTTGTGTTTGGCCTTACCGCCTTTTCCAACTCGGTGGTGAGTCTTTCCAGCTCACACACGAATTGGTAGATAAGTTCAGGTTCAGGGAGGGTATCCTTGATCAATGCTAGGGTCGTCGCCGGTGTCTGTTTGTGTTTTGGTTTGATTCGATTTATATTCATATTTAGGTCCCACGAAAAGCTGGGAAATAAGTTTCCCCTGCCGCAGAGCCCGCTTACGCCAGGGAGGCTGGATACAACGAGGGGACGCCAAGTACCTCGAGGGAATCGTTAATGATACAATTGTTTAACCACCTTGTACCATTCACCCCGTAGGCACGATGTCTGACACCGTGGGGTTAGGTGGGTTGCGCGTCAGGGCCCAACGATTTGCATCGCTGGGGGGCTCCCTGTCGCGGCTGAGTCTCCCTCCATAGAGGCGTTTTGGAAGGAGGACCCGAGTGCGGCTCTCCTAGCGGGGCTAGGTTAGCAGCAACCAGGCGGTTCGAACATCGCTCCTCTGACCTAGGCCGGCTGAGCGATAGCCGTTCCACCTGTCTGGACCTAACCTAACCTAACCTAACCTAACCTAACCTAACCTAACCTAACCTAACCTAACCTAACCTAACCTAACCTAACCTAACCTAACCTAACCTAACCTAACCTAACCTAACCTAACCTAACCTAACCTAACCTAACCTAACCTAACCTAACCTAACCTAACCTAACCTAACCTAACCTAACCTAACCTAACCTAACCTAACCTAACCTAACCTAACCTAACCTAACCTAACCTAACCTAACCTAACCTAACCTAACCTAACCTAACCTAACCTAACCTAACCTAACCTAACCTAACCTAACCTAACCTAACCTAACCTAACCTAACCTAACCTAACCTAACCTAACCTAACCTAACCTAACCTAACCTAACCTAACCTAACCTAACCTAACCTAACCTAACCTAACCTAACCTAACCTAACCTAACCTAACCTAACCTAACCTAACCTAACCTAACCTAACCTAACCTAACCTTTTTTTTTTTTTTTTTTTTTTTTTTTTTTTTTTTTTTTTTTTTTTTTTTTTTTTTTTTTTTTTTTTTTTTTTTTTTTTTTTTTTTTTTTTTTTTTTTTTTTCCCCCCGCAGCTTGGCCCACGGTTGTATTGCTCGAGACTGCGGGGGCGTCTCTTTATTTTTTCTCCTGCACAGCCATTAAAAAAAAAAAAACAGTAGAAAAAACAAAATAGCTGAAATGTAATCATCGTCCCTGCGGGGAGGATCCCCGCAGGCATTTCATCATTTCATATGCTGCATTCCTGTAAAGGGGGAAGAGGCAGCATATCACACATAATATAAACAAATTAAAAAGGATCTTCCGTCTTCATGCTTCCTGTAGAGGGGGGCGAGTCATGAAGACGGAGGCTTGGTCATGGCGGTTGGGGGGGGCTCACTTGTCGAGCCCTCTCCAATTCTTCTCTCTTGCGCTGGACCTTCTCGCAGAAGTCCGTGACTGCGTCCCAGGCTGTCTTGCGTTCCAGCATGGACGGGACGAGTTCTTCTACCGTCCATGCGACGCCAGCTCTGCAACGCAGCCGCCATCTCTCCGATTCGGTAGCGCAGCACTTGAACAGCGCGTGCTCTGCGTCGTCGATGTCGTCGTCGCAGAGCGGGCAACGTGCGCTTGCCGACCGGCCTATCCTCGCCAGGTAGCTGCCGAGGCAGCCGTGCCCGGTGAGAAGTTGGGTCAGCCGGTAGGTGACCTGACCGTGGGCGCGGTAGATCCAAGGGGCGAGGACCGGGATCAACCGCTGCGTCCATCGCCCCTTAAGTGACTCGCTCCAGCGATCCTGCCACTTCTGCACGGTCGTTGCCCTCGCGTTCGCGCGCGCGGTGTCGCGATCACCGGCGTCCTCGAAGATGGCCTTTCGTTCCTCTGCGAGAAGGTCGATGGGCGGAATCCCCGCGAGCACGAGCGCCGCATCGGCCGATACCGTGCGGTATCCGCATATGACGCGGAGCGCCGCACGCCGCTGCACGCTTGATAGCATGCTGCGGTAGTGTGCCATCCGCATGCTCGGCGCCCAGACTTCGGCGCCGAAGAGCATTTGGGATTGGGCCACACTAGCGAGCAGCTTCCGCTTCTGTTCCTGCGGACCCTGCACGTTCAGCAGGATCCGCGAAAGCGCAGCGGTGGTTCCCGCGGCTTTCTCCGCGGCTCTGCGGATGTGGGCCGTGTACTTCAGGGACCCGTCGAAGTACACGCCCAGGTATCTGACCGATTTTTGCGGGGTGATGACCGCGTCGCCGACGGTTATTCGCGGCGGCTCGTGCTTGCGCCTTCCTACAAGCATTACCGCCTCGGTCTTGTGCGCTGCCAGCTCCAGGTGGTGGTCCCCCAGGGCCTGGGCGATCCTCCGCAGCGCTTCGTTAAGATTGGCCTGCAGATCCGACATCTTTCTGGCGACGGCCACGACGCCGATATCGTCCGCGAAGCCAATCTCTTCGACACCGTCGGGAAGCTCCACTCGCAGCACCGCATCGTACATTATGTTCCACAGGAGCGGTCCGAGGACCGACCCCTGTGGCACTCCGCATGTGGTGGTTCTGGTGGTTCTGGTTATTCCACCTGTGGGAGTGTAATGCACGCTGCGGTCTCGAAAGTAACTGTCCACGACAGCTCGCACGTGCGGCTCGACGCCTTTCTTCTCCAGCGCCTCCATGATCTTCTCCCATGGGGCGCTGTTGAAGGCGTTTTTAACGTCAAGCGTTACGAGCACGCAGTACTGTCTTGTCCGCCAGGTCCCCGCATTTGCCATCTCGGCCCTGCGGTGGACCCTCGTGATGGCGTCCGCCGTGGACCTACCCCTCCTGAACCCGTACTGAGACTCGGACAGGCAGCCCTCGGTCTCGATGTACGAGTCCAGTCTGGAGTGTATCAGTCTTTCGAAGAGCTTCCCGAAGCTGTCGAGGAGGCACAATGGTCGGTAGGAAGACGCGAGATCGACCGGCTTGTCTCCTTTGCGCACCAGCGCTAGGCGCGCGGTCTTCCAGCACCCCGGGAACGTGGCCTTCGTCAGGCAGGTGTTGAAGACCGCGAGCAGCGCCGCAGGATCTTCGCGCACGGTCCTCTTCACGATCTCGTTGGGGATTCCGTCGGGTCCGGGCGCCTTGGCGTTGGGGAGGCGACTCGCGGCGATCTTCAGCTCCGGCACGGTGAAGAGTGGGATCTCTTCGTCCGGAGCTACGATGACCGCAGGTCGCCCGCCGTCAGGGCGCGTTGGGAACAGAGCGTCCAGTATGGCGTCCACCCGACCGGGCAGGGTGATGCCCGGGATAATCTGAGGAGTGTGCAGCCTCTTCATGACGAGCCTGTAGGGGAGTCCCCAGGGGTCATCGTCAATCGAGGCGCACAGCTTCTCCCAGCTTCGCTCCTTCGCGGCCTTGATGGAGATCGTGAGCGCTTTCTTTGCGCTTCTATACGCTTCGATCTCCATCGTGCAGTCCAGGGTTCCTCCTGCCTTTGGCCTCTTCCTCTGCAGTGCCCTTCTGGCAGCCATGGACTGCTTCCGCAGAGAAGCGATCTCCTCAGACCACCAGTGGACGGGTCTTCTGGTCGGGTAACCTAACCTAACCTAACCTAACCTAACCTAACCTAACCTTTTTTTTTTTTTTTTTTTTTTCCCCCCCGCAGCTTGGCCCACGGTTGTATTGCTCGAGACTGCGGGGGCGTCTCTTTATTTTCTCCCGTACAGCCTTATAAATAAAAAAAAATACAGTAAAAAACAATAAAGGCTGGAAAGTAATCATCTTTCCCTGCGGGGAGGATCCCCGCAGGCATCTCATCGACTCATATGCTGCATTCCTGTAAAGGGGGAAGAGGCAGCATATCACACATAGTATAAACAAATTAAAAAGGATCTTCCGTCTTCATGCTTCCTGTAGAGGGGGGCGAGTCATGAAGACGGAGGCTTGGTCATGGCGGTTGGGGGGGGCTCACTTGTCGAGCCCTCTCCAATTCTTCTCTCTTGCGCTGGACCTTCTCGCAGAAGTCCGTGACTGCGTCCCAGGCTGTCTTGCGTTCCAGCATGGACGGGACAAGTTCTTCTACCGTCCATGCGACGCCAGCTCTGCAACGCAGCCGCCATCTCTCCGATTCGGTAGCGCAGCACTTGAACAGCGCGTGCTCTGCGTCGTCGATGTCGTCGTCGCAGAGCGGGCAACGTGCGCTTGCCGACCGGCCTATCCTCGCCAGGTAGCTGCCGAGGCAGCCGTGCCCGGTGAGAAGTTGGGTCAGCCGGTAGGTGACCTGACCGTGGGCGCGGTAGATCCAAGGTGCGAGGACCGGGATCAACCGCTGCGTCCATCGCCCCTTAAGTGACTCGCTCCAGCGATCCTGCCACTTCTGCACGGTCGTTGCCCTCGCGTTCGCGCGCGCGGTGTCGCGATCACCGGCGTCCTCGAAGATGGCCTTTCGTTCCTCTGCGAGAAGGTCGATGGGCGGAATCCCCGCGAGCACGAGCGCCGCATCGGCCGATACCGTGCGGTATCCGCATATGACGCGGAGCGCCGCACGCCGCTGCACGCTTGATAGCATGCTGCGGTAGTGTGCCATCCGCATGCTCGGCGCCCAGACTTCGGCGCCGAAGAGCATTTGGGATTGGGCCACACTAGCGAGCAGCTTCCGCTTCTGTTCCTGCGGACCCTGCACGTTCAGCAGGATCCGCGAAAGCGCAGCGGTGGTTCCCGCGGCTTTCTCCGCGGCTCTGCGGATGTGGGCCGTGTACTTCAGGGACCCGTCGAAGTACACGCCCAGGTATCTGACCGATTTTTGCGGGGTGATGACCGCGTCGCCGACGGTTATTCGCGGCGGCTCGTGCTTGCGCCTTCCTACAAGCATTACCGCCTCGGTCTTGTGCGCTGCCAGCTCCAGGTGGTGGTCCCCCAGGGCCTGGGCGATCCTCCGCAGCGCTTCGTTAAGATTGGCCTGCAGATCCGACATCTTTCTGGCGACGGCCACGACGCCGATGTCGTCCGCGAAGCCAATCTCTTCGACACCGTCGGGAAGCTCCACTCGCAGCACCGCATCGTACATTATGTTCCACAGGAGCGGTCCGAGGACCGACCCCTGTGGCACTCCGCATGTGGTGGTTCTGGTGGTTCTGGTTATTCCACCTGTGGGAGTGTAATGCACGCTGCGGTCTCGAAAGTAACTGTCCACGACAGCTCGCACGTGCGGCTCGACGCCTTTCTTCTCCAGCGCCTCCATGATCTTCTCCCATGGGGCGCTGTTGAAGGCGTTTTTAACGTCAAGCGTTACGAGCACGCAGTACTGTCTTGTCCGCCAGGTCCCCGCATTTGCCATCTCGGCCCTGCGGTGGACCCTCGTGATGGCGTCCGCCGTGGACCTACCCCTCCTGAACCCGTACTGAGACTCGGACAGGCAGCCCTCGGTCTCGATGTACGAGTCCAGTCTGGAGTGTATCAGTCTTTCGAAGAGCTTCCCGAAGCTGTCGAGGAGGCACAATGGTCGGTAGGAAGACGCGAGATCGACCGGCTTGTCTCCTTTGCGCACCAGCGCTAGGCGCGCGGTCTTCCAGCACCCCGGGAACGTGGCCTTCGTCAGGCAGGTGTTGAAGACCGCGAGCAGCGCCGCAGGATCTTCGCGCACGGTCCTCTTCACGATCTCGTTGGGGATTCCGTCGGGTCCGGGCGCCTTGGCGTTGGGGAGGCGACTCGCGGCGATCTTCAGCTCCGGCACGGTGAAGAGTGGGATCTCTTCGTCCGGAGCTACGATGACCGCAGGTCGCCCGCCGTCAGGGCGCGTTGGGAACAGAGCGTCCAGTATGGCGTCCACCCGACCGGGCAGGGTGATGCCCGGGATAATCTGAGGAGTGTGCAGCCTCTTCATGACGAGCCTGTAGGGGAGTCCCCAGGGGTCATCGTCAATCGAGGCGCACAGCTTCTCCCAGCTTCGCTCCTTCGCGGCCTTGATGGAGATCGTGAGCGCTTTCTTTGCGCTTCTATACGCTTCGATCTCCATCGTGCAGTCCAGGGTTCCTCCTGCCTTTGGCCTCTTCCTCTGCAGTGCCCTTCTGGCAGCCATGGACTGCTTCCGCAGAGAAGCGATCTCCTCAGACCACCAGTGGACGGGTCTTCTGGTCGGGTGGCACCACTTGCGCGGCATGGACGCGTCGCACGCCTTCCGGGTCCTCGCGACGAGAGCGCACGCCGCCGCTTCCGGATCCTCGCTGATGGTGTCTTCCCCGTGCCGCTTGAAGCTGTCCGCGAATTTCTCCGCGTCCAGCTTCCGCAGGCTCCAGGCCGGTCCTCGGGGCGGTGGTGTTACAGCTGGGTAAGTGGGCGCCGTCGTGTTGAGGGTGAAGGATATGTAGAGGTGGTCGCTCAACGACTCTTCCTCCAATACCCTCCAACCCTCGAGCGAACGTGCAGCTCCCGGGCTCGCAAACGTCAGGTCTAATATTGACTCTGACGAGCCCCTCCGGAACGTGCTGGCGCCGTTGTTACATACAACGAGGCCCAGTCCAGCCGTCATGTCGGCGAGTGCCGCTCCTTTCCGTGTCGTCGACCGCGCTCCCCATTCGACGGCCTTCGCGTTGAAGTCGCCGGCGATGATGACTTCACCTGCGTGCGTCCGGACGTCCTGCTCGAGCCGGGCGAGGTACGCTACGTACTCTGCGTACGCCACGTTAGGTGAAACGTAGCACGAGTACACGCGTATACCTCCGACCCGGATCCATGTGAAGCCTTGCCCCGCGGTGCCGATCTCTTCGACGGGGGTGTCGCCGGCTGTGGCTACGGCCGTCAGCCCCGTCGCGTCGGCCCTCCACCTGGCGCTTGCCGGAGTGCGGTGCTGCTCGCAGGCGATGATGATGTCCGCCTGCAGCTCCCGCGCTTTCTGCTCCAGCAGCGCCTGCGCCGCCCTGCAATGGTTCAGATTAATTTGCAGGACGCGCAGAGACATCGGTATGCTTGCGGTAGGCATTCAGGTAGTTCCTGAATGCCTCACATTTACCGCTCCCTTGGGCGTGGTCGCTTCTTTTGCCTGATGCGACGCATGTCGGGCACTTCGGCCTGTTTCGGCACTCTTTGGCCTTGTGCCCGGGTCGGCCGCAGGTGAAGCACTGCTTGCTCTTGTCCGGGCCTCTGCAGTTTGGCGCAGCGTGGCCGAAGCCGAGGCACCTGAAGCATCTGGTGATTGTCAGATGCTCTCGCACTCGGCAGCTGACCCATCCGACGCGGATCTTGCCCGCTGCCAGGACGGTCTGTGCTGCGTCTGTCGGAACGTCGGCCAGGCCCGTTCTGGTGCCGTTTCGGGCCGGGAGGAACTTGACAGCTCCGACCGCGTCCGGCGTACACCCAGCCTGCGCCGCTAGCGCGGTGGCCAGCTCGTCTGCCGTCGTTGACTCGTCGAGGTTGTGTACCTCGACGGTCAAGGTCGTGCCAAGGCTCTTGACGTTGGCGTTCTCGCCCAGAACGCCGGCTACCGCCTTGGCAAATTTGATGGCCGTATCGGCATTCGCCCCGTCCAACTCGACCACGATGTGGCCTGCGCGGGTCTTGCGGACAGTCCGGACGTTGGCGCCTTGCTCGTCCGGCCTGACCGCAGTCTTCACCGCGGAGATCGTCTCTGCGGCGGTCTTCCCGTTGAGGGGACGTATCTCCACGGCTGGCAATTTTCGCGCCGGGAATCGCATTCTGGTCTGCGGGGGTTCAGGAGGGCGCTTTTTGGCGGCCCGCCTTTTGACGATGGTGAAGTCGCCGTCGTCGTTCTTTGCAGGGTCTATTGGTGCTGTCAACGGTGGTGCTGCTGCTTTTGATCGCGCTGCTGCTGCTGTTGGCGGTGCTGTTGCTAATTTTGTCCGCGGTGCTGCTTTCGGTGCCACTGCCGTAATCTTTTCGATTGCTGCTACGGTAGATGCTGCTGCTGTCGCTGTTGCTGATGTTGTCCCCGCAGCGAGGGACGTTCTTCGGCTATGTTGTGGTTTGAACTTATCTACCCCCGTTTCTTGGGAAGGGAGGACACTTATGGACTTACGCGCAGGGACGGCTGCAGCCTTGGCGTATGTCCCTGGTAGTGATGCCCTGGAAGTCGATGGTCTGGGGTCGGGTCTGGGTGGAGGCACTGTGGGCGTCATGGCGTGTGTGGCGATGCGCCTGATCCATAGGCGTGTAGCCGGGCGCAGTTTCTCGACGGCCGCCTTTAGCGTTCTGTTTGTGTTTGGCCTTACCGCCTTTTCCAACTCGGTGGTGAGTCTTTCCAGCTCACACACGAATTGGTAGATAAGTTCAGGTTCAGGGAGGGTATCCTTGATCAATGCTAGGGTCGTCGCCGGTGTCTGTTTGTGTTTTGGTTTGATTCGATTTATATTCATATTTAGGTCCCACGAAAAGCTGGGAAATAAGTTTCCCCTGCCGCAGAGCCCGCTTACGCCAGGGAGGCTGGATACAACGAGGGGACGCCAAGTACCTCGAGGGAATCGTTAATGATACAATTGTTTAACCACCTTGTACCATTCACCCCGTAGGCACGATGTCTGACACCGTGGGGTTAGGTGGGTTGCGCGTCAGGGCCCAACGATTTGCATCGCTGGGGGGCTCCCTGTCGCGGCTGAGTCTCCCTCCATAGAGGCGTTTTGGAAGGAGGACCCGAGTGCGGCTCTCCTAGCGGGGCTAGGTTAGCAGCAACCAGGCGGTTCGAACATCGCTCCTCTGACCTAGGCCGGCTGAGCGATAGCCGTTCCACCTGTCTGCTCCCAGGGTGCACCACGAGGAGGTCTGAGTCCGGCTTTGCACCCCAACCTAACCTAACCCAACCTAACCTAACCTAACCTAACCTAACCTAACCTAACCTAACCTAACCTAACCTAACCTAACCTAACCTAACCTAACCTAACCTAACCTAACCTAACCTAACCTAACCTAACCTAACCTAACCTAACCTAACCTAACCTAACCTAACCTAACCTAACCTAACCTAACCTAACCTAACCTAACCTAACCTAACCTAACCTAACCTAACCTAACCTAACCTAACCTAACCTAACCTAACCTAACCTAACCTAACCTAACCTAACCTAACCTAACCTAACCTAACCTAACCTAACCTAACCTAACCTAACCTAACCTAACCTAACCTAACCTAACCTAACCTAACCTAACCTAACCTAACCTAACCTAACCTAACCTTTTTTTTTTTTTTTTTTTTTTTTTTTTTCCCCCGCAGCTTAGTCCACAGTTGTATTACTCAAGGCTGCGGGGGCGTCTCTTTATTTTCTCCCGCACAGCCTTCAAAATAAAAAAAAAAAAAAATACAATAAAAAAAAAAAAAAAAAAAAAAAAAAAAAAAAAAAAAAAAAAAAAAAAAAAAAAAAAAAAAAAAAAAAAAAAAAAAAAAAAAAAAAAACAATAAAAGCTGGAAAGTAATCATCTTTCCCTGCGGGGAGGGTCCCCGCAGGCATTTCATCGGCTCGTATGCTGCATTCCTGTAAAGGGGGAAGAGGCAACATATTACACATTAAATAAAAATAGAAATAAAGGATCTTCCGTCTTCATGCTTCCTGTAGAGGGGGGCGAGTCATGAAGACGGAGGCTTGGTCACGGCGGTTGGGAGGGGCTCGCTTGCCGAGCCCTCTCCAGTTCTTCTTTCTTGCGGATTACCTTCTCGCAGAAGTCCGAGACTGCGTCCCAGGCTGCCTTGCGTTCCAACATGGACGGGACTAATCCTTCCACCGTCCATGTGACGCCGGCTCTGCAACGCAGCCGCCATCTCTCCGATTCGGTAGCGCAGCACTTGAACAGCGCGTGCTCTGCGTCGTCGATGTCGTCGTCGCAGAGCGGGCAACGTGCGCTTGCCGACCGGCCTATCCTCGCCAGGTAGCTGCCGAGGCAGCCGTGCCCGGTGAGAAGTTGGGTCAGCCGGTAGGTGACCTGACCGTGGGCGCGGTAGATCCAAGGGGCGAGGACCGGGATCAACCGCTGCGTCCATCGCCCCTTAAGTGACTCGCTCCAGCGATTTTGCCACTTCTGCACGGTCGTTGCCCTCGCGTTCGCGCGCGCGGTGTCGCGATCACCGGCGTCCTCGAAGATGGCCTTTCGTTCCTCTGCGAGAAGGTCGATGGGCGGAATCCCCGCGAGCACGAGCGCCGCATCGGCCGATACCGTGCGGTATCCGCATATGACGCGGAGCGCCGCACGCCGCTGCACGCTTCCAAGCTTGCTCCGGTAGTGTGCCATCCGCATGCTCGGCGCCCAGACTTCGGCGCCGAAGAGCATTTGGGATTGGGCCACACTAGCGAGCAGCTTCCGCTTCTGTTCCTGCGGACCCTGCACGTTCAGCAGGATCCGCGAAAGCGCAGCGGTGGTTCCCGCGGCTTTCTCCGCGGCTCTGCGGATGTGGGCCGTGTACTTCAGGGACCCGTCGAAGTACACGCCCAGGTAACTCTCGAACGCAGCGTCCCAGCTATGGGTTGTGACGTGTCCCCTGACTCCCCCCGGTCCCGCGAGTCCGCTCCAAGTGATAAACCTCGAAAATTCCCCATAGCAAGCCGAGCAGACGTCGTAGAACCTAACTCTCGAACGCGGCGTCCCAGCTATGGGTTGTGACGTGTCCCCAGACTTCCCCCGGTCCCGCGAGTCCGTTCCGAGTGATAAACCTCAAAATTTCCCAAAAAACGCCGAACTGTCATCGTAAAACCCAACTCTCGAACGCAGCGTCCCAGCTATGGGTTGTGACGTGTCTGCCGACTCCCCCCGGTCCCGCGAGTTCGCTCCAAGTGATAAACCTCGAAAATTCCCCATAGCAAGCCGAATAGACGTCGTAAAACCCAACTCTCGAACGCCGCGTCCCAGCTATGGGTTGTGACGTGTCCCCAGACTTCCCCCGGTCCCACGAGTCCGCTCCGAGTGATAAACCACGAAATTTCCCAAAAAACTCCGAACTGTCATCGTAAAACCTAACTCTTGAACGCAGCGTCCCAGCTATGGGTTGTGACGTGTCCCCTGACTTCCCCCGGTCCCGCGAGTCCGCTCCGAGTGATAAACCTCGAAATTTCCCAAAAAACTCCGAACTGTCATCGTAAAACCTAACTCTCGAACGCAGCGTCCCAGCTATGGGTTGTGACGTGTCTGCCGACTCCCCCCGGTCCCGCGAGACCGCTCCAAGTGATAAACCTCGAAAATTCCCCATAGCAAGCCGAATAGACGTCGTAAAACCCAACTCTCGAACGCCGCGTCCCAGCTATGGGTTGTGACGTGTCCCCAGACTTCCCCCGGTCCCGCGAGTCCGCTCTGAGTGATAAACCTCGAAATTTTCCAAAAAACGCCAAACTGTCATCGTAAAACCTAACTCTGGAACGCAGCGTCCCAGCTATGGGCTGTGACGTGTCTGCCGACTCCCCCCGGTCCCGCGAGTTCGCTCCAAGTGATAAACCTCGAAAATTCCCCATAGCAAGCCGAATAGACGTCGTAAAACCCAACTCTCGAACGCCGCGTCCCAGCTATGGGTTGTGACGTGTCCCCAGACTTCCCCCGGTCCCACGAGTCCGCTCCGAGTGATAAACCACGAAATTTCCCAAAAAACTCCGAACTGTCATCGTAAAACCTAACTCTCGAACGCAGCGTCCCAGCTATGGGTTGTGACGTGTCCCCTGACTCGCCCCGGTCCCGCGAGTCCGCTCCAAGTGATAAACCTCAAAAATTCCCCATAGCAAGCCGAATAGACGTCGTAAAACCCAACTCTCGAACGCCGCGTCCCAGCTATGGGTTGTGACGTGTCCCCAGACTTCCCCCGGTCCCGCGAGTCCGCTCCGAGTGATAAACCTCGAAATTTCCCAAAAAAACTCCGAACTGTCATCGTAAAACCTAACTCTCGAACGCAGCGTCCCAGCTATGGGTTGTGACGTGTCTGCCGACTCCCCCCGGTCCCGCGAGTTCGCTCCAAGTGATAAACCTCGAAAATTCCCCATAGCAAGCCGAATAGACGTCGTAAAACCCAACTCTCGAACGCCGCGTCCCAGCTATGAATTGTGACGTGTCCCCAGACTTCCCCCGGTCCCACGAGTCCGCTCCGAGTGATAAACCACGAAATTTCCCAAAAAACTCCGTACTGTCATCGTAAAACCTAACTCTCGAACGCAGCGTCCCAGCTATGGTTTGTGACGTGTCCCCTGACTCGCCCCGGTTTCGCGAGTCCGCTCCAAGTGATAAACCTCGAAAATTCCCCATAGCAAGCCGAATAGACGTCGTAAAACCCAACTCTCGAACGCCGCGTCCCAGCTATGGGTTGTGACGTGTCCCCTGACTCCCCCCGGTCCCGCGAGTCCGCTCCAAGTGATAAACCTCGAAAATTCCCCATAGCAAGCCGAATAGACGTCGTAAAACCCAACTCTCGAACGCCGCGTCCCAGCTATGGGTTGTGACGTGTCCCCAGACTTCCCCCGGTCCCACGAGTCCGCTCCGAGTGATAAACCACGAAATTTCCCAAAAAACTCCGTACTGTCATCGTAAAACCTAACTCTCGAACGCAGCGTCCCAGCTATGGTTTGTGACGTGTCCCCTGACTCGCCCCGGTTTCGCGAGTCCGCTCCAAGTGATAAACCTCGAAAATTCCCCATAGCAAGCCGAATAGACGTCGTAAAACCCAACTCTCGAACGCCGCGTCCCAGCTATGGGTTGTGACGTGTCCCCTGACTCCCCCCGGTCCCGCGAGTCCGCTCCAAGTGATAAACCTCGAAAATTCCCCATAGCAAGCCGAGCAGACGTCGTAGAACCTAACTCTCGAACGCGACGTCCCTGCTATGGGTTGTGACGTGTCCCCTGACTCGCCCCGGTCCCGCGAGTCCGTTCCGAGTGATAAACCTCGAAATTTTCCAAAAAACGCCGAACTGTCATCGTAAAACCTAACTCTGGAACGCAGCGTCCCAGCTATGGGTTGTGACGTGTCTGCCGACTCCCCCCGGTCCCGCGAGACCGCTCCAAGTGATAAACCTCGAAAATTCCCCATAGCAAGCCGAATAGACGTCGTAAAACCCAACTCTCGAACGCCGCGTCCCAGCTATGGGTTGTGACGTGTCCCCAGACTTCCCCCGGTCCCGCGAGTCCGCTCCGAGTGATAAACCTCGAAATTTCCCAAAAAACTCCGAACTGTCATCGTAAAACCTAACTCTCGAACGCAGCGTCCCAGCTATGGGTTGTGACGTGTCTGCCGACTCCCCCCGGTCCCGCGAGTTCGCTCCAAGTGATAAACCTCGAAAATTCCCCATAGCAAGCCGAATAGACGTCGTAAAACCCAACTCTCGAACGCCGCGTCCCAGCTATGGGTTGTGACGTGTCCCCAGACTTCCCCCGGTCCCACGAGTCCGCTCCGAGTGATAAACCACGAAATTTCCCAAAAAACTCCGTACTGTCATCGTAAAACCTAACTCTCGAACGCAGCGTCCCAGCTATGGTTTGTGACGTGTCCCCTGACTCGCCCCGGTTTCGCGAGTCCGCTCCAAGTGATAAACCTCGAAAATTCCCCATAGCAAGCCGAATAGACGTCGTAAAACCCAACTCTCGAACGCCGCGTCCCAGCTATGGGTTGTGACGTGTCCCCTGACTCCCCCCGGTCCCGCGAGTCCGCTCCAAGTGATAAACCTCGAAAATTCCCCATAGCAAGCCGAGCAGACGTCGTAGAACCTAACTCTCGAACGCGGCGTCCCTGCTATGGGTTGTGACGTGTCCCCTGACTCGCCTCGGTCCCGCGAGTCCGTTCCGAGTGATAAACCTCGAAATTTTCCAAAAAACGCCGAACTGTCATCGTAAAACCTAACTCTCGAACGCAGCGTCCCAGCTATGGGTTGTGACGTGTCTGCCGACTCCCCCCGGTCCCGCGAGTTCGCTCCAAGTGATAAACCTCGAAAATTCCCCATAGCAAGCCGAAGAGACGTCGTAAAACCCAACTCTCGAACGCCGCGTCCCAGCTATGGGTTGTGACGTGTCCCCAGACTTCCCCCGGTCCCACGAGTCCGCTCCGAGTGATAAACCACGAAATTTCCCAAAAAACTCCGTACTGTCATCGTAAAACCTAACTCTCGAACGCAGCGTCCCAGCTATGGTTTGTGACGTGTCCCCTGACTCGCCCCGGTTTCGCGAGTCCGCTCCAAGTGATAAACCTCGAAAATTCCCCATAGCAAGCCGAATAGACGTCGTAAAACCCAACTCTCGAACGCCGCGTCCCAGCTATGGGTTGTGACGTGTCCCCTGACTCCCCCCGGTCCCGCGAGTCCGCTCCAAGTGATAAACCTCGAAAATTCCCCATAGCAAGCCGAGCAGACGTCGTAGAACCTAACTCTCGAACGCGGCGTCCCTGCTATGGGTTGTGACGTGTCCCCTGACTCGCCTCGGTCCCGCGAGTCCGTTCCGAGTGATAAACCTCGAAATTTTCCAAAAAACGCCGAACTGTCATCGTAAAACCTAACTCTCGAACGCAGCGTCCCAGCTATGGGTTGTGACGTGTCTGCCGACTCCCCCCGGTCCCGCGAGTTCGCTCCAAGTGATAAACCTCGAAAATTCCCCATAGCAAGCCGAATAGACGTCGTAAAACCCAACTCTCGAACGCCGCGTCCCAGCTATGGGTTGTGACGTGTCCCCAGACTTCCCCCGGTCCCGCGAGTCCGCTCCGAGTAATAAACCTCGAAATTTCCCAAAAAACTCCGAACTGTCATCGTAAAACCTAACTCTCGAACGCAGCGTCCCAGCTATGGGTTGTGACGTGTCTGCCGACTCCCCCCGGTCCCGCGAGACCGCTCCAAGTGATAAACCTCGAAAATTCCCCATAGCAAGCCGAATAGACGTCGTAATACCCAACTCTCGAACGCCGCGTCCCAGCTATGGGTTGTGACGTGTCCCCAGACTTCCCCCGGTCCCGCGAGTCCGCTCCGAGTGATAAACCTCGAAATTTCCCAAAAAACTCCGAACTGTCATCGTAAAACCTAACTCTCGAACGCAGCGTCCCAGCTATGGGTTGTGACGTGTCTGCCGACTCCCCCCAGTCCCGCGAGTTCGCTCCAAGTGATAAACCTCGAAAATTCCCCATAGCAAGCCGAATAGACGTCGTAAAACCCAACTCTCGAACGCCGCGTCCCAGCTATGGGTTGTGACGTGTCCCCAGACTTCCCCCGGTCCCACGAGTCCGCTCCGAGTGATAAACCACGAAATTTCCCAAAAAACTCCGTACTGTCATCGTAAAACCTAACTCTCGAACGCAGCGTCCCAGCTATGGTTTGTGACGTGTCCCCTGACTCGCCCCGGTTTCGCGAGTCCGCTCCAAGTGATAAACCTCGAAAATTCCCCATAGCAAGCCGAATAGACGTCGTAAAACCCAACTCTCGAACGCCGCGTCCCAGCTATGGGTTGTGACGTGTCCCCTGACTCCCCCCGGTCCCGCGAGTCCGCTCCAAGTGATAAACCTCGAAAATTCCCCATAGCAAGCCGAGCAGACGTCGTAGAACCTAACTCTCGAACGCGACGTCCCTGCTATGGGTTGTGACGTGTCCCCTGACTCGCCCCGGTCCCGCGAGTCCGTTCCGAGTGATAAACCTCGAAATTTTCCAAAAAACGCCGAACTGTCATCGTAAAACCTAACTCTGGAACGCAGCGTCCCAGCTATGGGTTGTGACGTGTCTGCCGACTCCCCCCGGTCCCGCGAGTTCGCTCCAAGTGATAAACCTCGAAAATTCCCCATAGCAAGCCGAATAGACGTCGTAAAACCCAACTCTCGAACGCCGCGTCCCAGCTATGGGTTGTGACGTGTCCCCAGACTTCCCCCGGTCCCACGAGTCCGCTCCGAGTGATAAACCACGAAATTTCCCAAAAAACTCCGTACTGTCATCGTAAAACCTAACTCTCGAACGCAGCGTCCCAGCTATGGTTTGTGACGTGTCCCCTGACTCGCCCCGGTTTCGCGAGTCCGCTCCAAGTGATAAACCTCGAAAATTCCCCATAGCAAGCCGAATAGACGTCGTAAAACCCAACTCTCGAACGCCGCGTCCCAGCTATGGGTTGTGACGTGTCCCCTGACTCCCCCCGGTCCCGCGAGTCCGCTCCAAGTGATAAACCTCGAAAATTCCCCATAGCAAGCCGAGCAGACGTCGTAGAACCTAACTCTCGAACGCGGCGTCCCTGCTATGGGTTGTGACGTGTCCCCTGACTCGCCTCGGTCCCGCGAGTCCGTTCCGAGTGATAAACCTCGAAATTTTCCAAAAAACGCCGAACTGTCATCGTAAAACCTAACTCTCGAACGCAGCGTCCCAGCTATGGGTTGTGACGTGTCTGCCGACTCCCCCCGGTCCCGCGAGTTCGCTCCAAGTGATAAACCTCGAAAATTCCCCATAGCAAGCCGAATAGACGTCGTAAAACCCAACTCTCGAACGCCGCGTCCCAGCTATGGGTTGTGACGTGTCCCCAGACTTCCCCCGGTCCCGCGAGTCCGCTCCGAGTAATAAACCTCGAAATTTCCCAAAAAACTCCGAACTGTCATCGTAAAACCTAACTCTCGAACGCAGCGTCCCAGCTATGGGTTGTGACGTGTCTGCCGACTCCCCCCGGTCCTGCGAGTTCGCTCCAAGTGATAAACCTCGAAAATTCCCCATAGCAAGCCGAATAGACGTCGTAGAACCTAACTCTCGAACGCGGCGTCCCTGCTATGGGTTGTGACGTGTCCCCTGACTCGCCTCGGTCCCGCGAGTCCGTTCCGAGTGATAAACCTCGAAATTTTCCAAAAAACGCCGAACTGTCATCGTAAAACCTAACTCTCGAACGCAGCGTCCCAGCTATGGGTTGTGACGTGTCTGCCGACTCCCCCCGGTCCCGCGAGTTCGCTCCAAGTGATAAACCTCGAAAATTCCCCATAGCAAGCCGAATAGACGTCGTAAAACCCAACTCTCGAACGCCGCGTCCCAGCTATGGGTTGTGACGTGTCCCCAGACTTCCCCCGGTCCCGCGAGTCCGCTCCGAGTAATAAACCTCGAAATTTCCCAAAAAACTCCGAACTGTCATCGTAAAACCTAACTCTCGAACGCAGCGTCCCAGCTATGGGTTGTGACGTGTCTGCCGACTCCCCCCGGTCCTGCGAGTTCGCTCCAAGTGATAAACCTCGAAAATTCCCCATAGCAAGCCGAATAGACGTCGTAAAACCCAACTCTCGAACGCCGCGTCCCAGCTATGGGTTGTGACGTGTCCCTTGACTCCCCCCGGTCCCGCAAGTCCGCTCCAAGTGATAAACCTCGAAAATTCCCCATAGCAAGCCGAGCAGACGTCGTAGAACCTAACTCTCGAACGCGGCGTCCCTGCTATGGGTTGTGACGTGTCCCCTGACTCGCCCCGGTCCCGCGAGTCCGTTCCGAGTGATAAACCTCGAAAATTCCCCATAGCAAGCCGAGCAGACGTCGTAGAACCTCACTCTCGAACGCGGCGTCCCTGCTATGGGTTGTGACGTGTCCCCTGACTCGCCCCGGTCCCGCGAGTCCGTTCCGAGTGATAAACCTCGAAATTTTCCAAAAAACGCCGAACTGTCATCGTAAAACCTAACTCTGGAACGCAGCGTCCCAGCTATGGGTTGTGACGTGTCTGCCGACTCCCCCCGGTCCCGCGAGACCGCTCCAAGTGTTAAACCTCGAAAATTCCCCATAGCAAGCCGAATAGACGTCGTAAAACCCAACTCTCGAACGCCGCGTCCCAGCTATGGGTTGTGACGTGTCCCCAGACTTCCCCCGGTCCCGCGAGTCCGCTCCGAGTGATAAACCTCGAAATTTCCAAAAAAACTCCGAACTGTCATCGTAAAACCTAACTCTCGAACGCAGCGTCCCAGCTATGGGTTGTGA
Organism: Atopsyche davidsoni; assembly: GCA_022113835.1. NCBI lineage: Eukaryota > Metazoa > Arthropoda > Insecta > Trichoptera > Hydrobiosidae > Atopsyche > Atopsyche davidsoni. The sequence continues at coordinate 21,726 of JAILWY010000016.1, forward strand.
CGTGTCTGCCGACTCCCCCCGGTCCCGCGAGTTCGCTCCAAGTGATAAACCTCGAAAATTCCCCATAGCAAGCCGAATAGACGTCGTAAAACCCAACTCTCGAACGCCGCGTCCCAGCTATGGGTTGTGACGTGTCCCCAGACTTCCCCCGGTCCCACGAGTCCGCTCCGAGTGATAAACCACGAAATTTCCCAAAAAACTCCGAACTGTCATCGTAAAACCTAACTCTCGAACGCAGCGTCCCAGCTATGGGTTGTGACGTGTCCCCTGACTCGCCCCGGTCCCGCGAGTCCGCTCCAAGTGATAAACCTCGAAAATTCCCCATAGCAAGCCGAATAGACGTCGTAAAACCCAACTCTCGAACGCCGCGTCCCAGCTATGGGTTGTGACGTGTCCCCAGACTTCCCCCGGTCCCGCGAGTCCGCTCCGAGTGATAAACCTCGAAATTTCCAAAAAAACTTCGAACTGTCATCGTAAAACCTAACTCTCGAACGCAGCGTCCCAGCTATGGGTTGTGACGTGTCTGCCGACTCCCCCCGGTCCCGCGAGTCCGCTCCAAGTGATAAACCTCGAAAATTCCCCATAGCAAGCCGAGCAGACGTCGTAGAACCTAACTCTCGAACGCGGCGTCCCAGCTATGGGTTGTGACGTGTCCCCAGACTTCCCCCGGTCCCGCGAGTCCGCTCCGAGTGATAAACCTCGAAATTTCCCAAAAAACTCCGAACTGTCATCGTAAAACCTAACTCTCGAACGCAGCGTCCCAGCTATGGGTTGTGACGTGTCTGCCGACTCCCCCCGGTCCTGCGAGTTCGCTCCAAGTGATAAACCTCGAAAATTCCCCATAGCAAGCCGAATAGACGTCGTAAAACCCAACTCTCGAACGCCGCGTCCCAGCTATGGGTTGTGACGTGTCCCCAGACTTCCCCCGGTCCCACGAGTCCGCTCCGAGTGATAAACCACGAAATTTCCCAAAAAACTCCGGACTGTCATCGTAAAACCTAACTCTCGAACGCAGCGTTCCAGCTATGGGTTGTGACGTGTCTGCCGACTCCCCCCGGTCCCGCGAGACCGCTCCAAGTGATAAACCTCGAAAATTCCCCATAGCAAGCCGAATAGACGTCTGAACGCCGCACTGACGCCGAAATGATTATCTCCCACGCGATTCGGCTCGCCGCTTCGCTTTTATCGGTGCTATTGATCAGATTAAACGGAAGGAAAAAAAAAATTATGAAAAGAAATAGGAAAAAAAAAAAAAAAAACCTCAAGATATAGGCGAGGCATTGTTACTCCCGCCGTTTACCCGCGCAATACGGCTCCGCGCGTCGTGCGTTCCGTTTTTACTTTTTCGGTATTATTTTTTTCGCCCCGTGTGCACGCGGTCGTCCTCTGTGCGCGTAGTCTTGCATGCCGATGATTAGCCTCACCGATGTGCGATTCGTTCCCACTCCCGCCGTTCACCCGCGGCGGAGATTTTTTTTTTTCAATTTTTTTTCACCCGTTTGTCAAAATAAATCGCACCCCTCGTTCTCCTTCCGCTCGGTAGTCGTCGGCGGGCGTACCTGCGCGCGTGCCCGGCCCGCGAGACGACCGGGAACGCGGCCCGAGATCTTTCGAAAGCGTGGCCCGTTTCGCTACCGGCCGGCGCCGCGCGTCCGCTCGGCGGCCCCGATCGCGTGCTCGGAACGCTTTTCTTACGCATTCGAATGTGTGGTACGGTTGGCCGCACTGCCCCGAACTGCCCCGAACTGCCGCCGAAACGGTCATCTCCGGCGCGATTCGGCTCGCCGCTTCGCTTTTATCGGTGCTATTGAACAGATAAAACGGAAGGAAAAAAAAAATAATGAAAGAAATAGGAAAAAAAAAAAAAAAAACCTCAAGATATAGGCGAGTCATTGTTACTCCCGCCGTTTACCCGCGCAATACGGCTCCGCGCGTCGTGCGCTCCGTTTTGACTCTTTCGGTATTATTTTTTTCGCCCCGTGTGCACGCGGTCGTCCTCTGTGCGCGTAGTCTGGCATGCCGATGATTAGCCTCACCGATGTGCGATTCGTTCCCACTCCCGCCGTTTACCCGCGGCGGAGATTTTTTTTTTTACACTCGTTTGTGGAGAAAAATTCACTCTGCCCCCCCCCCCCCGCTCTCTTCGTTGTCTCTCCCCCGTGGTGGTCGTCGGCCGTCCCCCGCTCGTGCCCGACCCGCGAGACGACCGGGAACGCGGCCCGGGCTCTTTCGAAAACGTGGCCCGTTTCGCTACCGGCCGGCGCCGCGCTTCCGCTCGGCGGCCCCGAATGCCAGCGCCGCGTACTCGGAACGCTTTTCTCACGCATTCGAATGTGTGGTACGTTTGGCCGCCCCGCCCCGAACTGCCGCCGAAATGATTATCTCCCACGCGATTCGGCTCGCCGCTTCGCTTTTATCGGTGCTATTGAACAGATTAAACGGAAGGAAAAAAAAAATAATGAAAAGAAATAGGAAAAAAAAAAAAAAAAACCTCAAGATATAGGCGAGGCATTGTTACTCCCGCCGTTTACCCGCGCAATACGGCTCCGCGCGTCGTGCGCTCCGTTTTGACTCTTTCGGTATTATTTTTTTCGCCCCGTGTGCACGCGGTCGTCCTCTGTGCGCGTAGTCTGGCATGCCGATGATTAGCCTCACCGATGTGCGATTCGTTCCCACTCCCGCCGTTTACCCGCGGCGGAGATTTTTTTTTTTACACTCGTTTGTGGAGAAAAATTCACTCTGCCCCCCCCCCCCCGCTCTCTTCGTTGTCTCTCCCCCGTGGTGGTCGTCGGCCGTCCCCCGCTCGTGCCCGACCCGCGAGACGACCGGGAACGCGGCCCGGGCTCTTTCGAAAACGTGGCCCGTTTCGCTACCGGCCGGCGCCGCGCTTCCGCTCGGCGGCCCCGAATGCCAGCGCCGCGTACTCGGAACGCTTTTCTCACGCATTCGAATGTGTGGTACGTTTGGCCGCCCCGCCCCGAACTGCCGCCGAAATGATTATCTCCCACGCGATTCGGCTCGCCGCTTCGCTTTTATCGGTGCTATTGAACAGATTAAACGGAAGGAAAAAAAAAATAATGAAAAGAAATAGGAAAAAAAAAAAAAAAAACCTCAAGATATAGGCGAGGCATTGTTACTCCCGCCGTTTACCCGCGCAATACGGCTCCGCGCGTCGTGCGCTCCGTTTTGACTCTTTCGGTATTATTTTTTTCGCCCCGTGTGCACGCGGTCGTCCTCTGTGCGCGTAGTCTGGCATGCCGATGATTAGCCTCACCGATGTGCGATTCGTTCCCACTCCCGCCGTTCACCCGCGGCGGAGATTTTTTTTTTTTCAATTTTTTTTCACCCGTTTGTCAAAATAAATCGCACCCCTCGTTCTCCTTCCGCTCGGTAGTCGTCGGCGGGCGTACCTGCGCGCGTGCCCGGCCCGCGAGACGACCGCGCAAATAATTTTTGCTATTTAACAAACGTAACTGCGAAGAAGCTATCAGCACGTGCTACTCATATTCTGGCAGGTCTATTTCTATCCGATCGAAACACTTAACACTATTGCGTAAAATATTTAGCGAATTGTGAAACTTCTTTTTGTTGGTATTTTTGTACGCAGTGGCTGCGAGAATTAATTTTATTGTAAAAGCAAAAATAATATACAAAATGTATAAATAACAAAGTAAAAACATTTTCTTTATATTTGTAGGATTACTCTGAAAACGGGAACCAAATGGTTTATTTTCCTAGTTCCAATATTTATAGAAATCCATTGAAGTAACGCGAAGAAAGAATGATAATAAATAACGACCTGACACGGCACAAGCGCGCGCCCAAGCCCATTCACTACTCGACCGCCCAATAAAGTAATCCATAAAGAATTAGCTATTTACCAATCTAAGAGACCAGGAAGGCCAACTTTTGTGTACTTCAAAATCTACTTTTTACCTTTAAAATGTGTCACGATCAACTTGTCGCAGGAGTAGTCTAAGCGGGGAGAGGGAGGCGTAAAATGCACGCTATGTCTGTACACTGTGCTTCAGTACCGACCTCTATTCTCTTTATTTCCGTGAGTACGATGGTCCCCCGTGGCTTTGTGGAAACACCCGACCGTCTCTCCGGGCGGTCTCAATCCCCAGCTCTGCCCCATTTCTCTGTCGTCCTTGGCAGGTGTTCTGAGGAGGACGTCCCGTGACCAGCACGCCCTGATGCAAAATGGACAAACTTTTTCAACATGGCCATCAGTCGTGTTTACCTATTCTTCCTAATATATAAATAAAATATTTCACTGCCGAATCGAACCTTGAATGGTGTTATTTTCTAAGCCCACGTCCAATGACTACTCTAGAATACAACACTCAAAATAAACTATATCACTTCATAACTTCTAATGTTTCTCGAAAAACTATGAATATGCAAGCAGAAATAAATATTGTTGTACAATGCTTAGTCATTCACGTATCGTAGATTTTTAACATCCACTACTTCTTGGCATGCATGATATGTAGGTATTTACAGATTTAAAAGTAACCGTTGGTGAATGTTGGTTGGTCTTTTTTATTATAACATCAAAAACTACAGAAAACAGTAAAAACTCATTGATCTTGAAAATTAATTATCGTGAACGTAAATACTAGCAAGCACCGACACTCCTAAATTTTACAAATCAATACACAACAGACAGAAGTAATTAAAAATGCTACGTAAACATCGATTAAATAAAAATTATATTCAATTTGCATATAAAGTACACAAATACAAATCTATGATGAATTGTATGTCACGTGTATTTTTATGTTACATGTCTTTTTTATCCGTGAGCAAATGTCGCGACAAGTGGGACTCTGGCAAGGGAAGAGCTTCCTGGTCGGGTAAGCGCGCAATGGCTTGGTGGAACATTTCAATTACGCGTAGCCGACTTGGCGACTGATATCGCAGGTTGCAAAGGTTATCCGAAGGCGATGCTCGTCAGTCTTTTGTGCCGTTAGGATATTTAGGCCTTGTCCATTTAAAACCTAAATCTTTTGCTTCTCTTCTCCGAATGCCTCTCTTCAGAGCAGGCTGGTGACCATTTCCCTGAACATAAGTTTGTCCTGAGCCAGTCTTACTAATTCGGCTGTACTCTACGCTAGTTTCCTCCTTCCAATGCGCCTTTTTTCTTTGATTTTTTCCTTGGTCAATTAGCTGTAGGATGCTATATTTATTATTTCGAAAAATATGCCCAAAATAATATACCTTAAGGATAATAATATACCTCAGGAGTTCTCTTTTTTTTTGCGGATGTAACAATCTACTAGGAGAGTAGGGAAATGAAATGGTATGCGTGTAAAGTGGTTATTTTTTTAAAGTTTTGCGAGAATATAATAAAATAATACATGACTCACATACCTATACACACCTTGTACTTTAATCGCGATGAATCCACCTTCTTCAAAATATATTTTCAGTTTTTCTTGGCACCGGGCGCCAGCGCACATGTTTGATTCACAGCACTCGCCTGACTTTTGGTGCACTTTGAATATTGTTGCATTCGGCACTGAATAAGCATTATTTTTCCGAGATTGTTGTAAGTGACTAAACAGAATAAAAATGTTGTAAATGCCAAAACAATTCTATAAATGTAGGTTGTTGCAACGTGCATACTGGGTTGCAATGATTATAGTCTGTGAACTGTTCATATACCTAAGGGGGAAAAAAATTATAATACCTACTATCCTCGCACGACTATTTATATATCATCTAAATTCAACTGACCATAAGTTTATTTTATAAAATACTACTTGTTATGTGGTATATCTGTTTTGAATCATCAAATTTACTACCATTAAAACCTGAATTCTATAATAACCCATTAAGTTTTAAAGTTGAAAAACATCTATCAAAAACATACACATACCTGTTAGATAAAATATAGCACTATTAACAAATGAAAATAAAAGAAATTTGAAATTTAATTTATTTTTTTATATATATTTTTATTTATATATTTATATTTTTATATATATATATTTATTTTATATATATATATTTATATTTTTATATATATATATTTATTTTATATATATATTTATATTTTTATATATTTTTATATATTTATATATATATATATATATATTTTTTTATATATATATATTTTTCATATATTATAAACGTTTAATATTGACCTGGCTAGATAATATTTTATCATTAGCCTTAACCATATATATATATATATATATATATATTTTTTTTTTTATATATATATATTTTTCATATATTATAAACGTTTAATATTGACCTGGCTAGATAATATTTTATCATTAGCCTTAACCATATATATATATATATTTTTTTTTATATATATATATTTTTCATATATTATAAACGTTTAATATTGACCTGGCTAGATAATATTTTATCATTAGCCTTAACCATATATATATATTTTTTTTTATATATATATATTTTTCATATATTATAAACGTTTAATATTGACCTGGCTAGATAATATTTTATCATTAGCCTTAACCACGTTGTCTCTGGACATTTGTTTTGAAGTTGATTCAAATTATTGACGTTGACGGTTGCGAGATAATTTGCAATTGCTTTGTATCTACTCTATAGTTGCTATTTTAATGATGATTTTATGTATTGTACATATTTCGTGTTGGTAACAAAGTTTAGTTTCATAACAACTATAAAAAATTATATATATATATATATATACATAAAATAACGAACCTCTTTAAAAAATGGATATATCAGATAAAAATAAAACTTCTTCGGTTTCCGCGTCTCATGACTTAGAAACTTCTAAACTAATCATTGTAAATAAATTGAACGAAATTGCCGATATCTTTCTGTAAGTAGATACATATATTTACATACTTTATTTAAATAATTATAACAGTGTACTACATCGTTTTGTTTTCTCAGAAATGAAGAGTTGAACAAAGAGTTTGGACTAAGAGAACACAAAGTAAACTGGACAAGGGTGAGGACGATACTCAGTAGTGAAGTACGCCAAATGCTTTGCGAAGAATGGAATGAAATGTGGGAAACTGAAAACATACCTGACTTGCACCAACGATTTCAAGAAATTATAGCCAGTACACCTACATCTGAAACTGCATGGTAAGTACCACTAGACGGTGCTTGTTTCGTTATTTGTTTATTCAGAATTCGTGTAAACTAAAATATTATGATACTATTTTAGTACCTTACCATATCACTTGGCAAACTGTCTTTTTTGATAATTACCCCCATGTGGCAACAACTCATCAATAAATTGTATCAATTTCACAATTGAAGCTTACAGACTAGCACAATTTATTAATTTATAGTTATATATTTCAATGTTTTAGGAGACCAACAACTGGAGACATTGCTTTACAGATACGGCAACTAGATGCTAAACTACTACTGAACCAAAAAAACATCCTTATGGAAGTAGTATTAGAAAAAGAACAGCGCATCGCAACACTTAAAGAAAAACTTACAGCTACCTGGGCTCACTTCAGAAGTAAGGAGCAAGAGATACAAGAACAAAGAGAAATTGCCGCCAATATCTGTAAAGACACAGGTGTAAATTTAGAAAACTTTCGTTCTGAGTGCTTAAAGTGTTTTGGCAGAACGTCCAATTGAAAAATGATACAAACAAATAAATGTTTAAGAATCTGTTAAACGTAGCTAAACCTGAATTTCAATATAAATAATAGATTCTTCTGCATGTGTTCAAAAAATCTGTTATTTTATGTTAAAATGAATTGGTTGTAATTTTTAATATCGACAATAGAGGAATAATTTATAATTTTTATATTAGAAAGTATTTAACATTTATAATATATTATTAATAATCACAAATAATGCAATGACTGTTAATCTAAAACAGTGCTTCTCAAAGTGGTCCCTACGGACCCCAGGGGGTCCCTGGGATCATTCAGGAAGCCCTTAGAAAATTAAAATCGATTTGGGGGTCCCTGAACAACGTCAGGGAGTCCGCGCAAGGTTTAATATAAAATAAAAAAATTGTGACACATTTTTAATAATATGGAAGTTAAAATAAATAACAATGAATACATTATTAGCAATTTTTACGTCCTAAGTAAAATATAAATATAGACAGGTGCATAAAATACAAGTAATAACAGGCATTGCGGTGAGTCAGGTAGGTTAATACAGGAATGCAATAGAGTCTATACTTGCACCAACTAGTCTATAATATGAATTTATGTAGTTTTTCATCCAGGGTCCGTAGGCAAGTTTTGACTATGAAAGGGGGTCCGTGGGCCAAAAGAACTTAAGAGTCACTGATCTAAAACATGTAAATAAATCTATTCATCCAGGGCATTAGAACCTTTTGTTTACCTTCTCTTTCTCTATATATTTTTTAAAATTTTGACTTTTAAACCTCCCATGGATTAGTATATTTTTTGGCAGGGGTATTTTTGGTAAACATATAATGGATGACTTAATTGTTATATATATATGGTACTAGCCCTTGGTTTGGAACTATCGCTGCAATTTGTTTTCATTTTATGATATTGAAATCTTACGTTTTTATTAATAGACTTCAGCAAATCATCAAAAGACACTACTTAGAACAACTGTCTATCTCATACGATTATTTTTATTCCCGTATAATTGTTCGTACACCATGGTATATTAATTAATTAGAAGTTACACATGGATAACTATTAATATCATCACACTGTTATTTACTTGCTTCCATGTAGTGGTGTTCTCTCACTAATGTACTCTTACTGGTGAAGTTACATCACACTGAATATGGAACATTTAAGTCATAGGTGGCCAACCCATGGCACGCGTGCCACGCGTGGCACGCGGGCGTTTATTTTTGGCCCACTGAGCATATGCAAACATTTTTTTTTTATTTACATAAAACCACCATTAGAATATTCCATTGAGCGTAGTTCGTATCATATCATATATATGGAAATATCTCAGTACATTGATTCAACTATCGTGGCAATTTCTTTGTGTTAACAATCACAAATTTAAGCTGATTTTAAAAAGCGAGCACGTCGATTTCGCGTAGATTCTCGTGAGCGTGAATGCGGGATACGGGGGGGAAGGGAGGGAGGGGTGCGGAGCGGGTTGCTGGGTAATCCCCGGCTATCGTGCAAAGTCCAGTTCGCAGGTAGCTTGCAAAGTGCGTGGTTGTTTATTTAGGCTTAGTTAGACAGAAATGGCGTCAAATAGTAAAAACCTTGGACCAAATAAGAGAAGATTCACCGAAGAACACAGAAGTTTTCAAGACAGATGGAGTATAAACTATTTTTTCGTGGAATTTAAATCAAAGCCAATATGCTTGATATGCAATAGTTCTGTTTCTGCATTAAAAGAGTATAGTATTAAACGTCATTACGAGGCTAAGCATGCAAATAGGTTTGATAAGTACGAAGGGCAATTTCGACAAGACCAAGTTAATTTATTAAAAAGAAAACTTTTTGCACAACATCAGACATTTACTAATATGACTGAAAACTCAAAATGCTATGTAAAAGCTAGTTATGCAATAGCCACGATACTTGCAAAAAAATCGAAGCCATATTCAGATGGTGAAATTGTTAAGGAATGTTTGGAGAGTGCCGTTGAATTTATGTGCCCAGAAAAGAAAACAGACTTCTCAAAAATAAGCCTGTCTCGTCAAACTATTACTAGGCGTGTGGACGACATTGGAAAATATATTGAAGACAATTTGAAAAATCGAGCATCCAAGTTCATATTTTATTCTCTAGCATTGGATGAAAGCACAGATCTAACAGATACCTACCAAGTGGCAATATTTATTAGAGGTGTTGATGTCCATTTTAACAAAACAGAAGAATTAGCGGCACTGTATCCACTTAAAGACACCACTTGCTCACAAGATTTCTTAGGAGCTGTTACATCGACATTGAATCGTTTATCTTTACAACTCGACAACTTATCGGGCTTAGCAACAGATGGTGCTCCAGCAATGGTTGGTAAACACAATGGCTTAGTAAAATTGATTGAAGACGAGGCCAGGAAAGTTGGTAATACTTCGATGCTAAATTTTCATTGCATTATTCATCAGGAAAATTTATGTTCCAAGTCCCTTAAAATGGATCATGTCATGAATGTGGTCACCAAAACAGTTAACCTTATTAAGTCGAAGGGGTTGAATCACCGTCAGTTCCAAGAGTTTCTTAAGTCTTTGGATTCAGACTATAATGACGTTACATTTTATGCAGAAGTAAGGTGGCAGACCCGTGCCAAAATGTTGAAAAGAGTTTTTGCTTTGAAGCAAGAAATACAATCATTCTTCGCAACCAAGTCAAAACGTATCCCGGAATTTGAAGACAAGGAGTGGGTTAGAGACTTTGCATTTCTGGTCGATATAGTTAGCCATCTAGATATTGTTAATACTCGTCTACAAGGGAAAGATCAACTAATCAATAACATGTATGATCATATTTGCGCATTCCAAATGAAACTTGGGGTTTGGGAACAACAGTTAAGGGCAAAAATCTACACTCATTTTCCTACATTATTATTGGAGCCAGACGTCACACAAATAGCGACTGATAAATACGCTTCGTTGATATCAGACTTGAAGCTGGAATTTGAAAACCGATTTCAAGATTTTAAAAAGCATCGCATGCTTTTTGCTGCATTTGCAACGCCATTCTCCGTAGATGTGAATTCATTGCCAGGATTTTTACAAATGGAACATTGTGAAATGTATTGTGATACACAGTTAAAGGAGAAATTCAATCAAGTTGGTTTGGAAGAGTTTTACAAAACATATTTGGATAAGGAGAAATATCCTGTAATATATAAACATGCTCTTTTGATGATTTCGCTGTTTGGAAACACTTACACGTGTGAACAGCTTTTCACTAGAATGAAGCACATCAAATCTCATACAAGATCACGCATCACTGATGACCATTTGGAAAACTGTTTGCGTGTAGCGACAACATCAATCGATATTAACATTGATGCACTTGCTCTTGACAAACAAAATCAGACGTCTCATTAAAATGTAATATATTTTGTTTATTTTTATATACAAATAAAATTGTATCTTCTATAAAAACACTATATTTCTTGCTTGCTTTTTATATTAACACGAATTATCTCATCCTTGTTTACTTGCCATTTTTGTGCAGCTACGATTAAACTCGGAATAGTGCTAATATCGCTAGATGGCTTCTGGGAAATGAAAAAAAAATCAATGCTGGCTTGCATGAACAGAAAATTTTGCTTTTTGATGATAACCATGCACTAAAATGAGAGTTTTTAATAATATAATGCCAATCAAATTGTCATTTTCAACCAGATTTTTGAAAATTACAATGACAGTCAACGTGTTAAATGAAATTTTGTCGTCCGGCCCAGTAGGCAATCCCATTTCTTCAATTTGGCCCGGTAGCTGAAAAAGGTTGGCCACCTATGATTTAAGTGCTGCGTAATATTAATTGGCATCTTTAAAATAAAATTTTGTGAAAATTTGTCACTTCTACAATGCCAGCTTTTTGAAAATAAACATTCGATAAAAACAATATATTGAAATGCTCGTATTCTTTTGTTGGTCAGTGACATGCTTTAGCTCCGGTGACAATACAAGCATGTGTACATAAAAATGAATAAGAGAAGATCTGTAAGATGTGAAAGTATCACAAGAGACTAATTCTAAGCTCGGGATCTTTTTGTATTTTATTGTATGGGTCTTTTTCATTCATTTGCTTTAACAAACACCCAATTAAATTTTAGAAAGGTAAGGCGGGCTTGTATAGAAGTATCACAACTGTTGATATATGAATACACATAAATATCTGTATAAACAATTAATTATGCAAGGTTAGTATTATATATTAAATAAACTTGGTAATTTTTACAGAGCATATAAAATAAAGTGAGTATTTATAGATTTGTATATTAGTCATCAGGAAGGCACTCAGACCCAATTTTATTTCAACACAACACTTTTTTAACGTTTTGAAAAGCCTACAGTACTTAAACTATATTTGAGATTCTCTTGAATGACCTGATTAAGACAACATTCATTGCATCTCATAACAGGGTAAACAATTCAAAGTATTGTCAGTAAAATGTGCCCCATCAATTTTTACCTATATTTTCCCAGAGAAATAGTTTTCATTACCTATTTATATTTTCATGCTTTTAGTAGATAAAGCAGCCAATTAAGTTCAGCACGTAGCGTTTTCGAACAATCTATAATAATAACATTATCTTATTTATCTCAGTGGATAAGTAACAAAAGTTAAATCACTCAATTTAAAATATTTTATCTACTGTACAATTATTACTAATATATAATTGTGAAGAAAAACAAACCACATAAAACTTCTAAGCTTAGTAAATACTGATTTTATAGTAACTTCACAAAACATATCACTCTTTGTCTTACTGGGAGTGTTCGATATTATTGTGTAATTAATTTTACCATTGTGACTTCAAAAGTCTACATGATTTCATATTTATGATAATAATTTATGTGTATTTCTTTCTTTTAAGTCAAAAAACCATCGCTTCACTTATAAACCTTAACGTCTGAAGCAGTGAAAGTAACAATTGAAATATATTGATATAAAGTCGTAATAAAGTTTATCCAGTGATTAAACAATGTAGTATTACTAAATTGGAATTATTTGATGATTTCTAATATTATTTATTCCAATATATTTTTATTCAATTCAATTAATCATTCGTCGATTCCCGGCGCCCCTACCCGGCCAGTGAGAGCCACTGCCCGAGCGCCCGAGAAATTTTGATTGGTTTCATCGAATGCAAAAGTACATCGATCATCACGGAGAATATTTTGAAAAGCAATAAAACCATATTTAAGAGTCAATGATAGTTATTTTATTTTATTCCGGATATATAAATAGCAGCCCTCGTATAAGAAATCAAAATTTAAGGTTGGAGGTGGGAATAGGTGGGAAGTAAAGTATTAAGATTGCAGAATGTATGAAGAGGTATTTGAACCATAAATATTGATTTCTTATATGTAGAAAAGAATACCAACAATAAATGGAAACATCGAATTAAAAAATTGTAAATTTTACAAACAATTATAAAGATTACAAAAAATATATATTCTTTATTTCGATACACAATAAAAAATATAAAAAAGTAAACGAAGTATAGAAATAAAATTCAAAGAAGAATAAACAAAGAATAGAAACAAAATTTAAATATTGAGTTTAAAATTTGTCATGGAGAAAAACGTTAATTTTAGATAATGAACCGCAGACATAACAACCCCGCCTGCGCCTCCACGCCGCCTACAGCCTCAAACAGTCAAAGGTGCCCCATCTGCCCCTTTACTACGAACAATCCGAGCACAGTTAAACGTCATCTATTCACTCACGCCAGATTCAAATTATATAAATGTAATGTATGCAGAAAATCATTCACCCGTCTCGACAACTTTAAGAGACACGTATATGAAGTTCACCAGTACAGAGTAAGGGGGCAACCCGCCCCCGCCTCCCCGTCTCCTAGCGCTGAACTCCTCGCTCCGGCCTCTCCGCCGACCGCCGCGGACGTCTCCGCCACCGCCTCCCAGTCGCCTATTTTCTATTATTTACATTATATTATATTGTTAATTATAATTTTATGTTTTATTTTAATGTTGAAATTGTCATTAATCTAATCAGCCTAATATATTTTCTAATCATTTAGTTAAAGAGTCCTTGTTTGCTTACTGTAGTGATAATAACACAAGAGGCGTGAGGTACAAGTCTTTATTATGAAACACAGTACAATTATCAGATCAAGTCACGACGCCGCGCGTCCTCTGTCCGATGTCAAAACCGTAATGGCCGTTCGCCGCATAGCATCCCTGTTGTCGCCCTGCCCAGTGGCTAGATGTTCAAATGAAATTATTACGACAAAGCGCAACGCCGGGGTGGAGCTGGCTCAGTAAATTATTGAAAAGCAAAATCTTCTTTGAAATAAAAACGCACGGGACAGACGCGCTCTTTGGGCGATTTGGTAAAGGACAATTAAATTGGGTTTATTTGTTTTTGTTTTGTTTTTTTTTTTTTTTTATTTGAAATTTAATTTGGGCTTCAATGATACACAACAGTGTGCCTTGCTTCAATTTCCATAAATGCCGCAGCGATACGTTTTATCAATTATCACGGTACCCATCACCACAATTGGGTCAGATAAAAATGATATCTTTTTATTAGAGTTAAAACAAGGAATACTTTCATTTTGTGTTAGCTAGAGCGGACCCTATGTTAGAACGTGCAATATTTTCAATGGATGCTATGTGAAGGCGCAAATTACGCATTGGGGGCTTACTAAAGGCGCTGGTAACGCATTGGGGGCTCCCTGGAGACGCTGATAACGCATTGGAGGCTCATAGAACGTGCAATATTTTCAATGGATGCTATGTGAAGGCGCAAATTACGCATTGGGGGCTTACTAAAGGCGCTGGTAACGCATTGGGGGCTCCCTGGAGACGCTGATAACGCATTGGAGGCTCATAGAACGTGCAATATTTTCAATGGATGCTATGTGAAGGCGCAAATTACGCATTGGGGGCTCCCTGGAGACGCTGATAACGCATTGGAGGCTCATAGAACGTGCAATATTTTCAATGGATGCTATGTGAAGGCGCAAATTACGCATTGGGGGCTTACTGGAGGCGCTGGTAACGCATTGGGGGCTCATAGAACGTGCAATATTTTCAATGGATGCTATGTGAAGGCGCTGGTAACGCATTGGGGGCTCCCTGGAGACGCTGATAACGCATTGGAGGCTCATAGAACGTGCAATATTTTCAATGGATGCTATGTGAAGGCGCAAATTACGCATTGGGGGCTTACTAAAGGCGCTGGTAACGCATTGGGGGCTCCCTGGAGACGCTGATAACGCATTGGAGGCTCATAGAACGTGCAATATTTTCAATGGATGCTATGTGAAGGCGCAAATTACGCATTGGGGGCTTACTAAAGGCGCTGGTAACGCATTGGGGGCTCCCTGGAGACGCTGATAACGCATTGGAGGCTCATAGAACGTGCAATATTTTCAATGGATGCTATGTGGAGGCGCAAATTACGCATTGGGGGCTTACTGGAGTTGCTGGTAACGCATTAGGGGCTCCCTGGAGACGCTGATAACGCATTGGAGGCTCATAGAACGTGCAATATTTTCAATGGATGCCATCTGCCCCTTTACTACGAACAATCCGAGCACAGTTAAACGTCATCTATTCACTCACGCCAGATTCAAATTATATAAATGTAATGTATGCAGAAAATCATTCACCCGTCTCGACAACTTTAAGAGACACGTATATGAAGTTCACCAGTACAGAGTAAGGGGGCAACCCGCCCCCGCCTCCCCGTCTCCTAGCGCTGAGCTCCTCGCTCCGGCCTCTCCGCCGACCGCCGCGGACGTCTCCGCCACCGCCTCCCAGTCGCCTATTTTCTATTATTTACATTATATTATATTGTTAATTATAATTTTATGTTTTATTTTAATGTTGAAATTGTCATTAATCTAATCAGCCTAATATATTTTCTAATCATTTAGTTAAAGAGTCCTTGTTTGCTTACTGTAGTGATAATAACACAAGAGGCGTGAGGTACAAGTCTTTATTATGAAACACAGTACAATTATCAGATCAAGTCACGACGCCGCGCGTCCTCTGTCCGATGTCAAAACCGTAATGGCCGTTCGCCGCATAGCATCCCTGTTGTCGCCCTGCCCAGTGGCTAGATGTTCAAATGAAATTATTACGACAAAGCGCAACGCCGGGGTGGAGCTGGCTCAGTAAATTATTGAAAAGCAAAATCTTCTTTGAAATAAAAACGCACGGGACAGACGCGCTCTTTGGGCGATTAGGTAAAGGACAATTAAATTGGGTTTATTTGTTTTTGTTTTGTTTTTTTTTTTTTTTTATTTGAAATTTAATTTGGGCTTCAATGATACACAACAGTGTGCCTTGCTTCAATTTCCATAAATGCCGCAGCGATACGTTTTATCAATTATCACGGTACCCATCACCACAATTGGGTCAGATAAAAATGATATCTTTTTATTAGAGTTAAAACAAGGAATACTTTCATTTTGTGTTAGCTAGAGCGGACCCTATGTTAGAACGTGCAATATTTTCAATGGATGCTATGTGAAGGCGCAAATTACGCATTGGGGGCTTACTAAAGGCGCTGGTAACGCATTGGGGGCTCCCTGGAGACGCTGATAACGCATTGGAGGCTCATAGAACGTGCAATATTTTCAATGGATGCTATGTGAAGGCGCAAATTACGCATTGGGGGCTTACTAAAGGCGCTGGTAACGCATTGGGGGCTCCCTGGAGACGCTGATAACGCATTGGAGGCTCATAGAACGTGCAATATTTTCAATGGATGCTATGTGAAGGCGCAAATTACGCATTGGGGGCTTACTAAAGGCGCTGGTAACGCATTGGGGGCTCCCTGGAGACGCTGATAACGCATTGGAGGCTCATAGAACGTGCAATATTTTCAATGGATGCCATCTGCCCCTTTACTACGAACAATCCGAGCACAGTTAAACGTCATCTATTCACTCACGCCAGATTCAAATTATATAAATGTAATGTATGCAGAAAATCATTCACCCGTCTCGACAACTTTAAGAGACACGTATATGAAGTTCACCAGTACAGAGTAAGGGGGCAACCCGCCCCCGC
Organism: Atopsyche davidsoni; assembly: GCA_022113835.1. NCBI lineage: Eukaryota > Metazoa > Arthropoda > Insecta > Trichoptera > Hydrobiosidae > Atopsyche > Atopsyche davidsoni. The sequence goes on from JAILWY010000016.1 coordinate 38,395, forward strand.
CTCCCCGTCTCCTAGCGCTGAGCTCCTCGCTCCGGCCTCTCCGCCGACCGCCGCGGACGTCTCCGCCACCGCCTCCCAGTCGCCTATTTTCTATTATTTACATTATATTATATTGTTAATTATAATTTTATGTTTTATTTTAATGTTGAAATTGTCATTAATCTAATCAGCCTAATATATTTTCTAATCATTTAGTTAAAGAGTCCTTGTTTGCTTACTGTAGTGATAATAACACAAGAGGCGTGAGGTACAAGTCTTTATTATGAAACACAGTACAATTATCAGATCAAGTCACGACGCCGCGCGTCCTCTGTCCGATGTCAAAACCGTAATGGCCGTTCGCCGCATAGCATCCCTGTTGTCGCCCTGCCCAGTGGCTAGATGTTCAAATGAAATTATTACGACAAAGCGCAACGCCGGGGTGGAGCTGGCTCAGTAAATTATTGAAAAGCAAAATCTTCTTTGAAATAAAAACGCACGGGACAGACGCGCTCTTTGGGCGATTTGGTAAAGGACAATTAAATTGGGTTTATTTGTTTTTGTTTTGTTTTTTTTTTTTTTTTATTTGAAATTTAATTTGGGCTTCAATGATACACAACAGTGTGCCTTGCTTCAATTTCCATAAATGCCGCAGCGATACGTTTTATCAATTATCACGGTACCCATCACCACAATTGGGTCAGATAAAAATGATATCTTTTTATTAGAGTTAAAACAAGGAATACTTTCATTTTGTGTTAGCTAGAGCGGACCCTATGTTAGAACGTGCAATATTTTCAATGGATGCTATGTGAAGGCGCAAATTACGCATTGGGGGCTTACTAAAGGCGCTGGTAACGCATTGGGGGCTCCCTGGAGACGCTGATAACGCATTGGAGGCTCATAGAACGTGCAATATTTTCAATGGATGCTATGTGAAGGCGCAAATTACGCATTGGGGGCTTACTAAAGGCGCTGGTAACGCATTGGGGGCTCCCTGGAGACGCTGATAACGCATTGGAGGCTCATAGAACGTGCAATATTTTCAATGGATGCTATGTGAAGGCGCAAATTACGCATTGGGGGCTTACTAAAGGCGCTGGTAACGCATTGGGGGCTCCCTGGAGACGCTGATAACGCATTGGAGGCTCATAGAACGTGCAATATTTTCAATGGATGCTATGTGGAGGCGCAAATTACGCATTGGGGGCTTACTGGAGTTGCTGGTAACGCATTAGGGGCTCCCTGGAGACGCTGATAACGCATTGGAGGCTCATAGAACGTGCAATATTTTCAATGGATGCTATGTGAAGGCGCAAATTACGCATTGGGGGCTTACTAAAGGCGCTGGTAACGCATTGGGGGCTCCCTGGAGACGCTGATAACGCATTGGAGGCTCATAGAACGTGCAATATTTTCAATGGATGCTATGTGAAGGCGCAAATTACGCATTGGGGGCTTACTAAAGGCGCTGGTAACGCATTGGGGGCTCCCTGGAGACGCTGATAACGCATTGGAGGCTCATAGAACGTGCAATATTTTCAATGGATGCTATGTGGAGGCGCAAATTACGCATTGGGGGCTTACTGGAGTTGCTGGTAACGCATTAGGGGCTCCCTGGAGACGCTGATAACGCATTGGAGGCTCATAGAACGTGCAATATTTTCAATGGATGCCATCTGCCCCTTTACTACGAACAATCCGAGCACAGTTAAACGTCATCTATTCACTCACGCCAGATTCAAATTATATAAATGTAATGTATGCAGAAAATCATTCACCCGTCTCGACAACTTTAAGAGACACGTATATGAAGTTCACCAGTACAGAGTAAGGGGGCAACCCGCCCCCGCCTCCCCGTCTCCTAGCGCTGAGCTCCTCGCTCCGGCCTCTCCGCCGACCGCCGCGGACGTCTCCGCCACCGCCTCCCAGTCGCCTATTTTCTATTATTTACATTATATTATATTGTTAATTATAATTTTATGTTTTATTTTAATGTTGAAATTGTCATTAATCTAATCAGCCTAATATATTTTCTAATCATTTAGTTAAAGAGTCCTTGTTTGCTTACTGTAGTGATAATAACACAAGAGGCGTGAGGTACAAGTCTTTATTATGAAACACAGTACAATTATCAGATCAAGTCACGACGCCGCGCGTCCTCTGTCCGATGTCAAAACCGTAATGGCCGTTCGCCGCATAGCATCCCTGTTGTCGCCCTGCCCAGTGGCTAGATGTTCAAATGAAATTATTACGACAAAGCGCAACGCCGGGGTGGAGCTGGCTCAGTAAATTATTGAAAAGCAAAATCTTCTTTGAAATAAAAACGCACGGGACAGACGCGCTCTTTGGGCGATTTGGTAAAGGACAATTAAATTGGGTTTATTTGTTTTTGTTTTGTTTTTTTTTTTTTTTTATTTGAAATTTAATTTGGGCTTCAATGATACACAACAGTGTGCCTTGCTTCAATTTCCATAAATGCCGCAGCGATACGTTTTATCAATTATCACGGTACCCATCACCACAATTGGGTCAGATAAAAATGATATCTTTTTATTAGAGTTAAAACAAGGAATACTTTCATTTTGTGTTAGCTAGAGCGGACCCTATGTTGGAACGTGCAATATTTTCAATGGATGCTATGTGAAGGCGCAAATTACGCATTGGGGGCTTACTAAAGGCGCTGGTAACGCATTGGGGGCTCCCTGGAGACGCTGATAACGCATTGGAGGCTCATAGAACGTGCAATATTTTCAATGGATGCTATGTGAAGGCGCAAATTACGCATTGGGGGCTTACTAAAGGCGCTGGTAACGCATTGGGGGCTCCCTGGAGACGCTGATAACGCATTGGAGGCTCATAGAACGTGCAATATTTTCAATGGATGCTATGTGAAGGCGCAAATTACGCATTGGGGGCTTACTAAAGGCGCTGGTAACGCATTGGGGGCTCCCTGGAGACGCTGATAACGCATTGGAGGCTCATAGAACGTGCAATATTTTCAATGGATGCCATCTGCCCCTTTACTACGAACAATCCGAGCACAGTTAAACGTCATCTATTCACTCACGCCAGATTCAAATTATATAAATGTAATGTATGCAGAAAATCATTCACCCGTCTCGACAACTTTAAGAGACACGTATATGAAGTTCACCAGTACAGAGTAAGGGGGCAACCCGCCCCCGCCTCCCCGTCTCCTAGCGCTGAGCTCCTCGCTCCGGCCTCTCCGCCGACCGCCGCGGACGTCTCCGCCACCGCCTCCCAGTCGCCTATTTTCTATTATTTACATTATATTATATTGTTAATTATAATTTTATGTTTTATTTTAATGTTGAAATTGTCATTAATCTAATCAGCCTAATATATTTTCTAATCATTTAGTTAAAGAGTCCTTGTTTGCTTACTGTAGTGATAATAACACAAGAGGCGTGAGGTACAAGTCTTTATTATGAAACACAGTACAATTATCAGATCAAGTCACGACGCCGCGCGTCCTCTGTCCGATGTCAAAACCGTAATGGCCGTTCGCCGCATAGCATCCCTGTTGTCGCCCTGCCCAGTGGCTAGATGTTCAAATGAAATTATTACGACAAAGCGCAACGCCGGGGTGGAGCTGGCTCAGTAAATTATTGAAAAGCAAAATCTTCTTTGAAATAAAAACGCACGGGACAGACGCGCTCTTTGGGCGATTAGGTAAAGGACAATTAAATTGGGTTTATTTGTTTTTGTTTTGTTTTTTTTTTTTTTTTTATTTGAAATTTAATTTGGGCTTCAATGATACACAACAGTGTGCCTTGCTTCAATTTCCATAAATGCCGCAGCGATACGTTTTATCAATTATCACGGTACCCATCACCACAATTGGGTCAGATAAAAATGATATCTTTTTATTAGAGTTAAAACAAGGAATACTTTCATTTTGTGTTAGCTAGAGCGGACCCTATGTTAGAACGTGCAATATTTTCAATGGATGCTATGTGAAGGCGCAAATTACGCATTGGGGGCTTACTAAAGGCGCTGGTAACGCATTGGGGGCTCCCTGGAGACGCTGATAACGCATTGGAGGCTCATAGAACGTGCAATATTTTCAATGGATGCTATGTGAAGGCGCAAATTACGCATTGGGGGCTTACTAAAGGCGCTGGTAACGCATTGGGGGCTCCCTGGAGACGCTGATAACGCATTGGAGGCTCATAGAACGTGCAATATTTTCAATGGATGCTATGTGAAGGCGCAAATTACGCATTGGGGGCTTACTAAAGGCGCTGGTAACGCATTGGGGGCTCCCTGGAGACGCTGATAACGCATTGGAGGCTCATAGAACGTGCAATATTTTCAATGGATGCTATGTGGAGGCGCAAATTACGCATTGGGGGCTTACTGGAGTTGCTGGTAACGCATTAGGGGCTCCCTGGAGACGCTGATAACGCATTGGAGGCTCATAGAACGTGCAATATTTTCAATGGATGCTATGTGAAGGCGCAAATTACGCATTGGGGGCTCCCTGGAGACGCTGATAACGCATTGGAGGCTCATAGAACGTGCAATATTTTCAATGGATGCTATGTGAAGGCGCAAATTACGCATTGGGGGCTTACTGGAGGCGCTGGTAACGCATTGGGGGCTCATAGAACGTGCAATATTTTCAATGGATGCTATGTGAAGGCGCTGGTAACGCATTGGGGGCTCCCTGGAGACGCTGATAACGCATTGGAGGCTCATAGAACGTGCAATATTTTCAATGGATGCTATGTGAAGGCGCAAATTACGCATTGGGGGCTTACTAAAGGCGCTGGTAACGCATTGGGGGCTCCCTGGAGACGCTGATAACGCATTGGAGGCTCATAGAACGTGCAATATTTTCAATGGATGCTATGTGAAGGCGCAAATTACGCATTGGGGGCTTACTAAAGGCGCTGGTAACGCATTGGGGGCTCCCTGGAGACGCTGATAACGCATTGGAGGCTCATAGAACGTGCAATATTTTCAATGGATGCTATGTGGAGGCGCAAATTACGCATTGGGGGCTTACTGGAGTTGCTGGTAACGCATTAGGGGCTCCCTGGAGACGCTGATAACGCATTGGAGGCTCATAGAACGTGCAATATTTTCAATGGATGCCATCTGCCCCTTTACTACGAACAATCCGAGCACAGTTAAACGTCATCTATTCACTCACGCCAGATTCAAATTATATAAATGTAATGTATGCAGAAAATCATTCACCCGTCTCGACAACTTTAAGAGACACGTATATGAAGTTCACCAGTACAGAGTAAGGGGGCAACCCGCCCCCGCCTCCCCGTCTCCTAGCGCTGAGCTCCTCGCTCCGGCCTCTCCGCCGACCGCCGCGGACGTCTCCGCCACCGCCTCCCAGTCGCCTATTTTCTATTATTTACATTATATTATATTGTTAATTATAATTTTATGTTTTATTTTAATGTTGAAATTGTCATTAATCTAATCAGCCTAATATATTTTCTAATCATTTAGTTAAAGAGTCCTTGTTTGCTTACTGTAGTGATAATAACACAAGAGGCGTGAGGTACAAGTCTTTATTATGAAACACAGTACAATTATCAGATCAAGTCACGACGCCGCGCGTCCTCTGTCCGATGTCAAAACCGTAATGGCCGTTCGCCGCATAGCATCCCTGTTGTCGCCCTGCCCAGTGGCTAGATGTTCAAATGAAATTATTACGACAAAGCGCAACGCCGGGGTGGAGCTGGCTCAGTAAATTATTGAAAAGCAAAATCTTCTTTGAAATAAAAACGCACGGGACAGACGCGCTCTTTGGGCGATTTGGTAAAGGACAATTAAATTGGGTTTATTTGTTTTTGTTTTGTTTTTTTTTTTTTTTTATTTGAAATTTAATTTGGGCTTCAATGATACACAACAGTGTGCCTTGCTTCAATTTCCATAAATGCCGCAGCGATACGTTTTATCAATTATCACGGTACCCATCACCACAATTGGGTCAGATAAAAATGATATCTTTTTATTAGAGTTAAAACAAGGAATACTTTCATTTTGTGTTAGCTAGAGCGGACCCTATGTTAGAACGTGCAATATTTTCAATGGATGCTATGTGAAGGCGCAAATTACGCATTGGGGGCTTACTAAAGGCGCTGGTAACGCATTGGGGGCTCCCTGGAGACGCTGATAACGCATTGGAGGCTCATAGAACGTGCAATATTTTCAATGGATGCTATGTGAAGGCGCAAATTACGCATTGGGGGCTTACTAAAGGCGCTGGTAACGCATTGGGGGCTCCCTGGAGACGCTGATAACGCATTGGAGGCTCATAGAACGTGCAATATTTTCAATGGATGCTATGTGAAGGCGCAAATTACGCATTGGGGGCTTACTAAAGGCGCTGGTAACGCATTGGGGGCTCCCTGGAGACGCTGATAACGCATTGGAGGCTCATAGAACGTGCAATATTTTCAATGGATGCTATGTGGAGGCGCAAATTACGCATTGGGGGCTTACTGGAGTTGCTGGTAACGCATTAGGGGCTCCCTGGAGACGCTGATAACGCATTGGAGGCTCATAGAACGTGCAATATTTTCAATGGATGCCATCTGCCCCTTTACTACGAACAATCCGAGCACAGTTAAACGTCATCTATTCACTCACGCCAGATTCAAATTATATAAATGTAATGTATGCAGAAAATCATTCACCCGTCTCGACAACTTTAAGAGACACGTATATGAAGTTCACCAGTACAGAGTAAGGGGGCAACCCGCCCCCGCCTCCCCGTCTCCTAGCGCTGAACTCCTCGCTCCGGCCTCTCCGCCGACCGCCGCGGACGTCTCCGCCACCGCCTCCCAGTCGCCTATTTTCTATTATTTACATTATATTATATTGTTAATTATAATTTTATGTTTTATTTTAATGTTGAAATTGTCATTAATCTAATCAGCCTAATATATTTTCTAATCATTTAGTTAAAGAGTCCTTGTTTGCTTACTGTAGTGATAATAACACAAGAGGCGTGAGGTACAAGTCTTTATTATGAAACACAGTACAATTATCAGATCAAGTCACGACGCCGCGCGTCCTCTGTCCGATGTCAAAACCGTAATGGCCGTTCGCCGCATAGCATCCCTGTTGTCGCCCTGCCCAGTGGCTAGATGTTCAAATGAAATTATTACGACAAAGCGCAACGCCGGGGTGGAGCTGGCTCAGTAAATTATTGAAAAGCAAAATCTTCTTTGAAATAAAAACGCACGGGACAGACGCGCTCTTTGGGCGATTTGGTAAAGGACAATTAAATTGGGTTTATTTGTTTTTGTTTTGTTTTTTTTTTTTTTTTATTTGAAATTTAATTTGGGCTTCAATGATACACAACAGTGTGCCTTGCTTCAATTTCCATAAATGCCGCAGCGATACGTTTTATCAATTATCACGGTACCCATCACCACAATTGGGTCAGATAAAAATGATATCTTTTTATTAGAGTTAAAACAAGGAATACTTTCATTTTGTGTTAGCTAGAGCGGACCCTATGTTAGAACGTGCAATATTTTCAATGGATGCTATGTGAAGGCGCAAATTACGCATTGGGGGCTTACTAAAGGCGCTGGTAACGCATTGGGGGCTCCCTGGAGACGCTGATAACGCATTGGAGGCTCATAGAACGTGCAATATTTTCAATGGATGCTATGTGAAGGCGCAAATTACGCATTGGGGGCTTACTAAAGGCGCTGGTAACGCATTGGGGGCTCCCTGGAGACGCTGATAACGCATTGGAGGCTCATAGAACGTGCAATATTTTCAATGGATGCTATGTGAAGGCGCAAATTACGCATTGGGGGCTTACTAAAGGCGCTGGTAACGCATTGGGGGCTCCCTGGAGACGCTGATAACGCATTGGAGGCTCATAGAACGTGCAATATTTTCAATGGATGCTATGTGGAGGCGCAAATTACGCATTGGGGGCTTACTGGAGTTGCTGGTAACGCATTAGGGGCTCCCTGGAGACGCTGATAACGCATTGGAGGCTCATAGAACGTGCAATATTTTCAATGGATGCTATGTGAAGGCGCAAATTACGCATTGGGGGCTCCCTGGAGACGCTGATAACGCATTGGAGGCTCATAGAACGTGCAATATTTTCAATGGATGCTATGTGAAGGCGCAAATTACGCATTGGGGGCTTACTGGAGGCGCTGGTAACGCATTGGGGGCTCATAGAACGTGCAATATTTTCAATGGATGCTATGTGAAGGCGCAAATTACGCATTGGGGGCTTACTAAAGGCGCTGGTAACGCATTGGGGGCTCCCTGGAGACGCTGATAACGCATTGGAGGCTCATAGAACGTGCAATATTTTCAATGGATGCTATGTGGAGGCGCAAATTACGCATTGGGGGCTTACTGGAGGCGCTGGTAACGCATTGGGGGCTCCCTGGAGACGCTGATAACGCATTGGAGGCTCATAGAACGTGCAATATTTTCAATGGATGCTATGTGGAGGCGCAAATTACGCATTGGGGGCTTACTGGAGGCGCTGGTAACGCATTGGGGGCTCCCTGGAGACGCTGATAACGCATTGGAGGCTCATAGAACGTGCAATATTTTCAATGGATGCTATGTGAAGGCGCAAATTACGCATTGGGGGCTTACTGGAGTTGCTGGTAACGCATTAGGGGCTCACTGGAGGCGCTGGTAACGCATTGGGGGCTCCCTGGAGACGCTGATAACGCATTGGAGGCTCATAGAACGTGCAATATTTTCAATGGATGCTATGTGAAGGCGCAAATTACGCATTGGGGGCTTACTAAAGGCGCTGGTAACGCATTGGGGGCTCCCTGGAGACGCTGATAACGCATTGGAGGCTCATAGAACGTGCAATATTTTCAATGGATGCTATGTGGAGGCGCAAATTACGCATTGGGGGCTTACTGGAGGCGCTGGTAACGCATTGGGGGCTCCCTGGAGACGCTGATAACGCATTGGAGGCTCATAGAACGTGCAATATTTTCAATGGATGCTATGTGGAGGCGCAAATTACGCATTGGGGGCTTACTGGAGGCGCTGGTAACGCATTGGGGGCTCCCTGGAGACGCTGATAACGCATTGGAGGCTCATAGAACGTGCAATATTTTCAATGGATGCTATGTGAAGGCGCAAATTACGCATTGGGGGCTTACTGGAGTTGCTGGTAACGCATTAGGGGCTCACTGGAGGCGCTGGTAACGCATTGGGGGCTCCCTGGAGACGCTGATAACGCATTGGAGGCTCATAGAACGTGCAATATTTTCAATGGATGCTATGTGAAGGCGCAAATTACGCATTGGGGGCTTACTAAAGGCGCTGGTAACGCATTGGGGGCTCCCTGGAGACGCTGATAACGCATTGGAGGCTCATAGAACGTGCAATATTTTCAATGGATGCTATGTGGAGGCGCAAATTACGCATTGGGGGCTTACTGGAGTTGCTGGTAACGCATTAGGGGCTCCCTGGAGACGCTGATAACGCATTGGAGGCTCATAGAACGTGCAATATTTTCAATGGATGCTATGTGAAGGCGCAAATTACGCATTGGGGGCTCCCTGGAGACGCTGATAACGCATTGGAGGCTCATAGAACGTGCAATATTTTCAATGGATGCTATGTGAAGGCGCAAATTACGCATTGGGGGCTCCCTGGAGACGCTGATAACGCATTGGAGGCTCATAGAACGTGCAATATTTTCAATGGATGCTATGTGAAGGCGCAAATTACGCATTGGGGGCTTACTGGAGGCGCTGGTAACGCATTGGGGGCTCATAGAACGTGCAATATTTTCAATGGATGCTATGTGAAGGCGCAAATTACGCATTGGGGGCTTACTAAAGGCGCTGGTAACGCATTGGGGGCTCCCTGGAGACGCTGATAACGCATTGGAGGCTCATAGAACGTGCAATATTTTCAATGGATGCTATGTGAAGGCGCAAATTACGCATTGGGGGCTCCCTGGAGACGCTGATAACGCATTGGAGGCTCATAGAACGTGCAATATTTTCAATGGATGCTATGTGAAGGCGCAAATTACGCATTGGGGGCTTACTGGAGGCGCTGGTAACGCATTGGGGGCTCATAGAACGTGCAATATTTTCAATGGATGCTATGTGAAGGCGCAAATTACGCATTGGGGGCTTACTAAAGGCGCTGGTAACGCATTGGGGGCTCCCTGGAGACGCTGATAACGCATTGGAGGCTCATAGAACGTGCAATATTTTCAATGGATGCTATGTGGAGGCGCAAATTACGCATTGGGGGCTTACTGGAGGCGCTGGTAACGCATTGGGGGCTCCCTGGAGACGCTGATAACGCATTGGAGGCTCATAGAACGTGCAATATTTTCAATGGATGCTATGTGGAGGCGCAAATTACGCATTGGGGGCTTACTGGAGGCGCTGGTAACGCATTGGGGGCTCCCTGGAGACGCTGATAACGCATTGGAGGCTCATAGAACGTGCAATATTTTCAATGGATGCTATGTGGAGGCGCAAATTACGCATTGGGGGCTTACTGGAGGCGCTGGTAACGCATTGGGGGCTCCCTGGAGACGCTGATAACGCATTGGAGGCTCATAGAACGTGCAATATTTTCAATGGATGCTATGTGAAGGCGCAAATTACGCATTGGGGGCTTACTGGAGTTGCTGGTAACGCATTAGGGGCTCACTGGAGGCGCTGGTAACGCATTGGGGGCTCCCTGGAGACGCTGATAACGCATTGGAGGCTCATAGAACGTGCAATATTTTCAATGGATGCTATGTGAAGGCGCAAATTACGCATTGGGGGCTTACTAAAGGCGCTGGTAACGCATTGGGGGCTCCCTGGAGACGCTGATAACGCATTGGAGGCTCATAGAACGTGCAATATTTTCAATGGATGCTATGTGGAGGCGCAAATTACGCATTGGGGGCTTACTGGAGGCGCTGGTAACGCATTGGGGGCTCCCTGGAGACGCTGATAACGCATTGGAGGCTCATAGAACGTGCAATATTTTCAATGGATGCTATGTGGAGGCGCAAATTACGCATTGGGGGCTTACTGGAGGCGCTGGTAACGCATTGGGGGCTCCCTGGAGACGCTGATAACGCATTGGAGGCTCATAGAACGTGCAATATTTTCAATGGATGCTATGTGAAGGCGCAAATTACGCATTGGGGGCTTACTGGAGTTGCTGGTAACGCATTAGGGGCTCACTGGAGGCGCTGGTAACGCATTGGGGGCTCCCTGGAGACGCTGATAACGCATTGGAGGCTCATAGAACGTGCAATATTTTCAATGGATGCTATGTGAAGGCGCAAATTACGCATTGGGGGCTTACTGGAGTTGCTGGTAACGCATTAGGGGCTCACTGGAGGCGCTGGTAACGCATTGGGGGCTCCCTGGAGACGCTGATAACGCATTGGAGGCTCATAGAACGTGCAATATTTTCAATGGATGCTATGTGAAGGCGCAAATTACGCATTGGGGGCTTACTAAAGGCGCTGGTAGAAGACACTAGAAAGAAAATTAAATATATTTATATAAAGTTAGTTTTAAATAAATTACTTAAATACACCATATTGATGAGAAATATTAATGACAAGTAGATCGACTAAACATTAAAATGGTTGTAAACGCAAGCCGTTTAAAAAAAACAATGCGATATCATCGTGCCTTATTTCAGAATGGATACCTTTCTGTTCTCGCAGGTTGTCTTGTTTGGATTCGGTACCATCGTCAAATTAGCCTCGTGCTGCGCCAAGATTTCATTCAATCCCTTGGTCGATATTCGCTCCTTGATCGATCGGAAATTTTCGTTAACAATATTTCGCAGTATTTTTTCCATCTGAAAGAAAAATAACTTCAGAAAAACTCAACTCTAATATGTCATTTAAGATAAAAAAACAAATCACTCACGTTATTTAAAGATTTATTGACAACCGTTTCTATTGTGTCTTCTACAGAGGTCACGGGGAGGCGGGGGCGGGGTGCCCCCTTACTCTGTACTGGTGAACTTCATATACGTGTCTCATAAAGTTGTCGAGACGGGTGAATGATTCTCTGCATACATTACATTGATATAATTTGAATCTGGCGTGAGTGAATAGATGACGTTTAACTGTGCTCGGATTGTTCGTAGTAAAGGGGCAGATGGGGCACCTTTGACTGTTTGAGGCTGTAGGCGGCGTGGAGGCGCAGGCGGGGTTGTTATGTCTGCGGTTGTAATGACTTTATTAGTAACACAGTACAAGTATGAGATTCAGACACGACGCCGCGCGTCCTTGCGGCGTGCTCTATCCGATGGCGGCAGCGTAATGCCCGCTCTCGGAGTCCCCTCTCATAGAGCGGGCCCTATGTTGCCAGTGCTCAGGACAGCATAGACTACATGCCCCCCTGATGTCACCATCATACGAAGGTCCTGAAGGCTGGAGATCCTCTTTCCCTTTGTTGCCGGCGCCGCGCGCCGAGGCCATGCTACGTGGTTGTCGCCCTGGCCAGTGGCTGCCGCACGAGGCCGCTCCCTCGCGTACTCCCGTCGTGGCTAGCTCCACTGCGCAGCTGGCGCCGTCACACCGCGCGGCATCGCCCCGCTCAGCACCCCTTGGCTTCCTTGCTCTCCACAACCGCGACGATACTCTTCGTCCGGCCGGTCCCTCCGTGGGTCCGCGCACCGAGCACCACGCACGCGGCGGCATCTTCTCGATCGCTTTGCTGCACGCGGCTGCATGCCTTGGCTTCCTCGCGCCCCACAACCGCGACGACACTCTTCGTCCGGCCGGGCCCTCCGTGGGTCCGCGCACCAAGCACCACGCACGCGGCGGCATCTTCTCGATTGCTTCGCTGCACGCGGCTGCATGCCTTGGCTTCCTCGCGCCCCACAACCGCGACGACACTCTTCGTCCGGCCGGGCCCTCCGTGGGTCCGCGCATCAAGCGCCATGCACGCGGCGGCACATCGCCCACGTGGTCTCCTAACCTCCAACGCCCTTCGCAGATCTTCCCAGCTCCACCAGTCTTCTCACCTCACACGCCCCCGCCGAAATAGCTTGTAATGACAATAATACGAGGGGCGTGTGGTTTAGGTCTTTATTAGTAACACAGTACAAGTATGAGATTCAGACACGACGCCGCGCGTCCTCGCGGCGTGCTCTATCCGATGGCGGCAGCGTGATGCCCGCTCTCGGAGTCCCTTCTCATAGAGCGGGCCCTATGTTGCCAGTGCTCAGGACAGCATAGACTACAGCGGTTCATTATCTAAAATTAACGTTTTTCTCCATGACAAATTTTAAACTCAATATTTAAATTTTGTTTCTATTCTTTGTTTATTCTTCTTTGAATTTTATTTCTATACTTCGTTTACTTTTTTATATTTTTTATTGTGTATCGAAATAAAGAATATATATTTTTTGTAATCTTTATAATTGTTTGTAAAATTTACAATTTTTTAATTCGATGTTTCCATTTATTGTTGGTATTCTTTTCTATATATATATATATATAATTTTTTATAGTTGTTATGAAACTAAACTTTGTTACCAACACGAAATATGTACAATACATAAAATCATCATTAAAATAGCCCCCAATGCGTTACCAGCGCCTTTAATAAGCCCCCAATGCGTAATTTGCGCCTTCACATAGCATCTATTGAAAATATTGCACGTTCTATGAGCCTCCAATGCGTTATCAGCGTCTCCAGGGAGCCCCCAATGCGTTACCAGCGCCTTTAGTAAGCCCCCAATGCGTAATCTGCGCCTCCACTGAGCCTCCATTGAAAATCTTGCGCGTTCTATGAGCCTCCAATGCGTAATCTGCGCCTCCACTGAGCCTCCATTGAAAATCTTGCGCGTTCTATGAGCCTCCAATGCGTAATCTGCGCCTCCACTGAGCCTCCATTGAAAATATTGCACGTTCTATGAGCCTCCAATGCGTTATCAGCGTCTCCAGGGAGCCCCCAATGCGTTACCAGCGCCTCCAGTAAGCCCCCAATGCGTAATTTGCGCCTCCACATAGCATCCATTGAAGATATTGCACGTTCTATGAGCCTCCAATGCGTTATCAGCGTCTCCAGGGAGCCCCCAATGCGTTACCAGCGCCTTTAGTAAGCCCCCAATGCGTAATTTGCGCCTTCACATAGCATCCATTGAAAATATTGCACGTTCTATGAGCCTCCAATGCGTTATCAGCGTCTCCAGGGAGCCCCCAATGCGTTACCAGCGCCTTTAGTAAGCCCCCAATGCGTAATTTGCGCCTTCACATAGCATCCATTGAAAATATTGCACGTTCTATGAGCCTCCAATGCGTTATCAGCGTCTCCAGGGAGCCCCCAATGCGTTACCAGCGCCTTTAGTAAGCCCCCAATGCGTAATTTGCGCCTTCACATAGCATCCATTGAAAATATTGCACGTTCTAACATAGGGTCCGCTCTAGCTAACACAAAATGAAAGTATTCCTTGTTTTAACTCTAATAAAAAGATATCATTTTTATCTGACCCAATTGTGGTGATGGGTACCGTGATAATTGATAAAACGTATCGCTGCGGCATTTATGGAAATTGAAGCAAGGCACACTGTTGTGTATCATTGAAGCCCAAATTAAATTTCAAATAAAAAAAAAAAAAAAAACAAAACAAAAACAAATAAACCCAATTTAATTGTCCTTTACCAAATCGCCCAAAGAGCGCGTCTGTCCCGTGCGTTTTTATTTCAAAGAAGATTTTGCTTTTCAATAATTTACTGAGCCAGCTCCACCCCGGCGTTGCGCTTTGTCGTAATAATTTCATTTGAACATCTAGCCACTGGGCAGGGCGACAACAGGGATGCTATGCGGCGAACGGCCATTACGGTTTTGACATCGGACAGAGGACGCGCGGCGTCGTGACTTGATCTGATAATTGTACTGTGTTTCATAATAAAGACTTGTACCTCACGCCTCTTGTGTTATTATCACTACAGTAAGCAAACAAGGACTCTTTAACTAAATGATTAGAAAATATATTAGGCTGATTAGATTAATGACAATTTCAACATTAAAATAAAACATAAAATTATAATTAACAATATAATATAATGTAAATAATAGAAAATAGGCGACTGGGAGGCGGTGGCGGAGACGTCCGCGGCGGTCGGCGGAGAGGCCGGAGCGAGGAGTTCAGCGCTAGGAGACGGGGAGGCGGGGGCGGGTTGCCCCCTTACTCTGTACTGGTGAACTTCATATACGTGTCTCTTAAAGTTGTCGAGACGGGTGAATGATTTTCTGCATACATTACATTTATATAATTTGAATCTGGCGTGAGTGAATAGATGACGTTTAACTGTGCTCGGATTGTTCGTAGTAAAGGGGCAGATGGGGCACCTTTGACTGTTTGAGGCTGTAGGCGGCGTGGAGGCGCAGGCGGGGTTGTTATGTCTGCGGTTCATTATCTAAAATTAACGTTTTTCTCCATGACAAATTTTAAACTCAATATTTAAATTTTGTTTCTATTCTTTGTTTATTCTTCTTTGAATTTTATTTCTATACTTCGTTTACTTTTTTATATTTTTTATTGTGTATCGAAATAAAGAATATATATTTTTTGTAATCTTTATAATTGTTTGTAAAATTTACAATTTTTTAATTCGATGTTTCCATTTATTGTTGGTATTCTTTTCTACATATAAGAAATCAATATTTATGGTTCAAATACCTCTTCATACATTCTGCAATCTTAATACTTTACTTCCCACCTATTCCCACCTCCAACCTTAAATTTTGATTTCTTATACGAGGGCTGCTATTTATATATCCGGAATAAAATAAAATAACTATCATTGACTCTTAAATATGGTTTTATTGCTTTTCAAAATATTCTCCGTGATGATCGATGTACTTTTGCATTCGATGAAACCAATCAAAATTTCTCGGGCGCTCGGGCAGTGGCTCTCACTGGCCGGGTAGGGGCGCCGGGAATCGACGAATGATTAATTGAATTGAATAAAAATATATTGGAATAAATAATATTAGAAATCATCAAATAATTCCAATTTAGTAATACTACATTGTTTAATCACTGGATAAACTTTATTACGACTTTATATCAATATATTTCAATTGTTACTTTCACTGCTTCAGACGTTAAGGTTTATAAGTGAAGCGATGGTTTTTTGACTTAAAAGAAAGAAATACACATAAATTATTATCATAAATATGAAATCATGTAGACTTTTGAAGTCACAATGGTAAAATTAATTACACAATAATATCGAACACTCCCAGTAAGACAAAGAGTGATATGTTTTGTGAAGTTACTATAAAATCAGTATTTACTAAGCTTAGAAGTTTTATGTGGTTTGTTTTTCTTCACAATTATATATTAGTAATAATTGTACAGTAGATAAAATATTTTAAATTGAGTGATTTAACTTTTGTTACTTATCCACTGAGATAAATAAGATAATGTTATTATTATAGATTGTTCGAAAACGCTACGTGCTGAACTTAATTGGCTGCTTTATCTACTAAAAGCATGAAAATATAAATAGGTAATGAAAACTATTTCTCTGGGAAAATATAGGTAAAAATTGATGGGGCACATTTTACTGACAATACTTTGAATTGTTTACCCTGTTATGAGATGCAATGAATGTTGTCTTAATCAGGTCATTCAAGAGAATCTCAAATATAGTTTAAGTACTGTAGGCTTTTCAAAACGTTAAAAAAGTGTTGTGTTGAAATAAAATTGGGTCTGAGTGCCTTCCTGATGACTAATATACAAATCTATAAATACTCACTTTATTTTATATGCTCTGTAAAAATTACCAAGTTTATTTAATATATAATACTAACCTTGCATAATTAATTGTTTATACAGATATTTATGTGTATTCATATATCAACAGTTGTGATACTTCTATACAAGCCCGCCTTACCTTTCTAAAATTTAATTGGGTGTTTGTTAAAGCAAATGAATGAAAAAGACCCATACAATAAAATACAAAAAGATCCCGAGCTTAGAATTAGTCTCTTGTGATACTTTCACATCTTACAGATCTTCTCTTATTCATTTTTATGTACACATGCTTGTATTGTCACCGGAGCTAAAGCATGTCACTGACCAACAAAAGAATACGAGCATTTCAATATATTGTTTTTATCGAATGTTTATTTTCAAAAAGCTGGCATTGTAGAAGTGACAAATTTTCACAAAATTTTATTTTAAAGATGCCAATTAATATTACGCAGCACTTAAATGTTCCATATTCAGTGTGATGTAACTTCACCAGTAAGAGTACATTAGTGAGAGAACACCACTACATGGAAGCAAGTAAATAACAGTGTGATGATATTAATAGTTATCCATGTGTAACTTCTAATTAATTAATATACCATGGTGTACGAACAATTATACGGGAATAAAAATAATCGTATGAGATAGACAGTTGTTCTAAGTAGTGTCTTTTGATGATTTGCTGAAGTCTATTAATAAAAACGTAAGATTTCAATATCATAAAATGAAAACAAATTGCAGCGATAGTTCCAAACCAAGGGCTAGTACCATATATATATAACAATTAAGTCATCCATTATATGTTTACCAAAAATACCCCTGCCAAAAAATATACTAATCCATGGGAGGTTTAAAAGTCAAAATTTTAAAAAATATATAGAGAAAGAGAAGGTAAACAAAAGGTTCTAATGCCCTGGATGAATAGATTTATTTACATGTTTTAGATCAGTGACTCTTAAGTTCTTTTGGCCCACGGACCCCCTTTCATAGTCAAAACTTGCCTACGGACCCTGGATGAAAAACTACATAAATTCATATTATAGACTAGTTGGTGCAAGTATAGACTCTATTGCATTCCTGTATTAACCTACCTGACTCACCGCAATGCCTGTTATTACTTGTATTTTATGCACCTGTCTATATTTATATTTTACTTAGGACGTAAAAATTGCTAATAATGTATTCATTGTTATTTATTTTAACTTCCATATTATTAAAAATGTGTCACAATTTTTTTATTTTATATTAAACCTTGCGCGGACTCCCTGACGTTGTTCAGGGACCCCCAAATCGATTTTAATTTTCTAAGGGCTTCCTGAATGATCCCAGGGACCCCCTGGGGTCCGTAGGGACCACTTTGAGAAGCACTGTTTTAGATTAACAGTCATTGCATTATTTGTGATTATTAATAATATATTATAAATGTTAAATACTTTCTAATATAAAAATTATAAATTATTCCTCTATTGTCGATATTAAAAATTACAACCAATTCATTTTAACATAAAATAACAGATTTTTTGAACACATGCAGAAGAATCTATTATTTATATTGAAATTCAGGTTTAGCTACGTTTAACAGATTCTTAAACATTTATTTGTTTGTATCATTTTTCAATTGGACGTTCTGCCAAAACACTTTAAGCACTCAGAACGAAAGTTTTCTAAATTTACACCTGTGTCTTTACAGATATTGGCGGCGATTTCTCTTTGTTCTTGTATCTCTTGCTCCTTACTTCTGAAGTGAGCCCAGGTAGCTGTAAGTTTTTCTTTAAGTGTTGCGATGCGCTGTTCTTTTTCTAATACTACTTCCATAAGGATGTTTTTTTGGTTCAGTAGTAGTTTAGCATCTAGTTGCCGTATCTGTAAAGCAATGTCTCCAGTTGTTGGTCTCCTAAAACATTGAAATATATAACTATAAATTAATAAATTGTGCTAGTCTGTAAGCTTCAATTGTGAAATTGATACAATTTATTGATGAGTTGTTGCCACATGGGGGTAATTATCAAAAAAGACAGTTTGCCAAGTGATATGGTAAGGTACTAAAATAGTATCATAATATTTTAGTTTACACGAATTCTGAATAAACAAATAACGAAACAAGCACCGTCTAGTGGTACTTACCATGCAGTTTCAGATGTAGGTGTACTGGCTATAATTTCTTGAAATCGTTGGTGCAAGTCAGGTATGTTTTCAGTTTCCCACATTTCATTCCATTCTTCGCAAAGCATTTGGCGTACTTCACTACTGAGTATCGTCCTCACCCTTGTCCAGTTTACTTTGTGTTCTCTTAGTCCAAACTCTTTGTTCAACTCTTCATTTCTGAGAAAACAAAACGATGTAGTACACTGTTATAATTATTTAAATAAAGTATGTAAATATATGTATCTACTTACAGAAAGATATCGGCAATTTCGTTCAATTTATTTACAATGATTAGTTTAGAAGTTTCTAAGTCATGAGACGCGGAAACCGAAGAAGTTTTATTTTTATCTGATATATCCATTTTTTAAAGAGGTTCGTTATTTTATGTATATATATATATATATATAATTTTTTATAGTTGTTATGAAACTAAACTTTGTTACCAACACGAAATATGTACAATACATAAAATCATCATTAAAATAGCAACTATAGAGTAGATACAAAGCAATTGCAAATTATCTCGCAACCGTCAACGTCAATAATTTGAATCAACTTCAAAACAAATGTCCAGAGACAACGTGGTTAAGGCTAATGATAAAATATTATCTAGCCAGGTCAATATTAAACGTTTATAATATATGAAAAATATATATATATAAAAAAAAATATATATATATGGTTAAGGCTAATGATAAAATATTATCTAGCCAGGTCAATATTAAACGTTTATAATATATGAAAAATATATATATATAAAAAAAAATATATATATATATATGGTTAAGGCTAATGATAAAATATTATCTAGCCAGGTCAATATTAAACGTTTATAATATATGAAAAATATATATATATAAAAAAAAAAATATATATATATATATATATATATATGGTTAAGGCTAATGATAAAATATTATCTAGCCAGGTCAATATTAAACGTTTATAATATATGAAAAATATATATATATAAAAAAATATATATATATATATATATAAATATATAAAAATATATAAAAATATAAATATATATATAAAATAAATATATATATATAAAAATATAAATATATATATATAAAATAAATATATATATATAAAAATATAAATATATATATAAAAATATATATAAAAAAATAAATTAAATTTCAAATTTCTTTTATTTTCATTTGTTAATAGTGCTATATTTTATCTAACAGGTATGTGTATGTTTTTGATAGATGTTTTTCAACTTTAAAACTTAATGGGTTATTATAGAATTCAGGTTTTAATGGTAGTAAATTTGATGATTCAAAACAGATATACCACATAACAAGTAGTATTTTATAAAATAAACTTATGGTCAGTTGAATTTAGATGATATATAAATAGTCGTGCGAGGATAGTAGGTATTATAATTTTTTTCCCCCTTAGGTATATGAACAGTTCACAGACTATAATCATTGCAACCCAGTATGCACGTTGCAACAACCTACATTTATAGAATTGTTTTGGCATTTACAACATTTTTATTCTGTTTAGTCACTTACAACAATCTCGGAAAAATAATGCTTATTCAGTGCCGAATGCAACAATATTCAAAGTGCACCAAAAGTCAGGCGAGTGCTGTGAATCAAACATGTGCGCTGGCGCCCGGTGCCAAGAAAAACTGAAAATATATTTTGAAGAAGGTGGATTCATCGCGATTAAAGTACAAGGTGTGTATAGGTATGTGAGTCATGTATTATTTTATTATATTCTCGCAAAACTTTAAAAAAATAACCACTTTACACGCATACCATTTCATTTCCCTACTCTCCTAGTAGATTGTTACATCCGCAAAAAAAAAGAGAACTCCTGAGGTATATTATTATCCTTAAGGTATATTATTTTGGGCATATTTTTCGAAATAATAAATATAGCATCCTACAGCTAATTGACCAAGGAAAAAATCAAAGAAAAAAGGCGCATTGGAAGGAGGAAACTAGCGTAGAGTACAGCCGAATTAGTAAGACTGGCTCAGGACAAACTTATGTTCAGGGAAATGGTCACCAGCCTGCTCTGAAGAGAGGCATTCGGAGAAGAGAAGCAAAAGATTTAGGTTTTAAATGGACAAGGCCTAAATATCCTAACGGCACAAAAGACTGACGAGCATCGCCTTCGGATAACCTTTGCAACCTGCGATATCAGTCGCCAAGTCGGCTACGCGTAATTGAAATGTTCCACCAAGCCATTGCGCGCTTACCCGACCAGGAAGCTCTTCCCTTGCCAGAGTCCCACTTGTCGCGACATTTGCTCACGGATAAAAAAGACATGTAACATAAAAATACACGTGACATACAATTCATCATAGATTTGTATTTGTGTACTTTATATGCAAATTGAATATAATTTTTATTTAATCGATGTTTACGTAGCATTTTTAATTACTTCTGTCTGTTGTGTATTGATTTGTAAAATTTAGGAGTGTCGGTGCTTGCTAGTATTTACGTTCACGATAATTAATTTTCAATATCAATTAGTTTTTACTGTTTTCTGTAGTTTTTGATGTTATAATAAAAAAGACCAACCAACATTCACCAACGGTTACTTTTATGAATAATGACATTAGAATAAAGCTACATATAATCTATCTACTTTGCTAAATATAATTTTGATAAATAGTTTTGTTTCTCATGGTGGCTTCCTCATTTTCGGTTTTAAAAATAATATTAGGTTTTTAATAAAATTGGTATGCAACGGATATTAATTATATCAATTGTTGCGAATTAATTATATCAATTGATGATTTCAGTCCAATAGATCTTATTTAAATCATGTAGGTAAGCTTCAAACAGTTTCATTCTTATGGTATGAAATTGATGGATCTGATCTGTTACAAATAAAAAAATTGAAAACGGTAGGTAGGTGTAAAATTTTATCAGTAGCAATTCATAACATTGTAATTTGTGTAGGGTTTTCAGCCATTAAATCTAATCCTAACATTTGTGAACAAACAAAAACCACCAGCTTACTGTAAATGTTATTAAATAACATTTTAGTAAAAATGATTTGCTGTAGCAAAACTCACAATCACCCATTTTTTGAAAAATAAAGTAAATAGATTATACAGTACACTTTATTACCATCATTTGTATAACTATTTGAGTTATTATGGCTATAGAATAGGTAATTGAGTATTTTGCGTACCGTGAACAGCGAAAGCTTCATTTACCTAGGGGATCTTTTATCTGTGCGTGCAAAAAAAAAAACATAGTTAAAAACCAATTTATATTATTTATGGTGGGTATTTATCAATTTGAAAAAATCTTCAATTACATAAGACAGTTATGAAAATATTATATGATGCTGTACTAACACGTGCAGGTAATGAGCCCCAGATATGCAAAAGTGCAACGGTTGACACTATTTAAATAATTTTTATTAAAGTGTACTTGATAACATTTAACATTAAACTGCAAACATGTTGTGATAGTGATTGGTGTTTCACAAAATGAGTTAATAATTTTTAAGACACATATCTCATGCAATATAACAATATCTTAGTGTATAAACATTGATATTTAAAAAATACGAATTAATATAAATATGTGTATATTTTATTACGCATAAAATAATATAATATAATGTCTCGATAAAATAGGTGCATACTTTGATTGTTAATAACTCTTATAATATAAGATAAATTTTGAAATGATGTTAGATTGAGAAATAAAATAAATGTAGAGAGATTCAGTTATGCCAAAAGTTGTCTTGTGCAAAATAAAATTCTGGATTCTTACTTATACCATAAGGAGACTCCAGACAGTTAAATGGTACCATTGAATGATCAAGATTCTTTGGTCCAGGCATAGATCACTTAGGAGGTTGAACTTATCAAGACCCGAAGAACGAAAGAAGTTGTAATTTTATGAAGATATTGGTTACGTGTAAGGAGGAATGGAATATAAATAAGAACTCTTTGATTGAAGAACTTGAGGAAAAAGCTCTGATATAATATAACTTCATTGTTTCAAACCGAGAAAGAAGTGGTAATTTTGATGGTCAGGAAACAAGAAGAGAAGAGTTGGTAAAAAAATTATTTATAATCAAAGCATATAATCTTATGGAGACATAATAAAATAAGGTTTATTTTAAAAATATAGATTTTAATACCTAATGATTTTCACAAGCTGATACTTCTATAATGTGAAGTTCTTTTCTTTAGTCATATCATAATATCATTACTTCCAAAGCATCACCTCATTAATCTACGATAAGTACACAGTATTAAATTAACGATGAAATCTATTGGTAAAATTAAATATACTGATAAATAGAGAGTGGGGAAATCGACTCCAAGCTTTGATTTGATTTACATCTCTTAATCGCAGTAATTGTTCAGGATTTAAGCATCAATTACTTTAACTGTAACAGACATCAAATTATTGAGTACTTTGTACGTTAATATGTTATAGCATGAAATATTTACAGTCCAATATAATCAATTTTTGCCTTATTTGATTAATATTTAAAATTATTTGTACATGTTTTTTGAAATGGTCTCTTTTATTTGTTAGTTAGCGGTGACCTTTTAATACAACATTTCAAAATATTCAGATTATAAACTCATATTGAGCAAGGATTTGCTATTCTACTCAATATTGAATTTCAATTTTCGGCCGAAAACAGCAAGCTTTATGTTATAAATACAGAATAATTTGTTACAGATTACAAATTGTCAGTTGATACTTATTAATACAAAATTAAGTAAAGGTTTGCCGTTGGCTTGAGAAATCAACTATAAAAATAATTTATACTAGGAATTTAATTATTAATTTTTTTTAAATCAATAAACGCACGCTAGTAAAGTGTATTTTTTTCAGCTAACACAAAATGAAAGTATTCCTTGTTTTAACTCTAATAAAAAGATATCATTTTTATCTGACCCAATTGTGGTGATGGGTACCGTGATAATTGATAAAACGTATCGCTGCGGCATTTATGGAAATTGAAGCAAGGCACACTGTTGTGTATCATTGAAGCCCAAATTAAATTTCAAATAAAAAAAAAAAAAAACAAAACAAAAACAAATAAACCCAATTTAATTGTCCTTTACCAAATCGCCCAAAGAGCGCGTCTGTCCCGTGCGTTTTTATTTCAAAGAAGATTTTGCTTTTCAATAATTTATTCGCCTATATCTTGAGGTTTTTTTTTTTTTTTTCCTATTTCTTTTCATTATTTTTTTTTTCCTTCCGTTTAATCTGTTCAATAGCACCGATAAAAGCGAAGCGGCGAGCCGAATCGCGCCGGAGATGACCGTTTCGGCGGCAGTTCGGGGCAGTTCGGGGCAGTGCGGCCAAACGTACCACACATTCGAATGCGTAGGAAAAGCGTTCCGAGCACGCGGCGCCGGCAATCGGGGCCGCCGAGCGGACGCGCGGCGCCGGCCGGTAGCGAAACGGGCCACGCTTTCGAAAGATCTCGGGCCGCGTTCCCGGTCGTCTCGCGGGTCGGGCACGAGCGGGGGACGGCCGACGACCACCACGGGGGAGAGACAACGAAGAGAGCGGGGGGGGGGGGGGGGCAGAGTGAATTTTTCTCCACAAACGAGTGTAAAAAAAAAAATCTCCGCCGCGGGTAAACGGCGGGAAAGGGAACGAATCGCACATCGGTTAGGCTAATCATCGGCACGTTCTATGAGCCTCCAATGCGTTATCAGCGTCTCCAGGGAGCCCCCAATGCGTTACCAGCGCCTCCAGTAAGCCCCCAATGCGTAATTTGCGCCTCCACATAGCATCCATTGAAAATATTGCACGTTCTATGAGCCTCCAATGCGTTATCAGCGTCTCCAGGGAGCCCCCAATGCGTTACCAGCGCCTCCAGTAACGGGTGTTGTATCGTAAAAATATGTTGTAAATATTACAAAAATTAAAACTTTACACCATCATCAACATCGGATTTCTCCTAGGGCTTAGGATCGACTAACTCGCGTGCAACGGCTGTTAACGCGAAACCCTTCTCCACATCAGCCCTCAAGGACCTCGCTTGAGTATTTGCTACTACCACCAAGATCTGCGCCGACGGAGGCTCCAGGCGGGCTCACGCCCAGACCCTTCTGCGCACACCGCCGCGGCCATCCTACTCGTCGCGGCTTCAAAGCGATCGCATCGCTGCGAACGCCCTGGTTGCCTGCGACGGTCGAGTATAGGCTGAACGCTACAGCGCCATCCATTTTCAGGGCTGGTCGCTTCGGCAGGTGAGTTGTTACACACTCCTTAGCGGATTCCGACTTCCATGGCCACCGTCCTGCTGTCCTGAGCGACCAACGCCTTTTATGGTATCCGATGAGCGTTCATTGGGCGCCTTAACTCGACGTTTGGTTCATCCCACAGCGCCAGTTCTGCTTACCAAAATTGGCCCACTTGGCACTCCCATCCGAGCTCCGACTTCATCTTCGAGCAAGACGGAGATCTCACCCATTTAAAGTTTGAGAATAGGTTGAGGCCGTTTCGGCCCCAATGCCTCTAATCATTCGCTTTACCGGATGAGACTGTGCGAATGTCGCATCGCGAGGATGCGACATGTTTCTCGAGCGCCAGCTATCCTGAGGGAAACTTCGGATGGAACCAGCTATTAGATAGTTCGATTAGTCTTTCGCCCCTATACCCAGTTCCGACGATCGATTTGCACATCAGAATCGCTTCGGTCCTCCATCAGGGTTTCCCCTGACTTCGACCTGACCAGGCATAGTTCACCATCTTTCGGGTCCCAGCGTGCACGCTCTCAGTGCGTCTCGATAATCGCACGGTGACTTTCTCGAAACGCCTCGAGAATGCGGCGGGGCGCCGGAACGACGCCCGCGCATCTTCCCTCCATAGCGAGTAAACCGCTAACTTTCACTTTCATTGCGCCTCTGGGTCTAGTGATTCCCAATGACTCGCGCGCATGCTAGACTCCTTGGTCCGTGTTTCAAGACGGGTCCTGTGAGTGCCCAAAACAAAACCACCGCCGACCGGGACGCGTCCCGTCCGAGAGCGCGCCGCCATACACGGACGCCCCGAGCGCGACGCCCGCGACGCGACTAGGCGAAGGGGGCCACGCGGGGAGCGCCGTTGCGACGCGACGGACGCCACACTAGGCGGCGGACGCGATCCTCGTTCTCTACCGTCGCAAGCGGCGGCCGTGAACGCCGCGGCTCCGCCCCGCACGAACGGGGCGGGACAGCCGCACGGCGCATTCGACCGCGGCGCGACGGGTCGCGGTGTTATACTGAGGGAGAAGTGCACGCACTCCGGGGGCCTGACGACGCGCCGGCGCACCCTCCGCGCCTCGCGACCGCCGTTAGACGACGCGAAGGCGGCGGTGTGCGACCGGCGGCGGGCCCCGGCGGAAGAGCGATGAATCTCCCCGTTCGCTCGTTTGAGTTCCACAGGTTTACCCCTGAACGGTTTCACGTACTCTTGAACTCTCTCTTCAAAGTTCTTTTCAACTTTCCCTCACGGTACTTGTTCGCTATCGGTCTCGTGGTAGTATTTAGCCTTAGATGGAGTTTACCACCCGCTTGGGGCTGCACTCTCAAGCAACCCGACTCTGGGGAGAGAGACCGTCGCAGCCGGCTACCGTCACCACGGGCCTGGCACCCTCTGCGGGTAAGCGGCCCCGTTCAAGATGAACTTGGACTGGCAGCCGTGACTAATGACCGCGCGTATATTTATGACTCTCCTCCCTAACGCTACATTTCCCGGCGGCCCGCCGGGGCCGCAGGATTCAGCGCTGGGCTAGTCCCGTTTCGCTCGCCGCTACTCGGGGAATCCTCGTTAGTTTCTTTTCCTCCGCTTACTGATATGCTTAAGTTCGGCGGGTGATCTCTCCTGATTTGAGGTCGACAGACAGATATTATTATTATATACACGCTCGCACACCGCGTGTCGCGCGGTACACGCGCACGCCGGCCCGGTCCGGGAGGCGACGCGGCGACCGTGGCACACGGGCTGTCGTCGTGCGTTGCTAGAACGCAAACAGCGACGCCGTGGCGTGTCGCGCGCCGCCCTCGTCCCCGGACGGGACGCGGGCGTGCGGTGAAGACCGCGCGCGGTATAACGTGCGGCGTTAACGATTGCGAAAAATTTAATCGGACGCGAGCGGCGGCAGAGGCCCCCCCCCCCCGAGAGGGAGGGAGGGTCCGCCGCGCCCGCGACGCCGACAACGCTCACGCGACGACGACGACGGCGGTTACCGTTGCCGGCACCGCGTCGCGCGTCGCGAAGTCTGGTTTTCTGGTGTGCGCGACCCTCAAACAGGAGTGGTCCGTCGATAAACTACGTCTTGCTCGGACCGCAATGTGCGTTCGAAATGTCGATGCTCATGTGTCCTGCAGTTCACACTCTGACGCGCATTTAGCTGCGTTCTTCATCGACCCACGAGCCGAGTGATCCGCCGTTCAGGGTAATCATGATATATATTATTATATATAGAAAATAAAATTGTTCGTTCGTTTCGACAGGCGAAAAAGTGTTGTTTGTTTCCACAAATTGACTGGACCGGACGCCGGGGGAGGGCCGCGCGAAGCGGCCGCTCGCCCCCCGACGATGCCGGACGTGTCGATATCGAGAGAGAGAGCGCGGAGACTCTCTTCGAATCGGAAGGCGCGAAAAGGACGACGCCGGCCCTAGGGCCGATATGATCGCGCCGATGATCCCAGTCTCGCGCGCACGCGTCTCAGAGCGACGCGGCCGAGCGGCGTTCGACGTGCGCGCGCGCCGCACGCGCGCGCACCGGTTTTTTT
Organism: Atopsyche davidsoni; assembly: GCA_022113835.1. NCBI lineage: Eukaryota > Metazoa > Arthropoda > Insecta > Trichoptera > Hydrobiosidae > Atopsyche > Atopsyche davidsoni. The sequence continues at coordinate 66,023 of JAILWY010000016.1, forward strand.
TATTTGTTGTTTTCATACATTCGTTCGAGCGCCACTCCGTTTTTTGTGCGGATGTGGGGCAGTGAAAAACACAGGAAATGATCCTTCCGCAGGTTCACCTACGGAAACCTTGTTACGACTTTTACTTCCTCTAAATGATCAAATTCGGTCAAACTTTTCGACGCGTCGGATGCCCGCGAAGAGCTTCCGCGCACCAATCCGAAGACCTCACCAAATCATCCATCGGAAGTAGCGACGGGCGGTGTGTACAAAGGGCAGGGACGCAATTAACGCGAGCTGGTGACTCGCTTTTACTAGGAATTCCTCGTTCATGGGGGAGAATTGCAAACCCCAATCCCTATCACGAAGGGGTTTCATCGGGTTACCCGGGCCGTTAGGCCAAGGAGGACACGCTGATCCCTTCAGTGTAGCGCGCGTGCGGCCCAGGACATCTAAGGGCATCACAGACCTGCTATTGCTCAATCTCGTGCGGCTATATATACCGCCGGTCCCTCTAAGAAGATTTTCATTGTACGCCGGTAGTGAAGACCACGCGACGCGACGCCGCGACGACGCGTGAGCGCCGCACGCGACGAACGCGCAGGCGCGGACCCTCGTGATACCGGTTGCACGTCTATTTAATAGGCTAGAGTTACGTTCGTTACCGGAATTAACCTGACAAATCGCTCCACCAACTAAGAGCGGCCATGCACCACCACCCACCGAATCGAGAAAGAGCTGTTAATCCGTCAATCCTTCCAGTGTCCGGGCCTGGTGAGTTTTCCCGTGTTGAGTCGAATTAAGCCGCAGGCTCCACTCCTGGTGGTGCCCTTCCGTCAATTCCTTTAAGTTTCAGCTTTGCAACCATACTCCCCCCGGAGCCCGAAAGCTTTGGTTTCCCGGGAGCTGCCCACCGGGATAAAATTATGAATCTTCGGCGGATCGCTGGCTGGCATCATTTATGGTTAGAACTACAGCGGTATCTAATCGCCTTCGAACCTCTAACTTTCGTTCTTGATTAATGAAAACACCTTTGGCAAATGCTTTCGCTTTAGTCCGTCTTGCGACGATCCAAGAATTTCACCTCTAACGTCGCAATACGAATGCCCCCAGTTGTCCCTATTAATCATTACCTCTGGTATCAGAAAGCCAACAAAACAGAACCGAGGTCCTATTCTATTATTCCATGCGTACAATATTCAGGCAAGTGTTAGCCCGCTTTGAGCACTCTAATTTGTTCAAAGTAAACAGCCGCGACGGCCCGCCTCGACGCGCGCGGCCGACCGTTAGGAAGGTCGCGACACGCACCGGCGGTGGACGCACCGGCGAGAAGCCCCGCAGACGTGCCTGTCGTACCGCAGTCGGTAGACCGACACCGCAGGACACAATTTCAACTACGAGCTTTTTAACCGCAACAACTTTAGTATATGCTATTGGAGCTGGAATTACCGCGGCTGCTGGCACCAGACTTGCCCTCCAATGGATCCTCGTTAAAGGATTTAAAGTGTAATCATTCCGATCACGAGGCCTCGGACGAGTCCCGTATCGTTATTTTTCGTCACTACCTCCCCGTGCCGGGAGTGGGTAATTTGCGCGCCTGCTGCCTTCCGTGGATGTGGTAGCCGTTTCTCAGGCTCCCTCTCCGGAATCGAACCCTGATTCCCCGTTACCCGTGACAACCATGGTAGTCGCATAAACTACCATCGACAGTTGATAAGGCAGACATTTGAAAGATGCGTCGCCGGTACTAGACCGTGCGATCAGCTCAAAGTTATCTAGAGTCATCTCGGAGAGCGGCGGACGGGTCGCTCCCACGCGAAGTAAAAGTCGAGTCCGGTGAGGATATCCAATGTCTTGCTAGTAGTCGTCGCCGGTGTCTGTTTTGTTTTTTTCATCATGTCGAATCCCCTGAGTAGCTGGGAAATATATTTCCCTGCCGCAGACCCCGCTTACGCCAGGGAGGTTAGATACAACGAGAGGGCACCAAGTACCTTGAGGGAATCGTTAATGATACTGTTGACGACGCGCTACCAGGAATAGTTCTCGTTCTCGAGACACTGGTAGACGTTCAGTTTTCTTTCGATGTGACTCCACGAATTCGCCAAGGTTCGTGGATACTTAGTGGACTGTATTGTAGGTAATTCAAAGACTTCGTTCGTGTAATCTTTTATTTAAACTTTATTACAAACTTTGTTATAATATATGATTTCCAGACATGTTACATTTAACACTTTTAAACCGACATCCGGGTCGGTAATTTAAACACTGCGTGACAATCCGTCACAATATACTTCCGAACTCGCGGCGGTATATTCCATGAGGTATGTAAACCTCCCACGATATTTACGTCACCTGACGCGATGTTAGCACAGAATACGCCAATCGTGGTCGTATCTTCACGCACGCGGACGTGGTTTCTACGCGCGTTGCTTTTCCACTCATTGGGGGTTTTATAAGGCTCACAACGATCATCACAGCAGGAATGAACTTTTCATAACCTCGCCGGATATTAACGATAAGATCGCAATTTACATCTCACCGGAGTGGGTGTCTTCCGGGCATAGTTACCCCTTGAAGACACTTTGAACACTGTTCGAACACTAGCCCATTGGGGGCTCTCACTGGTCTTTTATACGGTTTCAGAACAAAGGAAAAGATGTGTTTTCCTGTTCACATTCCTGGTTATCTTAAGTACTTTTCTAATCGACAAAAATACTATTAGTAATTCGTAGACTATATCCATAACACAAATATTTGATATACTTAATTATTATTCCAGTTTAAACAGATCGACTTACTCGCATATGTAAGTCGTTAAAAATGAATTATAATATGGCGACTCTCTAGAGTTCCATGAGATCGGCTTTCAATTGATTAGGATGTTTATCCTCTACACGTGTAAGAAAATAATAAAATTCTCCGATCGCATTCCAATGCGGTGAAATAAGCGAGAATTTACGATTTTAAACATAATATTTAACTAAAAGGGCGACGACTTGGTGGCCGCTTATTACGTTAACAATAACAAATCATATCTAGATTAAATTCAAACTTAAAAGAATCTATCCTGCTATCGGGTTGGTAACAGATACAATAACCACCTTGTATTTGTATGCGACTTTGTATGCGATTTGCATCGCTGGGGGCTCCCTGTCACGACTGAGTCTTCTTCAATAGAGGCGTTTTGGGAGAAGAATCCGAGTGCGACTCTCCTATTTGGGCTAGGTTAGCAACAGGCGGGCAGTTTGATCATTGTTTCTCTGGCCAAGGCGGGATGAGAGATTCAGATGAGAGATCCGTCTGCTCCCAGGGTGCACCACGAGGAGGTTTGGGTCCGACTCGACACCCCAGCCTAACTTTAATTTGTTAACTGAGCCGTATTAACAGTACTTAACCGCTATTTGTCAACTGAGCCGTATTTTCGATACTAAACCGCATTTACCAATGCATGCTGTAGCTCCCTGGCGAGGAGCATGATCTCGACTTTTTTGTATTTTTTTCATACTTTTAATCCTGGGTGAAACTTGTCTCTGCACGTAAATGGTCGCTGGTGCATGCTTTGTTATTTTGGGTTTTTAATTAAAATAAATGGATTCAGTTAACGTATTTATTAATTTCATATAGTATTGTTGAATGAACATAAATACTATTTAAGAAAAAGGTTAAAAAATTCACAAAAAATGAGAAAAACAGGTATAATACTTGTCAAAAAATATATAGCCTTAGTGGCAATTGTACACATAATATTAAAACAAAGCTCCATAGCACGCGCAGCTCTGCGCGTTACTGGCCGGCGCGCGCGCGATCTACGCTGACCTCCTGCTTGAGGCGCGCCGGCAACTCTCGGTACACAGCCTCCGGAACGTTTTCTACGATGGAAGACTTAATGCTTTAGATATAAAAATATTAACGGATAAGGATCTAACCTTAATTTGGAACCTAGCAATTCTTCGTTATGTATTTATGTTTGTATGGATATATGTACATATGTATCTGCGTGCGTGCTTTGGTGTATGCGTGTGTGTTTGCATGCATATATATATATATACATTTTTCCACAATATATACATATTTTAAGTCATAAAATTAAAAGTTTTTTTTTTATCACCGTTGCAGCGATAGACGAGGTCGGACCAGATGATCATCTCCTGGGAGAAGCAGAAGACGCCGAGCCGACCGCCCTTGAGCGTGGCGTCGAATACGTTGCCGGAGTCCGCCACCAGATGCTCCCCCTCGTACACGCGCAAACGCATGAGACCCACGCGCGGCCGGTGCAGCAGCAGCCAACGGTAGGCGGTGCGCTCCTTCCAGCCGGCATTGCGCGGGTCTTTCCACAGCAGCTTGACCTGATCGGGTGTGTCACCCGTATGCCACATGGAGTTGCGCAACATCTGCCCGGGTCCTGAGCCCGAGTCCACGAGCTTCAGTTGAATGCCCGGCTCGGCCACAGCGCGGAAGGGCGTAGACTCCCAATACGTCTGCGTTGCTTTCTTCCACATGACCACGTAGAACTTTCGATTGTCTTGGTAACTAAAACACAGTTTTACCGTCCGTTAGTCTTTCAGCGTCCGTTAATCACGCAGAGTGCTCCCTCATCTTCGATTAACTCCAGGGTTACCTGAATATAAAGCCAACGTAATCGTCATCGACGTCTGTGTCCACAAAAAAGGTTCCCTCGAAATCCACCCCGCTGAAAGTAGCGTAGCCCACCGCGAGTCCGGGGTCGCTGTTCATGGTCTGCACAATCTCCGCGCCTTTGTTATAAATTACCCAGTTGGGGTCTACTTGCGACTCGCCCTCTGGGTCCAATACTACGGTCTGGTATGTTCTACCAAAGAATACTGTTGTGAGAATCAAATGGTTATTTTAAATTAAAATTACTTAAAATAAAGTTGCGTCAACAAACCTAAAATCGGTAGCCCAAATTTTGGAATTGTTAGGACAGTTATCAAGATGATTCGGAATATCGTCTATGTCGTAATCGTTCTCGCAGCGATCTCCAGTCCCGTTGTCTGTGAATTGATTCAAGTCTAAGATTACAATCACGCCGAAAGATTTTGACTTGCTGTCGTATCCAGCTACCCAGCTTTGCTGAACGAAGCTGAAGAGCTCCGTTTGGGCAGGTCTGCACTACCAACCGTTTATATCTTCCTGGCCAGGGTTGTAGGCGAGTGGGCAGTTGTCTATATCATCAGGCACGCCGTCGTTGTCACTATCAGTATCGCAGGCATCGCCTCGCCCATCTCCATCTGTATCCAGTTGATCACCATTCGGAATCTTCGGACAATTGTCCTCACTATCTTGGATTCCATCCCTAAAACGATACTTTTTTAATAAAAAGGACTAGAAGCGCAACATATGTAAGAATGGTGCTTTCATTTTGGCAACTAAATTCTGATCTGATATAAATTCCTTCACTCTACAATAGTACAGTGGCTGTGAGTCGAAAGAAGGAGGAGGCCCCCGGGCACACCGACCTGTCGCGGTCGAGGTCGCTGTCGCAAGCGTCTCCAACGAGATCATTGTCGACATCGTGCTGCCCCGCGTTAGCTATCCGAGGACAATTGTCGCAGACGTCTCCTAGTCCGTCGCCGTCGCTGTCTCGCTGCTCCACGTTGGGGTGACGCGGGCAGTTGTCCGAGTGATTGGGGATACCTTTAAATATCACGAGTGTGAGATCTGATAAGTTTAAGGATATATTTTTTCTCGGTTGTTTAGATTTACCATCATTATCAATATCTGGATCGCATGCGTCTCCCAGGCCATCCTTGTCCGCATCTGCTTGATCGGGGTTGGGCGTGGAAGGACAATTGTCGCAAGCATCGCCTACTTTGTCGCCACCTCCGGCCTCCGAATCACCCTGCTCGGGGTTATATTTCAGCGGACAATTATCCTGCGATACAAAGAACGAACAATTAATGCACTGATTTTAGCCTCGTCGGACGATTTTGACCTCGATCAATGCTCACTGGACTGTTAGGCACGCCGTCGCCGTCAGCGTCTGGGTCGCACGCGTCTCCGATGCCATCCTCGTCTGCATCTTCTTGGCCGGAGTTGGGCACGGTTACACAATTATCCTGAAAGCATCGAATCGTCATTATTTCTCCGCACGTCCGACAGGACAACGTCCGGATACCTTACTGTCAACAATTGAATATTCACCCTCCTGCAGCGCGGGTCCGGGCAACCCAGGTCGCTGTCCGGTCTGCCGTCCAGGTCACGGTCGCTGCCGCACAGCAAGCCGTCTCCCGCCCAGCCCACGCGGCACTGGCAGCGGGCGCGCTCGCCGGGGGCGCCCGAGCTCACGCAGGTGGCACGGCGGTCGCAAACCGTGCCGTCCGAGCACAGCCCCGGCCCGCTGTGGCAGCCCACGCTCTGGTTGCCGGCGTAGCCCTGAGCGCACGACCCGCATGCGAAGGAACCCTCGGTGTTGATGCACTGCGAGTGAGGGTCGCAGCCGCCGTTATCGTGTGCACACTCGTCGATATCCACGCAGACTTGACGCTGGCGACGCGCGTGCGCCAAACCCTGGCCCTGCGGCGCCCCGCCGGTGTAACCTCGGGGACAAGGTCCGCAGCGGTAGCCGGGCGAGAGGTTGACACACGTGACTAGCGGGTGACACGGCTCGGCCAGGTCGCACTGCGAGCGGGAAGCGTCATGAGATACGAGGCATCAAGGAGAGCATACTAAAGAAGGCGGCCGGATCGAACCTCGTCCTCGTCCTTGCAGTCGGTGCCGTTCCCAGTGTAACCGTCGGGGCACTGGCCGCAGCGGAAATACGGCGGCGCATCGGACGGAGAGCACGTCACCCCCGGAAAGCAAGCGCCGGGTCGGCAGGTCACGCGCCGCGTGCAGTCTCTCCCGTCACCTTCGTAGCCCGCGGGGCAGGAGCCGCACTGAGGACCCTCCGCGGTGTCAGCGCATCGCACGCCTGTAACGCAAGTTTCAGTCTGTAACTTGGCAGGGGTATTGCCGATTCGAGAGGAAATATAATCAAGTCACCTGCGAAACAGGGTCGCGGGCGGTCGGAACAGGAGGCCCCTGGACGGCACGAGCGCCCGTCGCCGACGTAGCCCCGCGGACAGGGACCGCAACGGGGTCCTCCGGACCCGTCCTGACACTGTACCCCTGCAACACGAACGAGCCGGCCGGGTCAGCCGCGCTCCGAGTGGACTCGCACCGATGACGATCAGAGGAGTAGGGATTCACGAGGAGAATCGGCGAATAAAACATCTGGGAACCGACCGGTACGACGTAGACCACGCCATTTCACGAAATGTCCCAGCTCAAACGGACCGAGAGGATCGTTCGCTGCGATACCGCAGTGAGACACGAATCACTCAGCTATCAAGGCGATATCTTCGATAGCCATCACTCGATATGCAAAATGATTTTCTGAATAAAAAAAAAATTTGGGATAGACATCGATAACTAAAGGATCCGTAACGTGCCGTAGTTTTATCGGTAGATCGAGCTCATTTTCACTATCAATGATTACGTAATGGAGATATACTGGTGTTGCCAAGTTCAATTTTTCTAGTTAAGTTTAAAATAACATTATGTGCAAGCGGAAGTGCGAACTATTAAATCATATTCAATGCATATTAGTTAGGGGTTAGGTAATTAATTGTTTTCTATCGGGTGGTAGGGTAGTCGGGTAGTCGAGCGTTAAAAGCCATAGAGCTACGGGGGCAAACTGTGGAGTTTGAGAATCGTGCAGTTTCTCTTCTGGCGTCACGGTCGATCGTCAATCGCGAGCGGTGTCGAAAGACAGCATCAGCGATCTCTCAGAAGATACGTTTTCAATAGGAGCGGAAAATATGTATTAAAACTACATTATTCTGTTAAACATGCTTTAATCATCAGTATTAATTAGACTACAAGACAATTGACTTTCGAGAACATACCAACATGCCGCACTCTAGTGAGCGATCGTACACGGAAACGGAAGGAAGGCTAGGTCGAGCGGGCGCGTCCGTCGATCCGAGGCGATCGCGCAGTGGTTATTACCGATACGGAGGTTAGCTCTACTAGCGAAGAATCGCGCGGCGGTGCTTAGCGACGGAACACGGAATGTATCGAGGGCCGCCTAGCGCGTACCGGGCGCGCAGTAGGGCGGCTCGGAGGAGCAGGACGGCGCGGACGGCTCGCGGCAGCCCGCGCACGCCGCCAGCACGTCCCCCAGGCGCCGCAACTCCGCCCGCTGCTGGTCCACGACTGCGCGCAGGTAGTTAGTCTCGCGAATCAGGTTGTTGATGGCTCTGGCCAGCAAGTCTGCAAGAAGTCGCAGAGATGAGCGAAACGATGAGGGGGCATTCTTCGAGGCGATTGCCGAATTAGCTCGCGTCCCTACCGTCGCAGTTCTCGGTGTGGATGCTGGGGATGTCCCCGCGGCGCATCTCGGGTTCCTGCGCCTGCGGCCGGGCCGCCGTACACTGCTGCAACTCTTCCGCGTCACCCTTCAGTACGTGCACTTGTACTCGCGGGTCGCGCGTCTAATCAAATATTCGCAATCAATTAAAAATATACATTAATGGCTAGCATTTTCGGCGAATGAAATGAAGAACCCTCGAAAAACCGAGCCAATTTCATCTCAATTTTTCGAAGGGTTAGCCTAACGCCGTACGCTAGTGCAGCTAAATGCAGCACGTGCAAATTTGCTGCATTTAGCTGCCTAGCGTCGACGAACACTCTAGGGGTCTCGCTCACCACCAGGATGTCGGCCATCTCCTCCGACCGAGGCGCGGCGAGGGGCGCCACCAAGCGGGCCAGAGCTCCCGGAGGCCGCGCTCCCAGCGCCTGGCAGCCCAGGAACAGCGCCGCCTCCTCCGAGCGCACTCGCAGCGCCAGAGAGCGCGCCTCTGCGAGCCCGGCCGCGCGCCACTCCGGCCCGGCCGAGCCCTCGCTGCTGATGCGCACTGTCGAGAAGCGCTCGAATCACTCGGCGGTCCAGAAAACGATCGAACCAGGCGGGGAGCGGCGGGACTCACCGGTAGCTGTCGCCGAATCCAAATGCAACGCCAGGGTCGGTCCTCCGGGCAAGGCGATGCGCAGCGGCCGCGGAGGCGCGCCCTCCTCCCCCCAGCGCAGCAGCACGCTCAACTCTCGCGTCCCCGTCAGCTCTAGCAGCATCGAGCTCGCCTCTGAGAACCGACATGACACGGTGGGTCTAGATACCTACTTACCTATCGTCTCGAGTGGAGAGAATGGGTCCGGAGTTGATCGAGCGCCGCCGGTGACGTCACCGCGCCGCGAACGATGACTCCGGCAGATCCGCCGGAACGAGCTTTCCAGATGGCGGCGCGGGAGAGTGAGGAGGGGTATCCCCGAGCGTCACCCGCGAGGCCGAGCATCCGGAGCGGCGATAACCTCCTGGAAGACCTTCTCGGTATCTCTCGGCGGCCGAAATCGCCGAGCCCCGGGCCGCGCTATCGGGCGTGGGTCAGAGGACGCGGCCGGGAGGCCGGGACGGGGAGCGGAATCGTCATCCGGACTGGTTCTCACCTGCGTCCGGCACGAGCGCGTCTAGCGCGGCTACGCGAAGTGCGCACAGCGCGCCCAGCACGCCCAGCACGCCCAGCACGCCGAGAGCCCGCAGCGCGTGCATGGTGGCGCGTCTGGTACAGAACCCTCTCGGCTGGAGTACGCTTCTGAAAATAGAGAAGCGCCTTAATACCTCCGGATTCGTATAGAAATAAAAATAAAATTGATTGAAGATAATTAATATTTTTAAAAAAATTAAATGCAATTTGTTGAATAATTTGTAAGAAAAGCTTTTTGTGATTAATTTATGTAGGGAAATCGTTTTTATTCTTTTCGTAAAAAAAATTGTGTGAATGTCACCAACGCCTCTCGCGGGCCGAGAATTACACGGCGAGAAGGACCGGCCGCGCCGTTAAGTGGAATCGGTTCCGCGCCAGACTGCGCCCGGCATGTTTATTTGAGGCTATTTTTTTTTTCTTTATTATTTCAATGTTCGAGGTGCGTTGTCGCAGATCTTTCTCGAACCTGTCCGGCACTCGAATAATATACAGAAACCCGAGAACGCCAAAACGGATGCGGACGCCGAAAGTTCGACCCCACCGGAAATCTCGCGGTACGGGCGCGACTGCAACACGAAGATGTGCACAACCGGATAACCGAAACGAAAAGTTTATCCGTAACGATCGTTCCCCAGAGAGCTTCGATATATATTATGATTAATCGCATCTTTTAAGTCGGGTCGAAAATTAAGTTTTCTATTACAGATTTCTCACTGTCATCGGTTGTGGCGCCATCGACTCACCCAAAGTTTTCAGCGAGACGGCCGTGAGCGAAGCGCGGCTCCGGCTGCGACTCCGTGCAGGACCGCGCGCGCCGTGGGACTGCCGGCCGGCAAGGCGGGCGAGGCGGGCCGGGAGACGAGCTCTCGGATACGTCGTGAGCTTTGATAGAGTATTCGGATAATTTATTCATAAGTGTAAAAGGCGAATTTTAAAGGCCGAGTACTCGACCCCTGCAAATATTCATTTGGAAATCGGCTGTATTTCAACGAATCGAACCTCGAGTTAACTGAAAAGGAGATTTTTTAAATATTTTTCTTAGAAAAATAACCCCCTCAAAAACCCACATGAACAGCCAAAATATCCCTTAATACTTTTGATGAACTTTTTTAAAATAAAAACAGTCGTCAAAACCACTCGACTTTGCCCATCGTCGCTCTGCTTAGGCTGCGCAAGCGCTCGACCGACTTATGTTTGCGTTATTGAGTCATTTTTATGAATATGCTTGTTGACTGATTGCTTTTATTCATCTCCAGGGTCACCACACGATCCGTCAAAACTTAATTGTCACTTTTATTCGGGTAAGTTTGATACCGTAACTCGCTCGAGAGCCCGATTCCCGTACCCACTGGCGCACCTGAGCCCACACCTGGCCGCGAGGGCTGCAACCCCCGGGGCGGGCGAACTGTGTTTCATGTGGTTATAGGTGCTATTTTTTTTAATTATATTTGATCACTATGTGAAATTTTACAATTTTAAAAATATGATAAAAATATGTACAATAAAAATGCGCCCGCATTGACACGCCTATGGCACCATTGACGATACATATAATTGTTTTATTAATAATGTAAATAAGAAGAAGCGTAACTTGAGTTTTCCCTTTATTTATTTATCAAAAACTCTGTAGTTTTGTAAAAAATTGTAAGCATACTGTAGATTCATTGTGGATTTATTCATCTGATATATTAATACTATACATAAAACAAACAAATTAAAACGTCGTAAAGTAAACCTTGTAACTCAATCAAACAATAAACACGCCCACGAATGCATATCTTCGAACAGTGCCTTATTACTTATGAAGTTTTCATATATTTTTGCTATAATTTATAAATCAATTTAATAAAAATACCAACCGGCCCCTTTGTATGACTGGCGCGTGTAAAAACAATCAAACATTTGTATTGCACGGAGCAAGTGTTGGAAGCGGACTTTACACTACATTTGTTTTTGATATCATATATATATATATATATATATTTATTGATGTATTTTTTAGATTTATTATATATATGCATGCAGTTCGTATAGTCGCGGCGCCGTCGTTGTTGTGCCCCGTCACGGTGCACCCCTCGCAGCCATGTAGTCGCGGATGCTGTCGGCCAGCTGTCGGCCGGCGCGGGCCAGGACGGGCGCGCCGTGGAAGCCGATGGACAGGCGCAGGGCGGCCGAGCTGGACGGGGCAGCCGGGCTGAAGCGCGCGGCCGGGACGGCGCCGGGACAGCCGCGCGCAGTTCCCCATCGCAAGAAGTCGCCTCCCTCGACACCCTCGGGCAGCTGCAGCCACAGGAAGTAGCCGCCGCGGGACGCGTGCACGCGACAGCCGGGCGGCGCGTGGCGGCACATCACTTCTGCCAGCGTCGCCATGCGCTCCTACTTCGTATGTCCAAATTAAAATGCATATACACTAAAAAAATATATCTTCAATGCACATTTTATCTACTGACATACCTTATTATTTTTGGTAAGAAACAATATATTTTACGATAATCATTTAAAATGAAATGACTTTCTAGTTATACCGAGATCTACGGAGGCGTAACGGAGCATTCTCGTCTCACTGAGGGGAACAAAGAGTTATAATCAAAAACTTGAGCACCAATAATCTAATAAAAAATAAGGTGAGGTCGGATTTTTTCAAAGATATTTATTTATTTTAATGACTGAGTTTATTATTATTTCAAGGTGAATTCAGCGCCTATGAGTGGTTATTGATTCATTTTTATACAAACCTTATAGACTTGCCGGTACCAGTCCAGCTGTCGGTCTGCCATACCTAGCTCCAGCACGCTTTGCACGAGCCCGAACATGACGTTGTTCACTGACCCGCCGCTCTGCAGGAGGCCCCTACAAATTATACACGTAGAGCATCACCTGAAGCACCATGCACAAGCGCGTTATGCGGGTGCAATGTAGAGAATATTCTTACGATTGGCGAAGTCTCAGTACAAATTCAGGTGCCATTTCGAGCCATCCCACACGCAGGCCAGGTGCAAGGATCTTGCTGAAGGAGCCGTTGGAGATGACGTTGGCAGTGCGGGCATCACGAGCAGCAGAAAAAACGCGGCGCGGAGGCTGGTCATCATAGTGAAGAAGGTTGTACACGTCATCGCAAACCACCAGCACTCCCAGCTCATCTGATGCGATGGCCAGGGACAAGGCAGCCTCTGGTAATTAAAAGCTAGCATTAAATCTCACATCTTACTGCCTCCTGATACACTGTTTGTTGAGTGTTATATAACAGTCAAATATAAAACAATAGAAAACCAGGCATAACCAATTGAAGATTAAAAAAAACTGATTTTACTTCTTGAATCTTATGACTTATTGGTCCCGACACTGGAGACATCTTTTGGGATTTAAAATCGCAGTAAGTCGTGTTTGTTATCTAGATTCAAGCGCATCGCTCCGAGATCCATTATGCTGACACCTGGAGTGAGCGCACCACTATCTAAAACCATCAATGTTGATGTTGTCAAAGAGTTTGAAAATAATGGCTTTCAAATTGGTGCGCTCAAATCCAAATAACTTACACAACTTACCGTGATTTTAAATCCCTGAAGATAGCCCCAGCACCGGAAATTAACTGTCCGAAGCTTTAAAGTATGTTTAATGCAGCACAACACCCAAAAGCAAAGTAATTCTAATAACAACAGCTTCCAAAACCTAAGAATCTAATCCACAGCTTTCCTAAACGGATGCAAAAAATAGAACAAATCAAGGAATACATATATTGAAAAGTTGAATACATATATTGAATAATCGACTGCCAGTATTTGAGAACCCTAGAGAAAAATATTTATAAATGATCGAGCAATCGTGGCAGGAACCCTAGTTCAACTGGGATACGCGCAAGCCAACAAAATTCTGTGTAGCTATATTTAACCTGACAATTTAAAATAATGAATACTAAACTAAAAAAATATATTACCTGGGTGTGTATGAAAATTTTCTTTAGCCGTTAGATTGAATCTCAGTTGAGGACCAGATTAAATATCCATGCTAAGAACAGTTTGAAATGAATTTAAAGCATTTGTATATTGCTCCGTGTAACTGACGGCAACCAACTTGTGCCATGAGGTAAAATTCCACCATATTAGTTTTAAAATTAAGAGCTACGTATTGGTATTCTTGCATTTGCTTGCTTTGTAAACTATTGGAACGTGGCCTTACTTACAGATATTCTCTATTTACTAGTTAGAACAACATGTTAATACAATTTTCATTCTTTATGAAATATTTCCAAACTGTAAACAGGATATTAATACGAAAAACTACCATCCAAAACTGCAATTACTAAATTTACCAATTGATCAACATACTTCATTTGAATCACTAAGACTCTGTATCAATAAAGGTTTCAGCTAGGGATATTAACTAGAATTATCCATAAGGACTGCAGCACGAGCACCAGACAGCAGACAGTGACCTATCTTAGAAACCAGTTACACCCCCAGCAATAAAATCATTATTTGATGTTTACACTACATGCATCTAATAAATTCTCTACATTGCCTTGATAAGTTGAAATTGTTATTTTAATAAAACCACATAGATCACCACCCAATTCTACATTTCGCATTTCATAAAACCCAACAATATGTATAGTTTATTCTATTGAAAAAAATAGACAATTTAATCTCCCGATATCCAATTCAGTTTTAGTTACGACCGAGCTTACACTGGCGCAAGATAATAATGCACCTGGCGAGAGAAGGCTGCCTGTGGGATTGTGAAAGCTGGGTATAGTGTACAGCATGGCCCAGAAAGGCTTCTCCTCTGACACAACTGCAGTATTTTCCAACTTCTTTTGTCTAGCAATGAGTTGAAATTTGTCAACATTGATTCCATCTTCAGTCAGAGGCACTGAAAATAAAAGAAAAGACATTTATGAAAAAATAATTATTTTCACAAATTATGTTAATATTTCCCTAAAACTTTAATCAAAGCTTTTAATAATCTGTTAATGTATAAGGGTGGAACAATAAGTAACCGTATTTGATTAAAAAAATGAGATCGCCTAGTTAAGTTGGCAATATACCTTTATCTATGAAATGGTGTCATTCAAAATTTCAGACTGGCCTACAAATAGGTTGCCAGTAATAAATATGTTTCGAAATTTTTCGACAAAATAAAAAATGAGCAGTATCATTATTCTGCGGTTTGCTATTTATTTTTATGGATAAGATAGCATACTGGGGTCAAAACCTTACAGGCAAACCAGTTTTGAAGAATGCAAAGGCGGTCCCATCGGCCAGTAAGGTGATAACTACGATTTATATGCAAGGTAATTAAAAATTTAGGGAAATACGGCCTCATTTTAAAGCAAAAAATTACTACAATAAATTTTATTAAATATTGTGAAAAAAACCTTGAACGATTTGGTGGGAGGGAAACTCTCTGAATAAACTAAGAGCTATCATATACGTGTATTCTTCCACAAAGATCACAGCTCCTGGCGCCAGCAGCGTACTGACCAGGAGATGCAAACCGTGCGTCGCCCCACATGTCAAGACAAGACAGCTTCTGCAACATAAAAATTAATGTCAACGACTTACATCTTCGGAATTACCATTTTCCTGTAAACTTGCAGACGTTACCTATCCACGGGATCAGCATACCGGCGACTCAAAAATTCAGCAAGAGCACACCGAAGACCCCAAAGTCCTGCTGTGGGCCCATATTGAAACATATATGAGTTGTTTTTCTCTTCTGCCTCCTGTGAAACAAGAGATTCAACTCGGTATAAATCCTTTGAATCATCATGACATATTTTATAATAGATTTTCAGTAAAGAGACAGACCATTCGATGAGCAGCTGCAGCAGCTAGAATTGCAGGCAGACGACTCAGCAAATCCGGTCCAGGACAACCTGCTGCTAGGTTCACGCATGACGTATCGTACACGTCCAGTGCTGCTGACTCCTCAAATAGGTGGTTCAGTTTTCCATCCTCCTTAGCACCAAACAGTGGAGCCAGAATGCACTCACTTTCTTTAGGCACTCCCGAAGTCATGTTTTCTCAAACATTCGATTTTTTATTTGCAACCAAAATAAACTATTTGAATAAAGATGTTGTCAACACATTACACTGATTGTTGAGACATACATTGGGAAAAACGTTAACACGTAGTATATGTATATTTTTTCTCTATCAGAACTTATGTATTTACCCAAACGATTTTAAAGCAATGCTATCTTTGAACTAAGCACTAAGCACAGACGACACACGTCGTCTATGACGAAGTATTAAAAATATACTCCACTTTATCAGTACTGTTTCTACAGGGGATCTTATCAGCCTAACATATCTGTTCAACTAATATGAGAGTACCTGGTGGCTACAAAAAACCAGAGATTTCCATGGGCAAGGCGATTGACTTTATGAATTTATCGGTATTATTGTAAAAGAATTTTTTTTTTATTAAGTGTGACTGTTTATTAATTTATATTATACTATAATATATGCTGTGCATATAAACTATAAGAAAACATACCATAAGTCTCAAACTCGAAAAACCTCAAGAAATTAGACTTTCTGCCCCTGATTAGAAAAACAAAATAATATTGAAATTTTATTGTAAAAATTTTTAAAAATTCTCTTTATGTGTCTATATCCAAGAATTGAAATAATTTAACTACGATGTTAACTAGCGATTCTTCTTTTTTTATAAAATTATCAAATTGGTTTTATATCTAGCAGAATATCACATTTGTGAGCCATGTTTTCTTTACAATGAAAAATATTTTATGAGATTATTGTATACGGATCTAGATCTCAGAGCTAATGGAAGATAATATTCTTTGATAGTTGTCCAATTGTATTCATATTGGAGATCTTTGGCATAAACAAAGCTGTTATTGTCTTGATCGGATTGGATGAAGAACTTAATGATTTCATTTCCGCTGACTTTTTCTGGAATCCATGTCCAGTATGATTTAGGTTATTAACTAAAACAATGTATTTGTTGAAATTGAGATGTTTTGTAAGTCTTTTGGAGAATAGATTTAATCATTTTGTCGTTTTGAGATAGGTGACTTTTCTACATAATTATATACTCGGTTCATAAAATTAACTTGAGGATTTTCGTATCTCGAAAAATTTTCTCTATAAAATGGTCACAAAATAATAATGAATAGGTATTTTTAATTGCTATATAAACATTAAATTACAGCTGGCCCACACAAAACCTAGAAAATACTCAAAACGACATATCAGCAGAGACTAAAGCAGTGTACGTCGGATTACGGGTTCCCTGTCACGCGATGCATTATGCGGTGTATATCATGCACTTTACACTGAGTTGCACTCACAACCGATTCATAAAATGCAGAATTGTGATAATTTGATTGCCATTTGATTAGAAAATGAAATATTTCTTTTTATGCTTCCAACAGGAAGTATAAAAATATGAACCATAAAAATACATTGACTCACAAACGTGTGTGTAAGCATCACAAGTTACATAGTGTTATTAACTAACACATCATTCTTACCAATCCTTATTGAATGAAATATATTTTAAGCATAGGTTTCTGTTTTTATGTAATAATTAATACTTACAAATACACGAAACACTAATTCTGACCATCACACGTGATAATATAACTTTCAAATTAACAAAATACTTGAATTAAATTATTTCACAATTTTAGATCAACGACAGACAATTTTACTTGACAATGTCATAACCACAATAATAAGTACCATTCTCTGCAAGTGAAGGAAAACAGAAACGTCGACATCGCAGAGCCTCGCGAGGCATCCGACAGATGGCGTTTCATCTTTAATATCCCCTACAATAATCAAATAAAACAATTTACTTTCGCTATTTCGGCACACATTTATAGTATACTACTCGATACAAACCTTCTCACGACCATTATTTTATTTACAAAATATTTCAACTGAAAACGTTCATATCGAACAACAATCCTGGGCCTTCGAGCGACGAAGCCTTCCACCGATCTATTTGGGGCCTGTCCGCCTGCGTATGAAGGACATAAAATACTGCTTGTCGACATTATCTACATGTATAAAATATGTACCATATTATCTCCAAGGGTCAAATTGACCCCCGGTGGTGGGTAAGGACAGGTCACTTATGTCTTCGCAAGTATAAACTGAAAAATGCATTGAATGCTTGTTTTGAAAAAAAATATGTAAGAGTCATACCAAAGTTTGAAAAGGGGCCAAACTCCGGTAGGTATAGTGTTCAATATATTTTTATCGAGTTATTTTATTTGTGTTGTACAATACATATAATATATCCCCGATACAACAAAACTGGTAACGACCGCGTATCACTCCTGTCGACTGCGACCGTTTATTCCGTAGGTATTATTAGGAGTGTCAAGAAAATAAAATATATATTACAACTCTGAAACCATTATAAAGAATCGAGGTTTTCAAAACCAAAAAGTATCAATAAATATATGAAGCTCGGATTCCGGTAGGTACCTATATGTTGTTCATCCTCATCCTCCAACTTTCACTACGCACCGACACTTCGGTCTTCCTCCTCTCGCAGCTTCAAAGTTTGATGTCTGACTCCATTTATGTATGAGACGGTAATCGGAAAAAACAAACCAAGTAATCAAATAAGTATTCAATATTTTTGACAGTGAGTATCTGTTATGTATTTTCCCTGTTTGTTTACAATCCTATTCTCTCGGAAATATTGTAATACTGTTGTTCTTACCGACCGACTTAGGTCTTGTTATGTGACGACCTAATCACCTCAATATGTTTTGTAATCATTTAGTTTAAAAGTCCTTTGTTGTTATAAATAAACATTGTACAAGGAAGTGGATTTTGCTCAATATCAATTAACTTTTGTTAAATGCGTTTATGCATTTATTTATTCTTGTGTAAATTACAGTTTCAAAGGACGAATGCCGCCATTATCATGTCTTCGTTACTACATCTTTTATTGCTAAGTAAACACAACCATTTAGTCTTCAATAACATTTTTGTGCATCTAT
The DNA here is from genome assembly GCA_022113835.1 of Atopsyche davidsoni. Classification (NCBI taxonomy): domain Eukaryota; kingdom Metazoa; phylum Arthropoda; class Insecta; order Trichoptera; family Hydrobiosidae; genus Atopsyche; species Atopsyche davidsoni. The sequence goes on from JAILWY010000016.1 coordinate 84,530, forward strand.
TTGCTTATGTATAATTATACCCTCCATGGCTGCGTCCATTGTTGTACTCTCTATATTTGTTTAGGTGCAAGAATACGACCCTTTGTAAAAAAAAATAAATTTCAAAATTCTTTTATTTTTCATCAAGTTTACGAAAGAAAAGTTTATTAAAGAATACGACATTTTGTGTAACATATCAATATATACCGATGTATTAGAGAGCTCAGTCTCTGAGTCAGGTCCCCGCTCCTGAGACACGCGGGCGACATAGTCTACTCCACAACAGACAAGTCCGACGCCCTTGCTGACGGCTTCGAGAAATCGCACTCCCTCACCCAAGACATGCGCGACGAACACACGGAGGCTCTCGTACGAGACTCACTGACAGCCATCGCTGCCGGCGATCGCCCGACCCAAAGCGTGACCCTCGTGCGCCCAGCCGAACTGGCGCGCATAATCTCCAAGCTCCCTCTCCGCAAGGCCCCAGGGCCCGACGACATCTCAAAAACCCTACTCAGGCACCTACCGATGAAGGCTATAGTCATGCTGACCAAAATTTTCAACGCCGGCCTTCTGCAAGACTACTTCCCCACACAGTGGAAATGTCCCAACGTGATCCCCATTCACCGGAAAGGACAAAGTCCTTCCGGTGAGCTACAGGCCAATAAGTCTCCTTTGCGACTTAAGCAAAATACTCGAGAGATCAATTCTCAAGAGATACCTTCCCTTCAACCAGAAGGCCATCCAGGACCAACAGTTTGGCTTCAGGGCAGACCACTCGACCTCTAAGCAGCTCACCCGACTGACAGACCAGGTGACGAAAGGCTTCAACATGCACAAGAAGACCGGCATGGTCTTCATGGACATAGAGAAAGCTTTCGACACGGTCTGGCACGACGGTCTGCTGCACAAGTTGTTGGTGTCGGGAGTCCCTCTCTACATTTTCGATGTTCTCGCATCTTTCCTGAGTGACAGACAATTTGCCGTCTCACTCCCGGGAGCCTCCTCCAGCCGGAGACCGGTCCCGGCGGGGGTCCCCCAGGGCTCAGTCCTAGCCCCACTCCTATTTTTCCACTTCATCAGCGACCTGCCCACGCCCAAGGGATGCGATCTAGCGCTCTACGCAGACGACACTGCCTGCTACTCCACCTCAAATCGCACTGACACCATTGTAAAAAGACTCCAGAACGGACTCGACTCAATCAGTGCCTTCTACAAAAAATGGAGAATCAAAGTCAATCAGGGGGAGACTGAGGCAATCATATTCCCCTGGAAACACCCTGGCAACGACCGCACCGACCCCCTACGAGCTGACGGCAACCCGATCCAATGGAGCAAAAAGGTGATATATCCGATCCGATCCGATCTGGATCGGAGCCTCGCATGGCATCCCCACATCGCAGCCGCCCGAATAAAAGGCCACACCACATAACTTACCTGACCACAGGACAAGACGCTGTCTGTCTATCTGTGTAATAAACAACATAATTAAAGTATTGAAAGTGTTATCATTTATCAACGTTGATCGAGAGTCCATCAATTAATTGTGCATCCGCGGAATCACATGTCAAGCTAGTGACCTTCCGAGAGGGGCACATAACAGTCTTATAATTTTATTGCATGAAGGAACACCTGTGTAATTATATGTCGCCGCCAGAAGGTATTTACGACCCCTTCCTGGAAAGGTTCGGGGGAAAGACGTGTTTTCCAAATGCATTTGGTATTCTATTGTATCCATCCATTTTTGCCAGAATTGAATGATTGTTTTTGCCAGAACTTACCAAATGTAACTGTTTAAATAAAAACCGACCGCTTGGACCGCCGGACCATTTTATTATGTTTTCAAAGTCCACCGAGGAACGAGCTATGCTCTCGGGATGGATTATTCATTGTAGTCATTTTGACCATCGACTGTTTGCCGGTGTATATGATAAATAAAGTTCATAATTATGAATCTACTTGATGGAATTTCATTATAATATTTTAAATAATATACATTTGTGATTTTATCACATGTTTAATTTTATCGGTGACCGATTTCGCCAACCTTTCACGTTAGCAGTTTGATATTTCCAACGTGAAAGGTTGGCGAAATCGGTCGCCGATAAAATTATGCACGTGGTAAAATCACAAATGTATATTATTTAAAATATGAATCAGATAAATGTTTTGGTAGTGCGTGTCCTAGGAGATGCGGTTTTCTGCAAAGCGACAGACACCGGCGAGTCGCCATTTCTCCGTAACGGGCGTCCAATAATCGTATAAACGGCAAGACATGATTATAGGAAAAAAATATTTTTCCTATTATCAAATGTAATGTTGATGTCATTATCCCCCCAAAAAACGACAGACCGAACTTTTTTAAAAATATTTTTTATTGATTGATATAAATTGGCTTTACATTTTAAATATTCTGCAGTCGACCCGTTCACAGCCGCCCCTGCCATCTGACATCCCTCCCAGTCTCGCCTCGGCCAGGGAGTCGGGGACCCTGGGAGTCGGGGACCCTGGGAGTCGGGGACCCTGGGAGTCGGGGACCCTGGGAGCCGGGGATCCCGGGGCCCGGGGACCCTGGGAGCCGGGGAGCCGGGAAGCCGGGGAGCCGGGGCGCAGCCCGCGGTCAAGAGCGCAGGGGAGGCAACTCCAGGGCGGAACTGCGCCCCTGCCAGCGTTTCTGCCCAAATCAAATGCGTCCGCTCAGTACGCGACCGTCTTTGTATTGTTTTGGTGAAGAGCGTTGTGCTCGATTAACATACGTCAAAGTCCACTTCTAATGTTGGTTTTATGGTGTTACGGCGTCAATATTATAAGAATTTAAAATAAAAAGCAGACTCTGACATTATCGATCACGATTCTCGAGCGATTGGCTCTGAATGTAGCGGTCGGTAATCAGACGAATCTCACAGAGTTACGGTGCTGAGAAACGTGGCGGGTTGTCGCCCCGTTATTCCCACTGTCAAACTCAGTATCTAGTATTTCAGTTTTAAGAAATATTTAAACCCCTTTTCATCCAATTATATTAATGTATGCAAAAAAAATTACAGAGTACTCGGTAGAATCCCATTTTTTATATTTAAAAAAAAAAAACTTCAAGTGTATTAAATAAAATACTTTTGGGATTTTCCCACATGTTCAATTTTATCGGTGACCGGTTTCGCCATCAAACTGAGTCAGTCAAACTGCCAACATGAAAGGTTGTCGAAACCGGAAACCGATAAAATTAAACATGTGGAAAAATCACAAAAGTATTTTATTTAAAATATTAAAGTATATTACTTTATAATGACTATCCGTGGCGCTAAAAACAATAATCCAGCGGCGACGGCGCCTCCCGCGAGTCTGACACGCGACTCGCTGCCATCGCCGATCATGAATCATTCAATCTTCGAATCCTTCACTAATCATCGCAGTCAATTGACTTTTCGGGAGCTTGAATCGAATATTCGAAAGATTATTTATAAATAATAACATATTTCATTACAGTAATAACCCTAAGTTGAAAAATTAGGTGTAAAAGTAAAATACATAATACCTATTTTTCAAGTCATTGTTTTCCTATTTATTTTTGTTGGCTTTATATTATTCTATTATCTTATATATATATATACAGTTCTAGATTTTTTTCATTCTATTTTTTCACATCTTCATGTTAGAAATTTATATACATGAATTAAGTGTGCAACTAAGTTTCGGGATTTCACACATATATGGCGCTAAAGACACATGTAGTCGACATACAAACTTGAAAAAAAATGCAGCTGAAGCATTTTGTTTGCTTGATGAGGCTTCCGGCAAATATCGAAACCATCGAAAACTACCTGTGGAAATTGGTTTAATCGCTGCAGAAGTGGCGATCACAACACTGAGAACAAAGAGCGCTTCACTTTTCGACCATTATCCATTTTTCATTGATCAAAAAAGGCCCGAAACTTGGTAGCACACACACACATATATATATATATATACGTAACTTGTATACAAGTTAAGGCGTTTTTTTGTGCTGTAAAAACTTACTTTAGTGATTTATAACAAATCTTCGGTTTCTACATTGTACATATTTAACAACATCTAATCAAAAAAACAAATAAATAAATCGTTAGTGTTACTTTTCACGATATTTATAATATAATAGGTAACTTGCGTGATTATAATAAATAGGCTTGTTTATATTTAATAAGCAAAACTTTGTGCCTTGATTTTCGACTTATCGCATGCCACTGATAAATAGTCGGTTCTTGGATGTAAGCATGATGGTATTCTTGAAGCAGGGAGGCCCATCTCCTGTCCGCGGAAGTGTAATTGAACACTGACTTATCCAAACAAACCGTTTTGTAAAATACAACGAAGAATCAAGATTCAAACGAGGCTTTTAATATAACGACATAATTATGAGAATGATGCTCATCAAAGACGCCCAGGACCCGGCGACTTTGGGTCGTTGAAGCTTTTTGTAGAATGCAAAGTGTTTTGGACGGTCGAGTGCGTGGGCTCATTCGGCAGACCGTGGCAGGAGAGACCTCCATTGAGGATCGGTACAAGGTCCCGACAAGACCGTCGAACGCGTTAGACGGCTTATGTCAGTTATGTTAAAAGAGCAATTTATGTCAGTCTGTCTCTCGACGAAGTGCAACGTGAAATGCAACGCGCCACTTTTGCCGAATCAGGCATTTCGACCTGGATTCCTTCGTCCCGGAATCAACCCAGAAGATTGAACGTCAAGACGTAGGGCTCGGATGAATGTAACGCAGACTGGAACTCGCAAAGCTAATTTGCCCCTGCGAGGGCGCATTACCGCGCGTGGCCCGCCGCGCCGCCCCGGCAACAGCTTCCCTCGCCGGATAATTCGAAAACCGTCAAAAATAATAAACCTGAAAGACTGATCGACGAGCCATCGCAACGAACACGATCCCTGCCGATCGTGTCGTCGAACGTGAGTTCTCAGATTATCGGTCACCGATAAGTTAACTCACCTGTATAAAAAGAGGAATTAAAAAAAATGCTTATGAAGATTTAACTGTATTATAAAATTTGTAAAAAATTAAAGAAATAATATTATAACAGAAATAAAGTTGTACTAGAATGCGTCCCGGCCGGGTCGCTAGTCCACGGGGCGGAGCGTGAGGGACAGGGAGGTGAGGCGGGAGGGCGGGGGCGGGCGGGCGCGCCGTACCTGGGCGCGCGCGCGCACGTTGAAGGCGCCGTACACCAGCGGGTTCATGCACGAGTTCGTGCTCGCGAATAGGAACAGAGCCCGCGACACCCGTCTGTCCACCCGCTCCGCCGACGCGGGGTCCACCCAGAACCTGCAACACCCCGGCGCATGTCACTCGCTGCCTGCGCATCGCCGTCGCGCGCACCTCTCCGCACTCACCATATGCTCATCACGTAATAAGGAGTCCAGCAGACGAAGAACGCCAGGACGATGGTGATGGTCATCTTGAGGGTGCGCGAACGCGCTCGGCCCAAGAACCCCAGCGAGGAGCGCCGCATCTTGTCTGCAATCATAGCGTCGGTCAGTCGGCGACGAGGGAAAGCCGGGAGCGGCCGAGGAACCCGAGCAACGCACCGTCCGCCGAGTCCCGGGAGCGGCGCACGATCTCGCGGAGGATGGAGGCATAGCAGAACACGATGGCGGCCAGCGGCGCGCCGTACATGAAGGCCATGTGCAGCAGCGCGTACGCCAGCTCCGCCTGGCGCGACTCGAAGGCGTGATACGCCACGCACTGCGTGTACCACGTCACGTTGGGGTGCGTCTCCACGTGGAACACGTACATCTGCAAGGCGCTCGAGAGTTACCGAGGCGGAGGGAGGGGAAGGCGGAGGGAGAAGGCGACGGTCGGAGGTGGGCAGCGGCATGCGTCAATCACACGGCCATTTTGCACATGGAATGAACGACGTATGTACTTTAGAACTGAGATTACGCGCGAATAAAACGTCAAAATAGATGTGGGCGTGGCCCTGTATCTAAGGAGACTTCTTAATTTTGCGAGGATCATATTTGGGAAACAAAATATATATATATAGATCAATGTATCTAAAAGGATTATACAATTATGGGTCGATCGTATTGCAAACCTATTGTTTCGAATAACTTGGAGACAGGGCTTCAGAATACGATGGAGGAGGGGGGGTTAGGTTAGGTTAGCACACCTGAGGAGCGCTGCAGAGTGCGGAGCCCGCCCAGGCCGCCGCCAGCAGCGCCCGGCCGCGCCGCTCCCCGCCGCTCAGCTGCAGCGGCCGCAGCACGGCGTAGTACCTGCACCACGCGCGCGTTAGGGCGGCCGCGGGGTCACGCGGGGTCACGCGAGGGCGCCCGGCCTGCCCTTACCTGTCTACGCTGATGCAGATGAGAACGAAGCCCGACAGGTACAGCCCGTACGTGCGGAGGAAGGCCATAACGCGGCACGCGACGTCTCCCGCCTCCCACGTCACGGTCCAGGCCCAGACCACCTCCAAGGGCATCATCAGAAAAGTCACCTATCCCAGGAAAAACGAGCTTATTGTATAACAATTTAAATAATACTACAGTATATCCATCCAATCGACGTTCAATCGAGTCGCGACAGAACAGATTTCCAAACGGGACTCGTCCTCGTGCACAGATCGTCGCGAGCTCGAACCGAACTTTCTCATATCCCATTTCCGACGCCTCGACCTCGCGCCCGCGGGTCGTCCGCGGAATCGCATCGTCGTCGTGGACCGGCGCAGACGGCCGACGAGCGCGAGGGCCGAGGCGCGCGATCGGCCCCGCTCTCCCGGCGCGGCGCGACCGGGTCGGAACGCGAGTGTCGCAAACTTTATCTCTTTCCATCGCCGGCGAGGTCCCGAGCCGGAGCGGGAGGTTATCGGAGAGTCATATTTTGATTAACTCGCACGAGCCCGAATCGTGAGCTCCGCTCCGGCGCCGGAGCGGCGCGATCGCGAAATCGATTTCGAATCGATCAGTTTGAAAAAATAAAAGTGAAGGATGCAATAGGCGCGGAGACGTATCCGCCTCGATCGAGAGGGGACGGGGCCGACGGCTCTCCCGGCTCTCGACCGAGTCGATCCGTCGACCGCGCGCCGTCGGCGGGCGCTCGAGGGCGAGGGCGGAGGTGCACTCACGAGCAGGTCGGCGACGGCGAGGTGCACGAGCATGGTGTTGATGCGCGAGCGGGGAGCGCCGCGACGCAGCAGCAGCCGCAGCACGGTGGCGTTACCGACGGCGGAGAGCACGATGAGCACGCTGTAGACGCAGACGGTGATGACGTTGCTCTCGCCGAAGCGCATGTCGGCCGGAAGGTCCGCGGCCGAGCTGTTGCGCACCACTCGCGCCCACGCGTCCTCCCCGGGCGCGCTCATCCCGCCCGAGAGGGGCGCATGCCCGGCGACTTTCGCGAAGGTCCCTTGCGCGAGTTCGCGAGCGCGCGCCTCTCCGATGGCACTGTCCACTGTCGCGATGCCGAGCGGCGACCGCACTCCCGGAGCTCCGCGCGCGGTGTGCGGCGGCGGCGGCAGCGGCGGCGGGGGCGGGGGCGAAGGCGGGGGCGGGGGCGGGGGCGGCGGGGGCGGAGGCGGCGGCGCCGGACGCCCGCGGCGGCGGAGAGCCCCGCCCGCCCCACCCGGCGTGTTTGTCCCCATGATTGCCTCGGCCTGCACCGACCGCAGTGTGCCGCTCCGTAATGCGTTATTGTAGAATGTAGAATAACAACCTCGGAGGGATGAGACCGGAAATCACTTTTAATCTACATACGATAATTCTTATCGTTCAATTTTAAGTTTTTTTTTAATGTAACGATAATTTTATATCATTTTTTGTTATGATAGCGAACTAAATAAAAAAATCAAAATCGACAAACGGATCTGTCGCTCCGAGGTGGACGCCATTCCCGCGTAATGAGGCGCGAGGCCGAGGCGGGCGCTCGTTAGTCGGCGAGGAGGGCACAATGGGTGCGCGCCCGTAATGGCGCTGGGAACCCCCAGCTGACGCGAGAAGCACCTCGTCTCCTCGGGGGGCGTCGCCGCCTTCGAGCCCCTTCGACAGCCGACTTTCGAGAACTTCAACGCAGGAAGTATCGAGCAGCTGCCGAATCGTTTCCCTTCTTGCCTCGATACTTTTTTATTAAAAGTACAGTAAAACCTCGATATAACGGACCAATTGGGGGGAGAGGGTGTCCGTTAAACCCGAAAGTATGTTATACAAAAATAGGTTTAAAATAAATCAAAAAACTTTTTTTTGAAAATAGACTATGTATTTAGATATAAATAAAAAATACAAAACACAAACAAAATTGTATTTAATTGTCTTCGGACACTCGTCGTGAAGTGCCGTTGCTGTTTGACATGGACGCGCTTGCTTTCGGTAATCCTACTTAAAAGGAATCAACTTTTGTTTGCACTTTTGAAGTTTGCTATTTTTTTATAGTCAACTCTCGAAAATAAGGTTTTTTTAATTTTTTACATTTTCGCATTTAAAACATTTTTAATTTTTTTACATTTGACCGGATTTTTGTCCGTTATATCCAAATTCCATCAAATAGAGGTCCATTATATCTAGGTTTTACTGTATTCGAAATCGATACATCATTTAACAGCAAACCCCCTTATTGGCTTAAGCATAATTTTTATCAAATTAAAAATTATTATTTATTTATTAGTTCTTGGTCATTCTTTTTTCTTTTTGTCTTTTGCTTTTGTGGCGGGACAGGAAAAAATGTAGTTTTTCTTCAACGCCTTCAATCTGGCTTGGTGGAGTGTGTCACCTTGGTCATTTTTGGATGATAAAACATATTATATCTGAGATTGTCACTTTGCCGTTGAAGAAATGTGTCAGTTTGTATAGGTAATTATTCGAAAATCTTAACATGAATAGGTAAGTACTATATATCTGGGTCTTGTAATAGGTAATGGAGATCACTTTTTTGTAAATTTAAATAAAAGCAAATCTATAGATGGTTGAGAATCATTAACATTACAAACTATAATCATTAAAAAAAAAAAAACTTTGATTCACCATTGCCCACATCGGTAGGCAATGGTGATCAGTGTGTTGGCAATGGTAGTCAGAAATTTGAAATCAATTGCGAGTTAAGTTTCAAATGAATTATTTTCTGCCTTTAATGTGATTAATTCAATAGCAAGAATATAATATTTTGTAAACTTCTAGGCTTCAAAGTCTAGAAATTCAGATGCTGCGGAGGAGCTGCGGAAGGAAGTCCAATTCGTCTTTTTATCACATTAGCGGCCAACAGGACGCCGAGGCAGGGGTCGCCGAATATTCGCCCGCGTGTTCGCTTCCTGCGCGAGGTCGCGGCGAGGCGCGGGGGCGTATCGATTAACAATTGACGGGGGACCGGAGGGGATTATCAGTTAACGATTTGATAAGACTTGTGGCATCTTCGACCGAGCACGGCTGCGGACTTCTCGGGAGCTCCACCGACTTCGTGTCCAACGACTTACTATTACGTATCCGCAAGAAAGCGATAGTTCGTAAATGTTAATCCTTCTCGCGAGGCAGTCGCCTCATATCTTTCCCTACACAAACTCAATACTACACGAATACATGATTTCTAAAACATGTGGGAAAATCACCGAAGTATTTAATTTAAAATGGGATTTCACCGGGTACTCTCTGTCAAAAATATTAAATACTTTAATAATTTATCTTTGTGGCCGCCACTCGCCGCGCGATCTCGGCTCGGAATTAGAGTTTAGAGATTTGGAAAACGCCTCGGCGATCGAAGCCCGTCTCTTTTCATTCGAATTTTACTCGATTCTGAACCTACCGACCAGATATCATTTCAATTGTTATATCGGTATGATGTCGGTGTTTTGACTTTTCGAACGGCTTAAGTCGCCCCAGGCTTACAGAAAATAAATTAAGAACTAAATATAATCATTTTGTTATTTGTTCAGTATTTGTCTCTAAAACAAATTTGTTGTAACCGTGAAAGGTGATGTCCTATCATCGAGTATGCGGTACGCCCCTGCTTATGATGTTAAGCAAAAAATACTTAAAAATCCTATAATCGTATAGCCTTCACGACTAAACGGGGCTAAACAAAAACAACTCAATCGGGACTTATTGAAGCCTCATGTGTTCAGGTCGTCTCGTGAGCTTTCAAATGTACGGAGTGAAGCTCTCGGCTCGCAGCGGGCGGGGCGAGGCGGGGCGAGGCGGGGCGAGGCGGGGCGAGGCGGGGCGTGGCCGCGGCTGCACGTGTACTCTCCGTGGCTGACGTCACGCGTGTCAGGCGCGATGATCAATTCACTTCTCTGCCATTAGCCAGGTCAGCGCCTCCGTCAAAATATAAATTGGAAAAACATTCGAAATTGCCACCCGAATAAACTTAATAGAGGTATCGTCCAAAAGAATATTCTGTCATCTACATATATATAGATATAAAGAATATCCTAAAATTCACGCAAGAAGTAATTTTGATGTAATACATAGGTTTATATTTTAATAAAATATATAATCCTTTTATTGATAAGTTTGCATATTTAAAATAAAATTAAATACTTGAGTGATTTTTCCACATGTTAATTTTTATTGGTGACCGGTTTCGCCAAAATTACCAATCCTCCATTTGTCAGGTACATTAAAATCTATTTTTCAGGTACATTAAAATCACATTACTCTTAAATTACCCCTTACCACCTGATAATCATTCTCTCTCTCTTTAACAATTGTTTACCAAATTGCTTGTTATTATATAAATTCTTACTCGGTTTGATAATGGCAACGTAAAAGGTTTTTATTTAAAATATTAAAATGGAATTCCAAGTACTCTGTCAAAAATATTGATAAGTTTACAGTATAGGGTTATGTAGGTATGTAATGGCATATCTATATATACTCGTATATATATAGTTTTATAATTTTTTTAAAAGAAAAACTTTTTTTATTGATTTTTTTTTATTTTATTAGATATTGTACATTTCCTAATTATCTATAACTTGTTGCCAACTAGTGGAAAGCGAAAATAGCCCTCTTTTATAGAAGTCTTCATCCCTTGTGGAAAAAAACTCTTCAAGGGTCATTTTTACACGAGTCGTATCTCTTGGGGTCTTGTTTCTCAGGTAATGCTTCAATGACCCAAATAGGTGGTGCAATGTCTGGTATGTAAGGAGGATCTGGAAGTTAAACTTCCCAAACAAAATGAATTCATTATTTAAAAATCAATCCCATTAAAAATGAATTAATTATTTTCCCAATTTTCTGAGCTCATGCTCAGAAATTTTTTCTCGTGTCTTTTTTGCAGCATGGGGTCGTGCATTATCATGCTGGAGAATGACTCCACCTTTATTTGCTGTACTTGGCCACTTTCTCACTATGTTTTCATTCAAACAATTAAGTTGCTTACAATAAACATCAGAATTTATTGTTTCATAGTGGATGATTCCTTTAAAATGTGAAAATTAAATTAAATATGCATCTTGCTTGTCCAATCTAACAAGATATACGAAACTTTTTGCATTCAACCCTAAACGCACAATAGTTTTACTCTCCACATAAATACCCCCGCACCCATGAAATATGCAAAAAAAAAAAAATTAATTTCTTTTTAAATAACTTACAGCAGTTTTTGCTAGGATTTTTAGGCTTAAAAAGGTGTTTATTTAAATTTAATTCATACATTAACAAAATACATGTTTATTGTTATAATAAAAATTCTTTACTGTTGTGTAATTTACAAACAATTTTCCATCGATGATTTTTGATCTGAAATTAGATTAAAATGAGTTCTGACCAGTTGCGTAAGACTTGGTCCTTGAGCATTGAGAATCAACTCTAAGAAATTATAGTAAGCTTAAAATATCATTGAGTGAAATGAATTATAAAATTGACATTTCATTAGCAGTATTCTGACCGTGACTATTAAAAAGATGTACATTTCCTTCAAATTGCCTTCCGAACAAAGAAGTGAAGAGTTCATTTTTGGTGGCCTCTGGCCACTCACCACCTAGCTGTGAGGCAGTGAAATTAAGCAGTTTGGGATGCACGGCATAGCGAATGCGTCGGCCCTTGGTGGCTCTAGTGTCTACCTTCCTCTTCATCTTGCTACGAAGTTGCTGCAACATGACCCACTGACGGCTCAACTGGACAGGATCCGAAATATCTGCAGATTTGCGCTCGATAAGCTCACGCAAAAGCTGGTGATAGAAATCATCATCATCAAAGTTTTCCGAGGAAGGTTCTGCATCACTTTCTTGCTCATCGCAGTTCATTTCTCCAAGCACTTGGTATTCGGTCCTCTTGACTCTAGTCCTCCTGGTGAGTCTCTCTCTATCTCGAAGGATATACTCAATCTGAGCGAGTGCAGAAGTGGCAGTTGGACGACTCTTATCAGTGGCTGCTGCAGCCCGAGTCTTGTCATCCCACTTCTGTATGACAGAATTTCTGTAAATGGAGTAAGACTTGTGTCGGATAACCAATTCTTCCGAGCGATCATTCAACTTTCTCTTTCTCTTAACTCTATTCTTTTGGCCATCGGTCAATATTTCATTAATGAAAGAATCTGAATCGCTAGTGATCTCTTCATCCATAAGATCCTCAGGTTGAGATTCTGTTGGTTTTTTTGTTTGAAGGAGGTTTTTAGTTTCTGGGTAATTGGACAATAGAACACTTTGGAGTTCCAGCAATCTGGAAATAAGGGATACCAATGAGGTTATTTAATGATAATTCTTATATAAATTTATATACTAACTTTACCTAACAAAATTATATTTTAGTGAGACCAGGTGAAACGAAGCCAGGTCTGCGCAGATACATGCAGCATACGATAAATAATATAGTAGCAGTAGTGGGCTAATGAAGACTGAGCGAGAGACTAATAAGATGAAAACTCAACACGGCAAAATAATAATAAATAAATTCCAGTTGAGTTAAAAGTCAGCACCGCCTTGCGTCACAATGATGCTACTAAACGTTTATTAATAATTATAACAATGATATCTAATATTTTAAATAATAAGTAAAATACTTGAGTGATTTTTCCACATATAGATTTTTATTGGTGACCGGTTTCGCCAAACTTTCACGTTGGCATTATCAAACAGAGATTTAGTTCAAATAGTTTAGTTAACATTTATTTTTATACTTTTCAGATAAAAAGACAGACTGCAAAAATAGAAGTTGACATATACAACAGATCTCAAACTATCAAAACAATAATCAAGATTTAGAACAAACCAAACAAACCCTTATAACGCATTATATTTCAAACCTATCGATATAGAAAAAAAAGTCAAGACCATGTTAACACTTTAATTGACTAAACTGATGTGCATAGCGGGCAAAATTCGCGTAAAATTGCGCGTGTGAAATCTAGTCTATACATTCTTTGATTTTTTTTCTTCCGTTTAGTAACTCCGAGTTAATTATGAGATTTTTGTTAATAAATTAAATGTTATTGTTACACAATAGCTTATATTATATTTTAAGCGGGTAACCAAATTGACTAAACTGATGTGCGAAGCGGACAAAATTCGCGTAAAATTGCACGTGTGAAATCTAGTCTGTATAAAGTGTATACTCTTTGATTTGCATGTAGTCAAATAAATCGTTTCCTATAAAAAGTTGAACAACTTCATACACACTTTGCGGATTACTTGGCATCACAACAACACCACTTTGTCCTAAAAATTGTTCAATAATTGGAGGATTATCATTCTCCGACCACTACACTTCTTCGTTGTCACTTTGTTCAGAATCACTGGACAGTATTGGTAGAAGTAACGTTGACGAGTCCTAAACAAACATTACGAACTGTAAACCTAAAGAGTAAAATGACTTTCTGCCGCTTTTAGAGTAAACACATTCAAAAAGGTATTAATACGCAACCCGCTTTTAGACAGCAGTCCGCGAAGCGGGTACTAGTACTCGCCCCGCCTTGAGTGTGTTAATATGCAAGACTTTTGCTGCTTAAATCCATCTGTCGATAGTATGCACGCAATTAAAAGTATAGTAGCTAACCTGGCCAGCAAGTCGGCGACTCGCCCTCGAGTGCGGTCTCGGGCAGACGCTGGCATAGTGGCCAGAGCGTCCAGCGGCAAGCGGCGAGCGGTGGCCAGAACGCGCTGCATGGCGATGCGCTGCTCCAGCAAGCCCTCCCACACGCGCAACTGAGCGCGCACTGCCTCGCCCCGCGGTCCCTCCGAGCCGTCTGCTTCGCGCGCGTGCCTGAAGCGGGCTTCGCACTTCTCCCGCAGGTCGTCGAACCTACTTTCGTCCCCCTGCGATTCATCCGAAGTTTCTATGGCGCATTGCGATTCCGAATCGATATTTTTTGGCACAACGCACTCAGACTCGGCGTCAGAAACGCGAGACTCGTCATCAGCTTCGGAAAAATGGTCTCTCTGAACGACCTCTCCGGCGTATCGGCCGCTTACGTCCGCTAACAGAGGTACATTTCGTTTCCGAAAACCGCCGAGTGTCGCGGCGTCATCACGATCGGAATCGGAGCAGAGTTCTTCCTTAGTTACCGTCTTAGGTTTTGAATTAAAGACTAAATCATCTTCGACGTCAGCGTTAGGAGCGACGGTCAACAAATTCGCAATACGGTCAGAAAGAATACCTTTCTTTTTCTTTTCTCTTCTGAGCATCTTTAGATATGTCAGATCTACGATCGGAAGCGGCGCACTCCAGTCGAGTCGGTGGATCTATAACCTTACCCGATGTCAAAAACTTCCGGCCTGTCAAACTCTATATAAATGCGGAGCACGTGCAAACGACAATCACTACTGCCAACTTAAAATATTTTCAAGTCTTACTAAAAATAAAATCGTTGGCTCAATACTTACTAATCAAATATCTATTCATTTTTTTATTTCATTAGTGTCTCTAGTTTTATTAATAATTTAATAACAGCATACTGGACCATAGATACTAGCATCTCGTCTATTGATAGTTTTTTTACCATCACATCATATTATGAAATTATTATATTGTCAGTTATTAAAAATCATATTGTCGATTCGATCTGATAGGTAAGATTGTTTACACTCCAAAATTTCTAATCTTTTTTAGACTTATTATAGTGATTGAAAAATTGCTTAGATTTTGATAAGACAAAATAATTTTATTTAAAGAGCAGAAAGCTAATACTTTTAAGTTGAATAAAATTTTAATCAACAGTGTGATATGTTTGACTATCAGTTTTTCAAAATGTCTGCAATACGATTGTTTTTTAAGGTTGCGTACATATTTTTATGATTGAATTTTTATTATACTGTTTTTTTTAACGTACTAAAGAATCTATTAAAAAAGGTATTGTTACAATAAAAATAAATGGTACTTGTTTTTTATCCGACCACTAAAGAAAATTGGGTACTTGTCTTTTATCCGACCACTAAAGAAAATTGGGTACTTGTCTTTTATCCGACCACCAAAGAAAATTGTCCTATTGTTTTGCTTTTTTTGTTGGCAACAGTGTCTATTGTTTTGCTTCTTTTGTTGGCAACAGTGTCTATTGCTTTGCTTCTTTTGTTGGCAACAGCGAGTAAATACGTATTGTTTATTTATTTAATTCAAAGTATAACTGTCAAACAAAAAATTAACTTACTTCAGTTATCAGCAATCGTACACGACAAGGCTAGTAGCGTTCTTTTTCTACAACAGCGTGGTATTTTACACAATCCACGCATATGTACCAATAGTCATGCCATGGTACTGTCGTTGAGTGAACAACACGATCGCTGGCGGTGCAGCCGTAGTGGTTGCAGAGAGATGATACATGTACGATGTGACACATGGATGCAAGGATCGAAGTTAACTTACAGACAAGTCATACTATTCATCTACTGTTGGAGCAAGGAGCTGACTAGCATCAAATTCTGTGAACGTGAGTTGGGTTAGGTTAGGTTGAGAAATCGTGTGAAAATGAGACACATGGATCCTTTCGACACCATCATGGATAGCATTGGAAAATTCTGGCCACCAGGATAATGCATGTCTCATATTTCATTGCTTATAAAATGTATTTACTCGCTGTTGCCAACAAAAGAAGCAAAACAATAGACACTGTTGCCAACAAAAGAAGCAAAACAATAGACACTGTTGCCAACAAAAAAAGCAAAACAATAGGACAATTTTCTTTGGTGGTCGGATAAAAGACAAGTACCGAAAATTGTCCTATTGTTTTGCTTTTTTTGTTGGCAACAGTGTCTATTGTTTTGCTTCTTTTGTTGGCAACAGTGTCTATTGCTTTGCTTCTTTTGTTGGCAACAGCGAGTAAATACGTATTGTTTATTTATTTAATTCAAAGTATAACTGTCAAAGATAACCGTCAAACAAAAAATGAACTTACTTCAGTTATCAGCAATCGTACACGACAAGGCTAGTAGCGTTCTTTTTCTACAACAGCGTGGTATTTTACACAATCCACGCATATGTACCAATAGTCATGCCATGGTACTGTCGTTGAGTGAACAACACGATCGCTGGCGGTGCAGCCGTAGTGGTTGCAGAGAGATGATACATGTACGATGTGACACATGGATGCAAGGATCGAAGTTAACTTACAGACAAGTCATACTATTCATCTACTGTTGGAGCAAGGAGCTGACTAGCATCAAATTCTGTGAAAGTGAGTTGGATATTTCGAAATCTGCTGTGATCAATTGGAACATGTACATGCGCGAGGTCTGTGCAGACAGTCTTATACGAAACCCTTTAATTATCGGAGGGCCTAACACCGTAGTTGAAATTGATGAAAGCCTCTTCACAAGACGTAAAAATCACATGGGCAGGCATCTACCGCAGCAGTGGGTTTTTGGCGGCATCTGTCGCGATACGGGAGAAAGTTTTATGTTGGCTGTCACCGACAGAAGTGCTGCCACTCTGATGCCTTTAATTACGCAATACATTCGTCCGGGAACAACAATTATGTCCGATCAGTGGCGCGCTTACAATGGAATAGCTTCTGCAGCTGGCATGGGTTACACTCACGAAACAGTGAATCACAGCCTTAATTTCGTGGATCCTAATACCGGTACTAACACCCAACGAATCGAGCTGTCATGGAAATCTGCAAAAGAAAGAAACAAACGCCACAACGGGACTCATCGTCATATGATAAAATCTTATCTCTGCGAGTACATGTGGAGAAATCGTGTGAAAATGAGACACATGGATCCTTTCGACACCATCATGGATAGCATTGGAAAATTCTGGCCACCAGGATAATGCATGTCTCATATTTCATTGCTTATAAAATGTGAATATTGAATACTAAAAACTATATAAATATATGATACAAAATTTAAAAAAACTTTCATTTTTTTGACAAATTACATAAATCAACAATACGTATTTACTCGCTGTTGCCAACAAAAGAAGCAAAACAATAGACACTGTTGCCAACAAAAAAAGCAAAACAATAGTCACTGTTGCCAACAAAAAAAGCAAAACAATAGGACAATTTTCGGTACTTGTCTTTTATCCGACCACCAAAAAACATTGTCCTATTATTTTGCTTTTTTTTATTGGCAACAGTGTCTATTTTTTGCTTCTTTTGTTGGCAACAGCGAGTCTCGTCATAGAAATGAAAGTTTTTTTTCAATTTTGTATCATATATTTTACAAACAATGAAAAAACGGTTATCTTTGACGGTTAGGTTAGGTTAGGTTAGGTTAATACTTTAAATTAAATAAATAAACAATACGTGTTTTCTCGCCAATAGACACTGTTGCCAACAAAAGAAGCAAAAAATAGACACTGTTGCCAATAAAAAAAAACAAAATAATAGGACAATGTTTTTTGGTGGTCGGATAAAAGACAAGTACCCAATTTTCTTTGGTGGTCGGATAAAAAACAAGTACCAAATAAATTAATTTAGTAAAACCCTGTTGGTTCAGTGGCATCCTCTATCTAATGTTTCCGCTTACAGAGAGATACTAAGAGCTTACCTCCCATAAAAGTCTCTAACCGGTTGTGAGATTTACTGTGTAGTACTTGGAAACGAGTGAGGATCAGGGGCTTGCAACCCTCGTTATTTCAATGAAATGATCCAGTGCCCCCAATATTGACATAATACCTCCAAACAAAAGTACCCATGGTTTAAATAAAATTCTAAAGTTGGTATTTTTTCCTTACAATGGAGAATCTTTATTTGATGTATATACAATTCTTTGTCTTCAACTGTGCATTGGGAGAAGAAATGTCTTATTTAATAATATTTAAATATTAAAATGGAGTTCCACCAAGTACTTTCTGTCAAAAATATTAATATATTTTATTTAATAGTTAATAAAGTCTGAATTATTTAATTACAACCAATATGATATTTCGTAGGGAAATTTATACTATCACAAAAAGTAAACAATAATGACTTTAAGGTTTTATTTTAAAAAATTATAAATATGTACATCAGTTTAAAAACAATAATAGGTTTACACTAAACATTATATTACTTCTCAAAAGAATAACAATATTTTAAGACAATTTTCTAACATGTTATTTGGTTTGATTGCTTTATTCAGTTATGAATGGATATTATTCTAACAAAAAAAATATTATGCACATTTATTATAAAAACGATATAGCTTCTCATTTATAAATTTTAACAAAACATTAAACAATCTTTCTGTTCTCTGATGACAACTTTAACACAGCAGAAGTTGTTTGTTGGCCTTGTGATGGACAAGGATCGAATATAACTGACAATACAATACTATGGAGTGTAAATAATGCATATAAATGGTGTATTCTAACAGTGCATTTCCAGATCTCACCTACTAAGGAAGAGCAAATAGTTAATATAGGTACTCTAAAAAGATCCATCTACCTATATTTAATGTACAAATTGAAAATAAATCTCAATTCTCTCAATTTACACAATACTTTCTTCACACAATTTTGCATTTACACATCTTTTAAAATAACAGATTACCAAAAATAAAAACTGTTAAAAACTATATATTTTTATAGATTGCGCTCTGCTCAGAGAAACTCCTCCAGAGTCCGTGTCTGAAACAGGGACTTTTTACTGGCACTACAAATAATAAAACTAATACCATTATTATTCAAAAAAATAGTTTAATTCTAAATTATTATCAGTTTTGTATTTCTGGTTTCTAAAAATCTTATAATACTAGTCATTTTACACTTGTCAGTTGGATAAACTGGTTTTTCATTTACTGTAAGATTTTGTGTAAGATTTCTACCATGTAAATTGGGAATTGATTTGCATAAAAGTGACATACAGTTCATGAAAACACTTCAATACTTTATTTCAAGTCCACTTCATCATTGATTAAATATCCTTTTCATTTTTGTCTAAAACTTCATCCTTAAATTAAAAATCCATTACATGCCACAAATATACAGAGTAATCTCAAGAAGACAAATATATTACAGAGATGAAATGGGTTCCATAAAGAGATACAAGATACTGGTATGTAGCTTGGCCTGTCTTGTGTGTTGGCACAATTTCATCTCTAATATATTTTAATTTCCTCGGTTCTGTGGTCAGAGTTACATATTAACTGAATGAGATCTATAGTTAATTGGGTATCATTAGTTTCTAAGTTTTGTCAATATGGTCGGAAATGTAACTCTTAATATATAATATTAGATCATAAGATTTACAGTTATAACAAAAAGAATCATAAGATGATTGTTAAGTCATGGAAATATTTTTAGATTATTTCTTTCTAAATCTATGCTAAGTACAATCAGTGCTTGGGAATCTCTCCAGCTAGTATCCGCAGCCGGGCATAGCTCTGGATGGATTATTTATCTGTATATAAAATTGGCCAAAATCAACAGACAATACAAAATCACTATTAAAACAATTGAGATTTTAATACACTCTATGATCTGTCGGTCTTGTTAATAATTTGAATGGTCCTCTTACACACATTACCGTTTAAGAATAAAATCTCTACATGGTGATGATGGTAAATTTCTCAATATTATTATACAATTATTGTATTATAAATAAAAATATTCTTAGAAATCATTAATAACCACTGCACACAGAAGCCATTAACAAGACATGTACATTCACCAGCCATGACACAAGAAAATATTGCAATCATAACATTTCTACAGAACACTAACTGCCTACAAGATGCCATTCACATATGTTTTAGTATACACACATCACAAACGAAGAGAGGAGACTGGGCAAGAGGGAGTAAGGTGCGTCGATAGCTCACGCAAACGGTCACGCGCATGTGCCTCTCCATGGGAGTAGTCCAGCAGTACCTCTGTCACCAAACGCAGCAACAGACTTGGCCACTGTCGCCGCAATAGCCGTAGCTTGACAGCTGCCCCTGTCGCCAGAGCCAGCACTCGCGCCACGTGTGCTCGCCCGCGATGGCGTAACATCACCTCGTCTTGTGATAATGCGCCTCGTCTCCACTGCAGCGCTTCCCTTGCTACCACTCCTCGCAGCGCTGGCTCTGCTGCACCTAACCAACTGCGATGTTCGCCTTCAAGCTCTACTTCTCCCTGCAGGCGCAACAGTAAAGGCCGCAACAATGTGTCTGGCAGTGAGCGCAGCACCACCTCACTAAGACCCGCGTATTCTTCATGAGCGGCTGCTATTTCTTCGTCCGGGACTTCACGGTGATCAAGTGTTCGCAGACCCCAGTGTGCAAGGCGATACAGCGCATATGAATGCCATTCACGCGCAGCCAATGGGTTACCTTCACGATGCACGGCTAGAGATGACACTCCTCTTAGAGCTGCTAGCGCTCCAAGTTGGCCGGCACACGATACGCCACAAGCCCGAAATGCAAAATTCACAGCATTTGGGAACCTACTCCTCACGGTGGACAGGACACCAGCCACACTGCCAAAACTCACGTAGTGAAAGTTTACAGTCATCACGTCAGCAGCTGCAGGCCATGCACGCTCTAGACGCCTCAAGGCTCCTGCACCCCAAACACTAGCTTGGCCACCGCGCACCTCTACCAGCCAATCACCACCCTGTTCGCGTCCAAGCTCTCCTATGGCAGGCGCTGGTGGCGGAGCGGGTACAGGCGCAGGCGGTCTGGGACGTGCTGTGAAGGCTCGCCCGAGTGCAGCGCGTGGTGGTGGGCGCCGGGGACCCGCACTCCGAGCTGCTCGCCCCAATCTGCGATCCCCTCCGGAAGTCGAGGAATCAGTCACAACAGAATCTCGACCTGTTCCAGTGGAAGCATCTCCAGTTTCAGATGCAGAGTCAGTCCTCGAGGCCTTGTGGAGACGGTCAGAATCTGCTTCTGAGACGGAAGCAGATCCACGGGTGGCAAAGGCAGCCCTGCGCCGACAGGCCCTCGAGGGGGGTCCCGAAGGGGCTCTCCTAGTTTCAGACTCACTCTCACTGGCAGTGGTGGGCAGAGAGCTAGGCGACGAATCAACTGCAGGATCAGCACTGGAAACACTCTCCTGGCGCTCGAGAGTAGTTGGGGCGATGGGGGGAAGTCTTAGAAGCTCACTGCTGGTAGAGGTGGAATGCGAGCAGTCAGTGTCTCGGGAATGGCTGCGGGCAGAAAAATTAACACGCCGATCGGGACCACGAGTGGTAGATGCAGGTGGAGGCGCAGGTGCGGGTGTAGAGGTCAGGTCAGCCGTGTGCGTCTCGGTGAGACAGCCAGCTTCTAATACAAACTCAGAAGGAAGTCCCCTGTTGTAAGAAGCAGCAGTCGTGGCCAGACACTTGCTCTGGGTCCTGATATCAAAAATTAATAAAATGAGTAGGGACATGTTGTTTTAAAAAAATTAAAAATATGAATGGACAGTTTGATATTTCATATTTATTTCTAAGCTTTTCCTGTTTTAGTTGTATCTAATTGTAATATTGACAAATATAAATAATGATACAGACGAAAATGATTAAGATCCAAAATTCATCACCACCGTATTTTGGCAGCACTTAAACCTATGAAATATGTGTTTGAAGGTTTTGGTGACTGTTGTTTATTTTATTAAGTTATATTTTGAAAATTGTGCTGCATCAAGGTTTTATTGATCTTCTGACATTCTGACTGCTATACTGACACCATTTTAAAGGAATCTTTGAAAATGGGCCAAGAAAACATAATTTAGCAGTTTTGCCTATATAGCAATTTTACTCCACAGAAAGAGACTAATGAAAATTCAACCGTAATGGTTGCAAATTAACCTGAGTAGTTCCCAGTTGGTGCGGGCATTTGAAATGACCTGGTCACGATGCGCAGTGGCATCAGCTTCTTCGCCTAGCTGGCCGTACGCAGCATGACCCGCTTCTTTGTTGTGTCGCCAGGTGGCGGCAGCGCGACGCACCTGCTCCGTGACACGCATTGCACTCAAAAAAGCCAGGCCAGGCAAGTAAGACACGAGAAAGGACACACAGTCCCCACCCAGAGCAACCGGGTTGTTGTCAAGCGTAACTTCACGCACCGCTTGAGCCAGCGCCACACTGGAGATGTCCTCGATGCTGTGTGAGAGTTAATATTTATCATCTTGAAATACACAACTTTGTCAAATTATATTCCCAATAAAAATAGTGTCTTAATGTATTTTTCAACTGAACTATACTTTTTATTTTAATAAAAAATTAAATCTTTTAATTCTTTCCTTCCTTTTAAATCCTTGCGAAAACTGCTAGAAGTTACTTTTTAAAAATATATGGTACTTGTTTTTTATCCGACCACCAAAGAACTTTGTCTATTGTTTTGCTTCTTTTGTTGGCAACAGCGAGTAAACACGTATTGTTTATTTATTTAATTTAAAGTATAACCATCAAAGAAATGAAAGTTTTTTTTCAATTTTGTATCATATATTTATATAGTTTTTAGTATTCAATAAAGTCACATTTTATAAACAATGAAATATGAGACATGCATTATCCTGGTGGCCAGAATGTTACAATGCCACCCACGATGGTGTCGAAAGGATCTATGTGTCGCATTTTCACACGAAATACCACGCTGTTGTAGAAAAAGAACGCTACTAGCCTTGTCGTGTACGATTGTTGATAACTGAAGTAAGTTCATTTTTGTTTGACGGTTATCTTTGGCGGTTATACTTTGAATTAAATATATTTATTTAATTCAAATACGTAATTCACAATACGTGTTTACTCGCTGTTGCCAACAAAAGAAGCAAAACAATAGACAAGTTTCTTTGGTGGTCGGATAAAAAACAAGTACCAAATATATATATGTATATTAGGGTGTCCCTTATATGACCAAAATATTTTTTTTTTCAAATTTCGAAATGGGTACCCTTTACTTTTTTTAGTAATGCTATTAGAGTCTTAAATATAAAATTTCATCTTTCTAGCATAATTGCAACCAGTGCCGACCGAGCTTCAAAGTTTAGTAAAAAACGTGTTTTGTCTTGATATTTCGGTCTGGTATAAAATCATTATAAATGCAATAAATTAAGTAAATAATAATAAAAATTCAATTAGATGAACATTAATCTTTAATCAAAAACATAAAGTAATAACAATCAGCCAGGGTAACTTTTTTTTAGAGTTGTTTTTTTACAGTCCGGATACAATTTTCTATGTTCCTGGACACAGCGCAGCAAGAACTGTTTTTGTTCTTCTTCAGCCGTGATAAGTCCGTTAAAATCTTGCATCATTTTAACAGCCCTTTCAGCAGTATCATTCACAACTCTCAAATAACTTATTTTTCTTTTAGCTTCCAGAAAAGCAGCATTATTATTCCAGGAAGATACATCTTCCTTTAGAAAACTGTCGTCGATCTGCAGTCGTGATAAAAATTGTTTGCTCTTTTCCGATACGAAATTATCCAGTGTTTTGCCTGGAAAAAAAAGGAAAATAAGATAAATAACAAATAAATCTACAACAATTTAAATATATCACAAAAAGTCAATTAAACTTACCAAACAACCTTTGGGGCAGTTCTTCCTTTGACGGGTCATAGCGTTTGCTAAAATCTGAGGTTTTGTCCCGGTTGAAGTTAGCAATCATTTTCTTTTTAGTTTGGTTATCAACTTCATCATCAAACAGTGATAGAATAACTGTCTCTTCACATAAATACCACAAGTGATGGCTAAACTTGCTTATAGAAGCATTAGAAATTGTTGCGTCAACTTTTTCGTACTCTTTTAACATCTTCAAGAAGCGCAAATCTTGGTTAGGTGCTTTGATCGCCACTGTACATTCGAGCCAAGGTTTAACATACAACACCACGACAAATAAGCAAACATCTTGTAGAGCCTTTTTGTCCTTCGCAGTTATTCTGCATTGTGACTGAAGTGAACATATTTTTAAAGAATAGATCGCTCTCGCCATCCAGCGAGCCTGATGCATTGCTCCGGGGGGCCTTAGTTTTAATTTTTCCTCTGTGTCTCCTCCCAAAAATATTACGCACAGTTCGACCAATTCGCGGTAGTCATCTCTTACATAACCTTTGTCTAATTCTGCCTTATAAAATATTAACAAAGCTTGAATGTCTGTCTCGGCAACACGTTGTTTTACGAAATTAAGAGATGGTTCAATGTTACTAGCGTCGATGTTTTTCCAATTTTCTCTGAACTTTTTAAACATTGGAATATCTGGGCTACTAGTAATTTGCTTAATTTTGCTTTCAAAGACAGCTTTTAGGACCAATTCATAAACATGATGACGACAGGCGAAAAGCAGCAATTCTCTTCCTAAAGTTTGCTCCAAAATAGCACAAGCTCCATTGAAACGGCCAGTATTGGAAGCTGTTGTGTCGCAGCACATTATTTGTACTTTATCGTGAAGGTTCTAGTCAAAGAGAGCTGTTGAGACAGCCTTAGCTTGATGTTTTTCAGAAGAATGTTCTAGTTTCGGCACTGCAAGAAGCTGTTCCTTATCGTCAAACGAAGCAATAACTGGCAAGCGTTCTTCTTTAGAACTTCGTACATCTAACCCGGGTAATAGTTTTCCATCCCAATGGACTGTGACTACGTCGGGTACATTACTTCCAAAGAAGTCAGATTTTATTGCTTCTGCCCTTGATTTTCTAGTTTCAGCAGCTAGTGGTTATCTTTGTCTTACAACCCTTTCCTCTTCTTCCAATCGTCGTTGTTTAGATCTATCTTCTTTTTCCGACAATTTTTTATCAACACCACCTAAGCATCCTGGTCGATCTGGCTCTCTCTGTTTCATTAAAAATAATTTATCTTACTCTATTTTCATTCTCTCAAAAGCATCAGCATGTGCAATATCAAACAAATTATCAAGATCAATTTTGAAATTGTTCTCACGGCTCTTGAACGTAACCTGAGTTTTCTTACAATTTTTTTTGCAACTCTCTCCAAACATGATATAAATCAACAAGTTTCTTCACGCAGTTAGGATATGCCCTTGTTGGAATTCTTGCTTTTTCCCAATATATGATGCACTCCCTAATCACAAGATTTGCACTTTCACTAACAATCAGTTTAACCTCGCGAATATTGTAAAATAGGACCGAGGGAATTTGTCGATTAGATGGTAATTTTGCACCATTTATTTGATATCTAGGCAAACCGATAAGGAAATTATTTTGTTTATCACTCCGTAATTCCACCGACATGTTAACGCACTAAACAATGGAGCACTACTAATCTCAAAAATCACGTATGAAATGACAAATAAAACATGCAGTTACAAGTCACAGCGCAGTACTTACGCAACTTGTATGGACAAGTTAAAATCGCAAGTCGGCACGGGTTACCGTTTATAAATCGAACTAATATTTTTTTCTAGACAATATAGGATTATTACTAAACTTTTAAGAAGGTACGCGTAAAAAAATATTGAACTTGAATTTTAAGGGACACCCTAATGTATATATTATTTTTGCCATAGTTCATAGGTGCGCGGGTACTTTATGGGGGCACTAAAATTTTACTGTGCATTTGAGGTGGAACACAACCTGGTATCTCCTTTGCAGATAGCTCGAGCAAGATGCGTTTAAAATTTATAAACCTACCTCATTACAAATTCATGCCTATTTTACACAAATAATTTAAAAATACATAAAAAAAATGTTTTCTATTGCTGATGCCTTGACACTCAGTAAGTATTCGCTTGAGTGCTGTGACGTTAACGACGATCGTCACCACAGTCTTCGAAAATTTAAAAAGAACGGTATATTTTTGTTTAGCAGTCAAAAGGTTAAATACCTTAGGATCACCATAGTAATCAGATACTGGCACATACAGAAGAGTAAAATATGAGCACTTACTGCCTTTCAGGGAAATTTAGATCAAATTTACATCCACCATAATTAACCAAAACTGGCAGAAGGCTGCAATGTCTCTTAAGGAATCAGACAATAAGACCTCACTAAGGCTTTTTAATACTATTACAGTTCAGAACAATGTGATCATCAATTGAAAGCTCATACAAATATAAATCAGTTTACAATTTTAGTAAAATATCAAATAAATAGCTGACATAAAATAAATTTTAACAACTCAAATCAAACTTGTAGTCTTGCATAACAGTTTTGTCATTCCAAATGACAAAAATCTCTGAAACTGAAAACTTTATATAATTATGTCCATTATATGAAGTTTTCCTCCCTTCTTTTCATTCTACCCTCTGCCGTGTGGGATCCAAGTACAAAATATAGAATATGTGAAACAGCACAGGTGATGAATGACTGATTGGAGTTGCCACATAGAGTAAAAAAAGTTATTGGAGTGGACTTATGGTGTGATTGGCTTGTGTTTTAATATATATGAAATTTACTCTCATTGTTGTTTTTGCTTCTATTTGCGCAAGACAGCCCAACCGCAATTCGCCAGTTCAACATCTTTGACCATTCCTGTAATTCAATATTTTTTGTACTTGGTGGAATTTCATTATATTTTTTATTTAAAAATAAATGTTTTTAATGATTTGAGTGATCCACACTTTTATTTTGTTTTAGGTGACTAATTTCGCCAACATTTTATGTTGGCATTTTCAAGGAGTCAGAGTTCTGCTTGAAAATGCAAACTTAGGAAGTTGGTGAAATTATTTGCGTAAAAAAAATTAAAATGTTGAAAATCAATAAAAATATTTATTAAAAAAAAATGTATTCTTGTAATTGCCAACGTGTCAATAAACTGGGAGATCCAGTATAAAGCTGCAACCTACAATCTTAAACAAAATATATAAATAATAATCCATGGTTCTCTTACTCCAAATGGGGAAAACAAAGCTCTCGCCATCATCAATCGATGATGATATGTATCCGATTGGCAATCATCAGCATCTGGCAACACCATTGAGAAATTGTCAGTTTGAGATTAGTCGTGTACTCTTTGAAAAGATCCTTTTAGGACATGAACGATGAAACTTTTATTGGCTTTTGTCTTGGAGTGTCCAGGTGGCCAGGGGGTTTCCCCATATTTTAGGCAGAAGATCAACTTGAAAAGGTATATTTTCCACCATAACCCAGAGTAAGTAAGAAACAGCTGATCTCACCTTTGAAGGTCGTTATTGCTGAGAAAGAGTTTCTGCAGAAGTGGTGTGTCCTGGCATCCAAGCAATCGTCGCAATCGGTTTCGTTTGAGGTTCAATTCGCGTAGCTGCGGCAGCGGTGGTAGGTGTGCCAAGCGCAACAAGTTCCCTGCCAGGTTTAGAACCTTCAGTTCCTCTAGACCTTCCAGCCCCACTAACTCTGTTATACGGTTTCCGTGTAGATCCAATACCTCCAACTTCCCCAAGTGAGACAGACCCTCGATCTGCCTTATTCTGAAAAATATTTTCATTATGCTCCCCCCAATCTGCAGTATTTTTTTCCAAAAGACAGAATTCCAGAAAAAAAATTATGTTACCTATTTTTACCCATCAGTAGGACTCGCAGGTTAGCAAGCGGTTCTAGCGAGCAAACACGTTCGATTTGGTTGTCATAGAGGTCCAGAAACACCAATCCCGGTAAGCTGGATACAGCCAGACCAGCTAGAGAGGTGAGTAAGTTGTGTTGCAGAGACACCAATCGCAATGCTGCACCACCCTCCAGTACTGGAACGCCTGATAGTCCACGCCTGCAAGCAGAATGCTTTGAGATGTATGTATCCACTTCGACCAGCAATGACAAACTCCATTTATGAAGACCAGAAGACAGATTGACAATATATCATATCTTAAGTTACCCTGTAGAAATAAAATATGAACAAAGAATATTCCCCACCTGTCGAGGCTGAGGCGGTCAGGGGATGGTTTAGGTGGTGCAGCGGAGACTGCGCGGGTAGGGGGAGCAAGACTGCTGAGAGTACGTGGGCCAAGACGCCGAGCCCCGGGGGCAGGAGCGATATGCAAGAACTCCCCCGGAGCATCCACACTGCGTGCTGAACGTCCGCGCATGCGAAACGCAGTACGCCGCGCCTGCGGCCCATACTGTTGAAAAAGTAAAAAATTAAATATTTTTAAATGTGTTTCTAGGTTTTAGCAGTCATTGTTATATGACAATGCTGGGTTCTTGAGTGTTATGCTCCATTATTACCAGAAGTTTCTAACATTTCGGTACCGGTACCTGGACGGTCTTCAAGATTTCAAACACTTTGACTTATACTGCAGCATAATACCCAAAAACCCACCAATTCTATTATAATTGAATTTCCCTTTAAAAAATAACTCTGTTTAGATTATCGCGTCTCCACACAGAAAGTAGCATTATTCGTTAATTCCTGCTTTATAATGTTCTGCTAGACAAGTATAAATGCTCAATGTTATTTATTGTTACGTATTCAATATTGTTGACAGAGAGTGCATAGTAGAATTCCATAGAAATATTTTAAATAAAACACTTTTGTGATTTTTCCACATGTTTAGTTTTATTAATAACTAGCGGATATCCGGCGTGTTCTACTACGCTAAAAAAAGAAATACATTTATTTTATTTGTTCAGTGAAATTTAGTTTTTTTATTAACTTTTATATATTAATGCTAGCGGATAAACAATAAATTGAGTTTATTCGGTAGGTGCGTAAATATAAAGATTTTTCGGCGTCCAACTCTGGAGCAAGCAACATATCATTGACCGTGCGAAAAACAGGAATTTTTTAAGTTCAATCCAGCAACAATTAGCAATTGGCCTTGTTGATGGTTATGTCAAAAACCATAAAAAAACATTTTGCTTGTTGTGTTCCAAGTGAAATATTTTGGAACTTCAGGAACGCAAAATTATTAGCTTGACACAAATAAAAAAAAGCCAAAAGTGTTGTATTTTGTAGCTGTGCTGCTCGTTTTTCGGCATTTTCTTCGGTAAAATAAACACGATGACCGTTTTCTAAATGAACAGCAAGATGTTGAACAGTTGGATATCGTGCATGAATACTGAAACCATGAATTTGCCAGACAGCTTCATTACTGCTGATGTAACGACCCATCTGAAATTGAGTGATTTCATCGTTTCGATTTGAAAGCCCGAACTCTGTCATGTCATTGCCTTTGTTAACATATTTGCATATGTACTTAATGGATTTCACGGAGTTGCAGTATCCCACATTGATATGAGCTTGAAATGTCTCTGTATGGATCAATCCATCTGTTATCAATGTCAATATCAACGTTTCTTACTTTCATGGTGGTGGTGAATCCTCCATCTTCTGGCTTTCGTCGTTTGTATTTCGGATATCCATCCTCACCTCATTAATCAAATCGCGTGGATATCTTTTCGTGCATTTGCCGTCTTTCATGCAAGGCGAATTCATATTCAATGCTCCGCATGGGCTGTGAATCATGTTCTTGCAGACATTGTCAAAAAGTATCGGATCTTCTTGTAGATTTGGTAGTTCAGCAGATATAGCACTATCGATTTGAGTTGGAACAATTTTTTCTTTCACCCAAATTAGAATATGAGCGTGCGGTAAACTCCGTTTTTGCCATTCATTCGCCTGTATGCCTATGTCACAGCATCTTGAGCATACTCATGTCTTGGGCTTCCAGTATACGAAGCAGGAAGTGTGCACATTTTACCAATGTTGGCAGCGTTTTCATCATTTGCAATTGCATTGCGCAAATGAATATAATCTTCGACACGCAATTTCTTTTGGTTCAAACGAATGTACAGAAGTCGCTCGCTTTCAATTTTTAATATTTTTTTTCCCATATATAAACAGACAAACTCATTATGATAAAATTCTTTGTTGTGAATGACATATCAGTGATTTTGTTTTGAAAGTCCGTATTATGCGCGATCTTCACAATGTTCTTTTTTCAATTTTTGTGCGAGGAACGATGTCGACTTTCCAGATGTTGAAATTTTTGTATGGAAAATGTCGAAAATTGACTTAATTAATAGACCGGATATGTTTAATGCATTGTTTTAGTGGTCTAAATCCTCCTTCGTATTATTGCCTTTCAAATGAAACCGGTTTGGGGCACATCGGTTGGATGGTTTCAATGCCCATGATGGTCATAGAAACATTTTCTGTGGTATATATATATGAGGTTTGACAATGCCAACTAATGACTCAGTTTGATAATGCCAACGTGAAAGATTGGCAAAACCGGTCACCAATAAAATTAAACATGTGGAATAATCCGAAAAGTATTGTATTCAAAATATTATTTATTGTTGTCTTAAATGCAATTCTTTCTAAATTTAACAGTACTATGTAGGGTAATAGTAAATAAATGTGATATACTGGTCTAAATCGAAATACCTAAGATAACATTGACTGTTTGGCATTGTTTTCTTTTGAATCAATTATTCCACTGGATAGCTGGTATTGGAATTTAAACATTCTAGCTACAGTGGTATCATCTTGATTTTGGGCGCTGTGGAAGCTATAGCATTTGTAGAGGCAGCTATGATATGTTGCATATTTAGGTGTTAAATTATTTAGGTTTTTTCAAAATTTCACTTAACATCCCTTTAATGTAGTCAGTTAAATAGATAAATTCATAAATCTAAATTTCCTTGTATCTTGGCAATTTAGCGCATCATCGAAAACTAATTACGATACACTGAGTGTGTAAAGGATTACTACGATTAGCAGTCATCTAGCAGCAATTGATCAACAGTTACAGTTTGTCACACTTGGTAGCTCTCTGAAGCTAGCGACAATACCCTAAAATTGTATTAACTTGGGAGATTATATTAAAATAATAGTAAATTAAATAAAATATATAAATAATGCATTAATTTTCACGTGATTCTATTAGTTCCATATAATTACTTAATTAACAACTTGCTTAATTTATTAAAATTGACGGTCAGCTGTGAAAAATATCGGATTCACCAATAAAGAAACATTTGGGATGATTTTAGGTAAATAATGAATGAAACAATATACTTACGACATTTCCCCGATTGCCTGAGGTCGGCATTAAGTTATAATAATCCAATACATTTTACAAATTCATATATAATTTAATAAAGCTCTAATTTTAAAAATCAAAATACAACAGTCAAATAGATCAATTAAGGTCGCAGTCATAATCTCGGATGTTTATCGACATGTCAAAACGAACCTGACATTTGGGAGTTGCAGTGCTGCAAGTCGGAAAAATTCCACTTACCGATCTAACTATTTTTTATCTATATAATTCTGTTACCTTAAACATAGTTTCGTCTTAACGATTTATTTTTTATTTAAATACTCTAGAAACGCATTTATCTATATATATATATATAAAATACAAAAAATGTTTGAATGTTACTCGGTTATAGGCTTTGAAACCATCCAACCGATGTGCCCCAAACCGGTTTCATTTGAAAGGCAATAATACGATGGAGGATTTAGACCACTAAAACAATGCATTAAACATATCCGGTCTATTAATTAAATCAATTTTCGACATTTTCCATACAAAAATTTTCAACATCTGGAAAGTCGACATCGTTCCTCGCACAAAAATTGAAAAAAGAACATTGTGAAGATCGCGCATAATACGGACTTTCAAAACAAAATCACTGATATGTCATTCACAACAAAGAATTTTATCATAATGAGTTTGTCTGTTTATATATGGGAAAAAAAATATTAAAAATTGAAAGCGAGCGACTTCTGTACATTCGTTTGAACCAAAAGAAATTGCGTGTCGAAGATTATATTCATTTGCGCAATGCAATTGCAAATGATGAAAACGCTGCCAACATTGGTAAAATGTGCACACTTCCTGCTTCGTATACTGGAAGCCCAAGACATGAGTATGCTCAAGATGCTGTGACATAGGCATACAGGCGAATGAATGGCAAAAACGGAGTTTACCGCACGCTCATATTCTAATTTGGGTGAAAGAAAAAATTGTTCCAACTCAAATCGATAGTGCTATATCTGCTGAACTACCAAATCTACAAGAAGATCCGATACTTTTTGACAATGTCTGCAAGAACATGATTCACAGCCCATGCGGAGCATTGAATATGAATTCGCCTTGCATGAAAGACGGCAAATGCACGAAAAGATATCCACGCGATTTGATTAATGAGGTGAGGATGGATATCCGAAATACAAACGACGAAAGCCAGAAGATGGAGGATTCACCACCACCATGAAAGTAAGAAACGTTGATATTGACATTGATAACAGATGGATTGATCCATACAGAGACATTTCAAGCTCATATCAATGTGGGATACTGCAACTCCGTGAAATCCATTAAGTACATATGCAAATATGTTAACAAAGGCAATGACATGACAGAGTTCGGGCTTTCAAATCGAAACGATGAAATCACTCAATTTCAGATGGGTCGTTACATCAGCAGTAATGAAGCTGTCTGGCAAATTCATGGTTTCAGTATTCATGCACGATATCCAACTGTTCAACATCTTGCTGTTCATTTAGAAAACGGTCATCGTGTTTATTTTACCGAAGAAAATGCCGAAAAACGAGCAGCACAGCTACAAAATACAACACTTTTGGCTTTTTTTTATTTGTGTCAAGCTAATAATTTTGCGTTCCTGAAGTTCCAAAATATTTCACTTGGAACACAACAAGCAAAATGTTTTTTTATGGTTTTTGACATAACCATCAACAAGGCCAATTGCTAATTGTTGCTGGATTGAACTGTGAAACTTGAAAGTGGTGATTTATTTCTCAAAATAGTCTCCTTTTAGCTCGATACACTTGACCCAGCGATGCTCCAACTTCATTAGACCCATCTTAAAAATACGTTTTCACGAGGTCTGCAAAGTAGGCCTTCGTGGCGGCAACGACCGCCTCATTCGACTTAAATTTCTGCCCGGCGAGTGAATTTTTCAAGTTTGGAAACAAAAAAAAATCACAGTTCCAAATCTTTTGTTACGTGAATGGGGGAGCAGTTCGTAGTGCAATTCGACCAATTTGGCCGTGGCGACGGCCGAGGTGTGAGCCGGTGCGTTGTCATGGTGGAAGAGCACTTTTTTCTTCGACAAATGGGGCCGTTTTTACTGCTATTCGGCGTCGAATCGGCCCAATAATTCGGCATAGTAGAGCCCTGTGACCGTTTTGCCCTTCTCAGTGTAGTCAATGTAGATCACACCTTGTGAATCCCAAAAAACTGTGGCCATCGCCTTTCCGGCCGATAGGACGGCACCCATCGCGCCGACAGCTTTCTCATGCCCAAAGTTTCATGCAGGATATGACCCACGCGGTCTTTTGAGATGCCTACTGTTTCAGCTATCTCGCGCACCTTCAATCGGCGGTCTGCTAATACGAGATCGGGGATTTTTGTCACGTTATCCTCAGTGGTAGCCATTTTCTGGGCACCTGGGCGTGGCTCATCAAAAACCGACGTGCGACCACGTTGAAACTCCTTAGACCAATTTTTGACGGTCACCATCGAAGGAGAAGAGTCACCGTACACAGCATCCAAGCGCTCTTTGATTTCGCTGCGCGATTTCCCTTCCAAAAACAAGAATCGAATCACCGACCGATATTGCTCTTTTTCCATTTTTCTAAAATACGCGTACACGTCCGCTTCCACACGCGGTCAAAACAAAACTACGAGTCCGATTCGGCTGAAATTTTGACAGTAGCCGTATACAAGAATGTACTACACGATAGTAGATGTATCTTGCGATCTCTATTGCGAATATATGCATATATATAAATATATGTATATATATATAAATATATGTATATATATATATATATATATATTTATTTATTTTATTTTTTTAATATAAAAAATACTTGAATAATTTTTCCGCATGTTAATTTTTATTGGTGACCGGTTATCACTGAGTTTGATAATGTCAACGTGAAAGGTTGCCGAAACCGGTCACCAATAAAAATTTATATGTGAAAAATCACTCACGTATTTGATTTTATTTAAAATATTAAAATGGAATTCCACCAAGTACTCTCTGTTAAAAATATTGAGTATTTACAATTGGCGAACAATATCCAATAAATTCACGCTGTACCCTCTAAATGAGTGATTTAGTTATATAATTTATGAAAGATGCCTTCTTGAAAACGTGGAAAGCGAACGCCGCGGACACCCCAGCGCTGACGCCGCCTGCTCTTCCCGGTCGGCTACCATTTCAGATTCTGATGCTCCAGGCACAGGTTCCGTAGCAACTTTTGTCATTAGGTAAGTAATAACTAGTATCCACCATTCGTATGTATAAAAGAATCGTATTGTTCACATGCTAGTAACAACTGTGATGAATTGAAATTACTTTTCAAATTTAAAAAACAAATTCTGAATTGATGTTTGCCAAAATCACCAAAGTAATCAGTAATTTTCGATATCTCTTTAGAAAACAAAACACACACACAGTCAGTTTTATGTTGAACTTTTCCTACCATGCGAGTCATAAGTCTAAAATTATTTTGATCTTAGAAGTTTTCTTAGGTACACATTAAAAGCTGAAGGGTTTTTTTATGTTTTCAATAAAAATTGTTTAGTTTTATTTTTAAGTAGTAGTCGACTACCATGAGTGTGAAAAGTATGGCGGGCTCTAAAATTAGGGTTGCATCTTTCTTTGTGTCAGGGTGTTTAAAGGCATTCGACATAATCAGCCTTTGAATTTGGTATTCAATGATATCTACAATAGTATGCCCGAATAGTATAATATGTCTCTCAACTTTAATTATTATAATGTCATGAACCGCCTTGTAGTCTGACATCTCGGGCACTTGTATCAGGTAGGGAAAAAGTTTATTTGAGTTCTGTAAAAAATATGAATTGCCTGCAAAAGAAAAAATCATTAGTAGAAAAACCCGGAGGTTCTGTAATTTTTTGGCACGCATCAAAGCGAATGCCAGATAACTTGACATTGTCGGAAACGGCTACGATCACCTCCGAGTGCTTCAAATCGCTCGCTTATCTGCGTCTTCCTCGCGACCTCCTACCTTTGTAGAATAGTATGGCCCATGAACTCTTCATTCAGATTACTTAAGTTTAGATGTCTCCCGGTTGCGGCCAGTCTTCAAATCGCACTAAATAGTGGCAGAAAGAGGCTTCCTTTTTATTGAAAATAAAAAGGAAAATCGACCGCATCTCCTTTCGCAGCAGCGATCCGGAGAGCTGAAGAGCCGGTTTAATATCGAAATCGCATTGCATTCAAAAATCTAAATCACTAAATATTGATTGGCCTGGGTACATTGGTTCATATGTAGATTATGATTGTTAAAAATTCTCGCTAAGTTGCAGTGACTCGTTAGCATAATGGATAATGCACCGGCCATGTAAGGTTTGGAGATGTGAGTTCGAATCTCATACAAGTTACGATGATATTTTTCTGAGCGTTTCTTCAATAATTTTCGATGTGTGAAAAAATGTGCCTTATCATATGAATTAAAATATAAAACTTATTTATGCACATAGAACGATGACAAAAATTGTCGAATGTATTTTGTCCGCATCCGTCGCGACCGAGAGCCGCATCCGATTCCGCCGCGGCGCTCGGAAACCGGGCGGGAAATTTGTTTTCTAGATAAACACTGTTTACACAACAAAACCCGCAAGTATAAAATTGCGATTTTATCAAAAACAGTCGATAGGAATCATCGGCACGACCGATCTGCACTCGAACCTCGAAGCTCGCTCGGTCCCGCAACTGCGCCGGGCGAAGTATCATCTGGGAGAGCGAAGGATCACCTAGGAGAGAATAGGACATCTCACACTTCAGGATTGAACTGCGCATATTTTACGCAGTCACGTATATCGGGACACGTGTGTGAGTGACTTTCCTGCGCTGCGCTCGTTTGTCGTATTCATCGGGGGTGTCGCATCTGGGAAATTCAGGGAGGTAATTTTGTCAATCGAGCGGACGAGTACTT
This sequence comes from Atopsyche davidsoni, assembly GCA_022113835.1. Taxonomy (NCBI): domain Eukaryota; kingdom Metazoa; phylum Arthropoda; class Insecta; order Trichoptera; family Hydrobiosidae; genus Atopsyche; species Atopsyche davidsoni. Next base: position 120,603 of record JAILWY010000016.1, read on the forward strand.
TTACAAATATGAAACAAATAAATGGTTTTAAGCAAATTTATTCTTTTCTAACATGAATAAACATGATAATAAAATTTGATACAGGTATTTTTACAAGTACTGTACGTGTCTATACATGAACAGGGCGAAGCGAGGTGAGGTCAGGCACTCGGCTGCCCGTCCCACTCGTCACTTACAATTTACGTTACTTCTAATTTACTTCACAATCTAACGATTAATGAATATTATTATCGATCACACGGACACCTTGTGCCTTCTAATTTAAATTAAATCTCATAAGAGATACGACATAAATGATAAACACTCTTCTATACCGATAAATCTAAAAGTATTAATACAAAAAGTAATCTCTCGTTATTAAATGCTTTCGATTAAAATTAAATAAACTTATGAAAACTTAACCTTAGTGAAAATTCAAAATTATTGTCTGTTATTTTTACGCCAACGTCTATCTCAGTATCTTCCCTAAACGACTAAATTAAAGCTCTATTGTGAACCGATGCGCGACTAGACAGCCGGGCAGACGGCGAGGCGCCGGCCCGCGTCCGCATCGAGCGCAGACCGTTTACGTCTGTCCGCGACGCTCCGCCATCTCCCTTCCCTGACAAATTGAAATTTTGGATTCTCGGTCTTGATACGGCGTCTCCCGCTCCCGTCCGGGGGACGCTCGAGGCTCTTAAGTAAATGCGTAATTATCGCACGTCGTCACCGACGCGCGGCCGACGCGATCAACTGATAAACGGTCTTTCTGCTGTCGATGCGTAGAGCTAGGGCGAGTCCCCGGCTCGTCACTTGTCGTCCGCCAACTTGTCCAGCTCCTGCAGCTCGTGCGGCTCCGCGCCCGCCTTGTCGGCTTCCAGGTCGCGCTCGATGTCCGTCTTGGACAGCGCCACCACGATGATGGCGCCCAGCATGTCGCACATCACGTTGATGGTGGTGCGGAAGCGATCTCTGCAAGAAAGACGAACGTTGAGCGGGGAACACCGCGCCAGGAAGGGATCGATCCCGTCGCGTCGGGAGTGCACTCACAGTAGCCAGTCCACGGCGATGATGATGGTGACGTCCTCCGCCGGTAAGCCGACGGTATCCAGCACCATGACCATGGTGACCAGCCCCGCCTGCGGGATACCCGCCGCCCCGATACTGGCCGCCGTCGCCGTCACGCTGAAAGCGAGTCGGCCGTTAGCGCGCGAGATGGCGACAGCCCGAGGACGGTCGAGACGGTCGAGACACTCACCAGATAGCGACTATGTTGCCGAAGGAGAGAGGCACGCTGCGCAGCTGGGCGATGAATATGGCGGCGACGGCCTCGTACAGCGCCGTGCCGTCCATGTTGATCGTGGCGCCTATGGGAATGACGAAACGGGATACGCGCGGATCCAGACCCATCTTGTCACAGCAGCCGATGGTGATGGGCATGGTGGCGGAGCTGGAAGCGGTCCCGAAGGCCGTAGCGAGAACCTGCCCCATTTGAGAAATGTAGCCGAATGGCAGCTTTCGAGTGGCAAGGAAGAAAATGACGGTGAGAGTGCCAAAGCCGTGCAGGAAGAGCCCGGCGAGCACCGTCATGAAGTACCACCCCAGCTGGCCCACTATCTCGTTGAAGCTGCCGATTTCCAGCAGCTTGGCCGCTACCAGGAAGAACACTCCGATGGGAGAGATCCTGAAATTAAAATGACGTCACGGCAAACGCGTCGGCTGAGCTGCGTTCACGAGCCGCATGTCACTCACCAGATAACCCAGTTAGTGATGATCATCATGGCTTCGGACAAGGATACGAAGAAGTCCTGCAGAGGGCGAGCGGCACGCCCCATCTTGCCGATGGTGATGCCCAACACCACGCTGAAGGTGACCAGCCCCAAGACGTTGGTGCCATCTGCGTACTGATAGCCCAGCTTGTAGGACGTCAGCGCCACTTCTGCGGACACACGAGGGTCAGTGGCTCTCGCTGGCGTTCGCTCCTCACTCCTCGCTTCCGGCGCTCGCGACCCGCGCAGCCGACCCGGCACTCACCCGTGTGATTGATGTTGGGTCCCGTCCCCTCGGGAGCGGTGAGCACCGTGCGGTACTGGAAGATGGCCGCCTGGATGAGGTTGGGCGGGAACACATTTCTGCGAGAAGCGATTAGGTTTACGTAAGTGTGGATGAAATGTGGCGTCTCAGGTCGGGGATAACGTCTGATATCTAATCGCGAACACAATTTATCTTTGTAAAATTAAAATATCCGTTGTTACTATGTTAGTATGTATTTATCGGTTCGATATTTTTCAATAAAAATTATTTGTAATTTTATCCGGATTTTTATTGTTTAGTATGACTAGTTTCGCCAACTTATCCCGTTGGCATTTTCGAACGAATACTTCGCTTGAAATAATGGTTATTTTAAAATATCTGAAAGGAATTCCACCGACCACTTTCTGTCATGTATGATTATCAGTTTCGCGTACTAGTTTTACTTAATATTTATCACGCGACCGCTGTAGCGCAGAAGCGCCCGCCGGTACTGATAGCACTGTAACTGCAAAAAATTACTCTTTTCTATCGTCAGATATAATATTGATCTTCGGGTTTGTCTTCTATTTTAGAATCTGTCGAAGCGCCAAACGAGTGCCGTCGCGCCGGGATAGCCGCGAGCACCCCGGGCGGAGAGCGGAAGCCGCGGCCGGCCCCTCGTCCTCTGCGGCGCGCGTCACACGAGCGGATAATATACAAATTGCCTCTCCGTTCGGTCGCGGATCTCTGTCGGCTCGATTACCTCCGGGGGGGCCCGCCGCGCCGGACCCGCGGACCGGAGACCCGCGCCCGCTCCTCCCTCGACGCCCGGCGACCGCGGCCGGGGCGAGACTGCGAGCGCGACTCGGGAGAGGGGAGAGGGGACGGACGCCGAAGACGCCGCGGCGCGAAGCAGCAGACGCAGAAGAGGCCGGGCGTTGGGAGCGCGCGCGAGCGGCGGGTCCCACGGCGCCGCGGCCCGCTCCCGCCCGCAACGAGCCGCGTCCGGCCCCCGACCCGGCCCCCGACCCGGCCCCCGACCCGGCCCCCGACCCGGCCCCCGACCCGGCCCCCGACCCCCCCCCGCCCGGGCGCCCCCCGCAGCGTCGCTGACCCGCCGGTTCCGCGAGAGGGAAGAATATATAATACAAAGAGTACAAACGGGTCGGTTTTAAAGTTAATAAAGCACGCGCAGTAATTTATTTGATATTATTGAATATTTAATGAAGATCATTGAATATTAGCGATAAACTTGGGATTTGTCGTCATTTTCAAAATGTAGTATGTATTAGTTATAATTGTATGCAAAAATTTCAACTCCAGCATAAAATAGTTTGATGTGGCCTTGCGTATGGGTAACTTCGATATTTATTTCTTCATAATAATGTAGTTAACATTGAATATTAAGGATGACTTTCGCGAGTCGCTAATTAACCCTTATAATAGATTTTACCTTTTATCAATGAAAAGAGTGAGAGCCTTCTGCAGCCGCCGTTCCGATCAGACATCGGCCTTGCGCGCCGCGAGTGCTACTCCTGCTACTCACCGGGTCCAGCGGGGCTGGTCGCGGGTCGCGGGCCCCGGAGCGCGAATCCGAGCTTCTCGAGCCACTTACCGGATCAGGTCGAGGAGGGTGTCGGCAGTCAGCACGTCGCGAGCCGCGGAGGGTGAACTGGAGCCGTCGGCGATGGCGCCTACACCCGGCCGCACCACCGTGACCAGCACGATGCCGAGTACCACGGCGCACACCGTGGTCGTCATGTAGTACATGATCGCACGCGAGCCTATGCGACCCGACATGCTGAGGTCCAGTGAGCCGATGGCGGAGACGATGGACGACACGAGCAGCGGCACGATGAGGCACTTGAGCATGCGCAGGAACAAGTCGCCGGGGAACTGCAAGTACATGACCTCCCGCTCGGACCAGCGCCCCTGCGAGGCCCGCAGGCCGCACCCGAGGGCGGTGCCGGCCAGCACGCCGGCCACCGTGAGCATGGTCAGCAGGTTGCGGCGCACGAAGCCCAGCGCGCCCCGCCGCCTGGCCCCGTCCTCGGTGTCTCCCATCTCCGGTGCCTGCAACAGACTGAGCTGCAGACGCCGAGTGGCTATCGACTCCCGACTCCCGGCTCCCGACTCCCGACTCCCGACTCCCGACTCCCGACTCCCGACTCCCGACTCCCGACTCCCGACTCCCGACTCCCGACTCCCGACTGACGAAACGGCGATAGTGCGAAGCTACTCCCCGGCCGCGCTCTGCAAAAGTTCGCGTCCCACACTTTAGAGCGATTCAAATTATTATCGCATACATTTTACGACCATATAAACATCTTATCTAGATAGATAACACTCCGAATCGACTAATAATAATTTTAAAAAGAGTTTTACAGCTCGACGAGGTAGACGTATCACCACTTCGGCCACTCCTCGCCGGCGGATCGGTCGATTGATTTTTGAGCATAGGGATGGCACAAACTAAGATTAAGAGACAAGAACTAACGACACGTCCGACGTGACGTAACGTAACGTCGATTCACGAGGATGGCGGGCTCTCTGAGTCATGAAACTGACTCGTATTTTCACCCGCAATCTTATGTCAAATCAGACTCGATAGAGGACTCGAGACAAGGATAAGCGTAGGAGTTATCGAATGAACTCGAACAGCAAGTAACCGAACAGTGCAGCAGCAAGATATCACTAAAAATGAACATGATTTGCTAACAAAAAAATTAAAGGAATAAAAACAAAACCACCAGAAACTAATCGTAACATACCAAAGTCATATTACACCTCCTACTATGGCAGAACCACACTCTCGGTAACCTTTTTTAAAATCACATGTCCAGGGTTGGTTGTGACAATGAAAAAACATTCTGTTTTTTTTTTAGACCTGCGTGAAAAGTAGTGATGACCATTTGATGGCTTAAATTTTTAAAATATATGATAAAAAAATCTGTTCTCAAACTAGGGATATAAAGTAAGTAAAAGTTGTTCTCCTCTGTTTTCATTTAAATGAGCATGCCCACTAAAATATGATAATCACTATTTATCTATCAACTTCAAAGCTTTGTAAAGTGACTAAGATCAATTTTCAAAAAAAAATCACTGTAAATCCAGAAGTGGCACAAACTAATATCAGTGAAAAAACACATATGTTGTATAATAATATAAAATCATTATCAAAGTTCACACTGATGATTATTATATCTACATTTTTAACACATTCAGGTTTATTGTGATGCAACATGTAGTTACTTTAAAACATATTGTATGCAAAGCTAATTTCCAGACTAATGGAAAATAGCAGTTTTTTTCTGCTTAGAAAAAGCTCTTGTTCAATTTCAAATTTGATTGTGGTTTAAACGGTATTAACCAACTTAAGACCGGGTAGTTGCAATCTATAATCCGTAATCGAATAATGAGAGACCGATGCGGCGGCTTGCACTTTGTATGTCCTAACTTTTAAAATCTCGAAAAGATATTTTATGAAATATTCATAAACATAAATTCACAAAGCCACAAAAAGCTCACTCTGTGCTCAAGGAGGTGGGCTTGCGACTTGAGCATTTGTGAATATCTATTTCTCGAATCGACGGCTGACAGTAAAAATACATCAACTAGTGGTCTAGGTCAAAATAGTTATTTTAGAACAATATTTCTTCGTTTCTTTATAACTGTTTTGCTTTTTGTGGGTAATTTTAAATCTTTTGAGTTGTATAGTTCTATGGACCTAATCGCCACGAAGAAGTTCAATCTTCGATCGAGCGATTGGAGACTGAATTCAAGTCCACTCATTGAGATTATAATAAACTAGCAATGTAGCCCGTCATAAAATGACGTATTTGATGAATATTGAAATTTGCTAAAGCATATTTTAAAGTTTATGAATGAAAATATTATCCTATCGTCTTGAAATTCGGCACATAGCTGCGGAAAAATTTACTTAACTTATGTGCAAAAAATCAGCGTTGTATCTTTTAAGATATTCTATACAGAACGGAAAAATGAAACATACATACATACATACATACATACAAACATACAAACACACAATGGCTATTATTATAGTAGATAGGAAGTGATTGAGAAATCTCATGTCGACTCAGCGCGCTCAGACTGGCAACAACGAAAAATTTCTCAAATTAGTCAATTACGAACATGAATTTCAATAATAATTATCAATCAGCCAACTAGGATAGTTAATTTGACAAGCTTTCCGCACAGACAGTGAGTTTAAGTTTTTGACAACCCTGAATCAGTTATCTTTATCTGTATACACGTACGTAGGCGACCTCTTATAAGCGAACAAGAGTTTTTTTGTATCAATAATGCACAATTTAACTAAAATAATACTTCAACTACACTTTACCAATCAGGAAATGATAACTCGCGCGTAAGAGTGCACACACGTGCTCGTGTCGGCGACCTAAAACGTTTGTATTTGAATGCATTTTTATCGTGCGACCGACCAATGACTGCTTTTATTGGTCCTAGACAAATGAATAATTTATAAAAGCAGGCCGCACGGGAATGTGTTGCCACATTAACTGAATATTACGTGTATGGGGTAAAATATATCTTATATCGCTGGAGCGGTTCCCTCTTCGTGTTCTCGGCGAGTGGGACTGAAACTTTTACTAGAATCCATCACCATCGCGGGCGGGCGGGCGCGAGGGTGGCCTGGACTGTAACTGGAGGGATAGTTGTAAAACTTTACGTCCGACTATTTTATTCCAACGTAACAAGTGTGAAATATTAATTTAAACAATTTCTCAGACATTAGTCGTTTTGGACATTATCGATATTTTTTATTCTAAAAACGCATTAGAGCCGGTCGAAGATTCCCGTCCTGAGAGGCGAATCTCAAACTGAAGTGATCGATCTGTCATTCGTTTCGATGCAGACAGAATGATATTTCTAATAAACTTTTTATTATTGGAGTTATATATATATATATATATTCGGTTATGTATATAATATACATATCCGAGATTTCATTAATTTTCATTTTTTTGAATTTTTTACCCTTTTTGTATTTTTCAAAGATATGGAAGACATGGGCTACAATGTTGAAAATAGTATCGCGCATTTAAGTGTGATGTAGAATAGTAAAATAAAAATAATTATTCATATATAATTAACGGATTAGTAATATATCAGCGCGACTGAGATACCCGGTAACCTTCACGGCAGCGCGACGAGCCGCGGCGCAGGGGCCGCGATCCTCGCTTCTTCTGCGGGCGCTCGAGGCACAGCACTGAAGCACAGGACCGGCCTCTACTCTACTCTACTCTACTCTACTCTACTCGCTCTCTCGACGATCGATCATCCTCCTCCGCTGGGGCGCGAGCACGCCTCGGCCCGTGCCTGGCCTGGCTCGGGCCTGCAGCTCGGGTCTGCACCTCGGCAGAAGTGGCTCGCCCTGGTACTTCTGTATCTTGCAAGTCGTCGAGAAGCCGTGTGGCTTGTAGCTGAGTGCCCAGAGTGCAGTGCGCGCCGAAAACGGTCACTCAGGCCATATATATGTATATAAAAAATAAAATTAAGATTTTTTTTGTTTATTTGCTAATATGCGATTCGACTGAAAACGAACGATGGCAACTTCCAGTTGATTCGCCTCAAGCGCTGTTAGGGCCCCTGGCGGGTCCCTGGCGGGTCCCTGGCGGGTCCCTGGCGGGTCCCTGGCGGGTCCCTGGCGGGTCCCTGGCGGGTTCCCTGGCGGGTCCCTGGCGGGTTCTTTGCGGGTCCCTGGCGGGTTCCTGGCGGCGCTACCTCCCGGCCCTGAGCGCGTTCCCGGGAGCCAATGTCCCGACCGTTCGAGCTACGACAACGAAACGCGGCGGTTCACGAACGATACTTATTTCCATATAATTATATTAAAAACAATGCTGACTCGACCGGTTGCGGCACTTCGAGAGAATGTAGCGCGGGAGCGAGTCGCGAGGCGCGCGGCCTTGACACGGAGCGTGCCGCGAGACGCGCCCGCCGGGAGATGCGGCGAGACGCGCGCGACAGTGCACTTCTATAAATACCCGAGTGCGGCTCGCGTCCGAGCGTCATTTCTCCCGCGTTCGACCGTTTCCCCCGAGAGATCGGCGCGGACCCTGACGCCCGACGCCCGGCGCCTCCGCGAGGTCCTCGGGACCCCGATCCGCCGCGGAGAGCTCGCCGAGCGGTCCGTCGACATCCGGCGGGAGTGCGAGACGGAGCGCCGCGGCGACCCCGTCAGAGCGCGAGGATCGTCACCCTCTCGGGCACTCCTCGTTCGGGGAGAGTTCTCGACCTCCCGCGGAGGCACTCTCGACGGGATCGACAAAAATCGAGGCGAGCGCGGAGCTCTCCGTCCCGAGACGGCGAGGCGAGGCGCGGCGCGAACCTCGGGACTCGGCCCGCGGGACGCGAGACCCGCGATGCGAAACGGCGACCGGCGATGAGCGATGACACAAATAAAGTCGGCCCATCGGAGCGCCGAGCGAGGGGGCCGCGGCGAGCGAACCGTCTCGGCGCTGTCCGCCCCGCGGGAGCCGGCGCGCCGATTCGGGCGAATCGACGCCAAGATCGACCCGCGACATCGCAGGGAATATTCGCATCGTCGACGCGCGACCGATCGCTTCTGACCGCGATGCGTCGCGTCACCGCGGCGAGCGAGCGACCGGTCGGTGACGTCACCGCGACGCGTTTCGTGACTCTCGGCGCGACGACGAGGAGAGCGGCGCCGGAAGGCGGTCCCTCCGCCTCGCCTCCGGCTCTCCCGCCGGGCGCCGAGGTGCGTCGTCGACGATAACATCTATCGGAGGTTGCGCGGCGGGCCTTGACGAATGTCGCGCGACCGATTCCCGCCGGGCCGACTCGACGACGCTCGACGAGCGGCGTCGAGATCGTCGAGACTCGCAGTCTCCCGGTATTCTTCCGAAATTGCGCGCGACGGGTCGAAGGGTCGAATCGACTTTCGCTCCGATCCGGCGGCTAGAGACCCCGAAGGGCTCTTGCGGATCCCTCCGTTCGCATTGTTCGCCCCGAAGCCCGACGCTCTCGCTCCCGCCCCCGCCGCTCGAGTGCTCGGCACACACCGCTGTCGGGCGGGGAGGAGCGGAGTTCGGGGAGGCGTCCCGCCCCGGGAGACGCCGCCCGGGGCGATGCTGCGATTCAAAGCGTCGATAAAATTAACTCCCCGATGGATTATCTCCGTCGGTGCGCGCGTCCGCCGCGATGTGACGCGATACCGCATGGAGTAACGCAATCCGCATAAATTAATAATACGACAGACATCAACCGCGGCGCCGAGGTCGCGCTCGTCGCTCTCGCGACCGACCGGGGATCGGGACCGGGAGCGCGCTCGGCGGCGGGCCGCTCTTCCCGCGCCCGCCCGATCGATGCACTCGGACTCTCCCGAATGTGCTCTTCGATCGAACGAAAGACTCGTCGATTCGCTTACTCGAGATATCGACAGCGCCGAGTGCGCCTCGCGACCGATAGCGCGATCGACGCGAGTCGCCGGAGACGCGAGGACGAGCGGAACCTGAGGAACGGAACCGCCGGCGCTCCGCGGTCGCCCGCCGCGGCGCACTCCCTCCGGCCCGGCTACCGGCGGGGTCCTCGACGCGGAATGCGGGATGCGGATGGCCGCAGGCCGGGAGGCGGGAGCTCCGAAAGGAGTCGCGGGCGCCGGCTTGCCGCGCCTCGCGGGTGGAGAGCTCGGGCGCTCGAGGGCGGCTAGCCCGCGTGGCCGCCTACCTGTTGCTGCGGTGCTGACTGAGACGACTCGGGCGGCGGAGGCGTGCGTCGCGCGTGGCGGTCCGCGGAGAACTGCCGGCCCGCCGCCCGCGCCCGCGCCCGCGCCCGCGCCCGCGCCCGCGCCCGCGCCCGCCGCCCGCCGCCCGCCGCCCGCCTCGCGTGGCCGCCACCGCCACCGCCACCGCCACCGCCGCCCGCGCCCGGCCCGCTCCTCGCCGCGCCCCGCGCAGATCGATCGGCCCTCTTCGATTGGAAAGGCCGCAGATTACCGGCTTCCTCGGGAAGCTCGCCGCGGGGTGCACGCGCACGCACGCGCGCCGCCCGAGGGGCCACCGGGCGGGCGGCCTTCCGAGCAGCCGGAGCACCCGCGGCCGCCGAACCGCTCGCCCTGTCCCCGCCGGAGCGTTTGTTATTTTACGCGTTCTCGACCGCGTGCGATACGACAACCCATTTTCCTCGATGAAAACGATTCATTCAAGTGACACATGATGAAACATCGACTGACACATCGGTGATGCTCGGTTATATATATATATATATATATATATATATATATATATATATATATATATATATATATATATATATATATATATATATATATATATATATATATATATATATGTATTTTTTTTTTCAATTCCTGTTATCACTTCATAGGTACCTACGCCGGAATACTGTTCTGAATGTGAATGAATATCACTCGAAATATTTTTTTAATTTGCCAATATGCTAATAAAATAAAATAATAAACCTCAAAAAACGTATTTTTAGAGATATTTGGGCCATGCGATGCTTTTAAATTGTTGTTAGAACCGGCCACCACGCTAGACTATACAAGGTATATAGGTATATATACATATATAATATGTGTATATATACAGTGGGATCTCGATAACTCGAATTTCAAGGAAAATGCTAAAAATTTCGAGTTAATGAGTTTTCGGCTTAACAAGAATTTCGAGATACAAAGGATTTAATTGCTAATGTTTTAACTTAGAACGGCACAAATGCTAGTAAATTTTTCGAACTCTATAACTCGAAAATAAGAATAGTTAAAGAGTATAAATATGTACTATCAATACCTCGTAGGGAAATAACATTTTGTTTGAGTTATAAAGTCTAAATAGTTGGAGATACCGGGTATTTAGGGGTTCAGCGGAAGGGAATGGCAATTCTTTTCGTCTTACTGAGTAATTACTGAATAATCCGGTCGGAAGGAGCAGACGAGGCTCGCGCCTGGGAGCAGGCAACTCGACTACCGCACCCTTGCGTCCGTTTTATTTCAACAGTCCTACGTACTCGCGTATTTAAACGACCAAAATCATTGATATTATTTATATGCTCGCTTTGGCAGTCGGTAGATGCGAAGAAGATAATAGATAAGGTCCATGGAAAATTTTTCATATACCTGAAAAATAAATAACAATAATAAAAATAGTTCAAGCTTAAACTATAGGAACTAATCGGGCCGCAATCTGACTATTCCGCTTCCTGCTGAATCGCAAGTTACCACCGAGTAAAATTATTTTGTTTATAATTGTCAAGATTTGACGAATTCACGAGACTTATTCAGTATCTATGCTATGTTTAATTCAAAACTATATTATCATATTACTCACGTATTTTTCTTGATATGTCAATCGATCCTCCCAAGACCGATCGCCGCCACGGGGGACGAGCGCGGACGTGATAAACATTCAACACCCATCCGCCTCGTGCTGTCATCCAGGCGAGCGTTTTTTGTTCGGCTTTGAATCCTCTCCCACGGCCGCGCGAGCCACCGGCCAATAAAGCTTAAAGTGGTGTAATTCATTAATTAGCAGGCGTATTCATAATGTTGAAACAAACAACAACCGCGTTAAACCGATTCGCGCCGGATCCGCTCGGGGCGGGCCGCCCCCGCCCCCCGCCTCTCCTCCTCCCCGCTGTGCGCGTTTCCCTTCATACTATACGTGGGCTATTACAATCGAGTACAATATACGTATGCACGACGATTCAAAACTTACAGCATCATTCCGAGTGGAAGATTTTTGATACGAATGGATGTTGAAGTTTTCAGTTCCCGCGTCCGGCGCTTGCGGCCCTCGGAACGCGAGACCGCCTCGAGCTCGGAGTCGGTAATAAATATCACCTTGTGCAATCTTTTGCAAGAAGATTTCTCGAGAAAATCCCGGTTCACTGACGTTGAAGCCTTTTAACGATAACATTTTGTATACTCTGTTTACATATAGCTGTAAATTCGCAAAATATATAAGGAACTGCGATCCCGCGATCCCGCGAGCCGGACTCGGCCGAGTACCCTTCCGCGCTTACGAAGAGAATAATCTAAACATAAAATAAAAATTACGCACACTTGCAGACACAAACGTCGCATCTCTCCGGCGTGGCGCGCGTTAACTCTAAAAATATAACTATGTCGTGTGCGCATTGCACTTCAACTAAAGTATTTCTATCAATCTCATAACTATCCTAGTATGTTAAAAAAGAAGAGAATCCAACTAACGCGATATGAAGATACGAAATATGGAAGATCGCACTATCTATCGTTCATCCGCCGGATACGTGCATAGATCATCCGCACAATGTAGCGCGGTAAGAATAAGTCTGGAAGTTCAGTGATGCTGGCAGCCTGGCGATGGTGGCTGGTTGATGCGTCGACGCGAGTGCCTTGTCGCTCGTTCCGCGGGCCCGATCCTCCGTTCAACTCTATCTCGAGCTCGTCCGCTTCGGGCTCCATCGCCGTTAATGTAAAATAAAAATATATTCTCACAAAACATCAGTTTCCGCAGGTGTCGCGTTTCGCGTTTCCTGCTCAGCCTGGAAACGACAACTAACTGAGTCGCGCTGTGCGGGGCCGAGTCGCGCGGTGTAGTGCGGTGCGACGTTGTACAACCGTTTTTCACTGGCTAGCTTGACAATATCATCGACATCAACTATGAATTCTCTTGTATTAACATTCTTCCACACTCTTTAAAAACAATTCTCAGTCACTTCATTTTAGAAAACTTTCGTTGTCTACAGAATCCATGATATTAAAGTTATCTAAAAATCTATCATTTATAACAGACAACCCAATTCATTAAAAAAATTCAATCTTATGAAAGTAAATTTTTCTAAAAATAAATCAGTTTGATAACGACAATGTGACAGGATGATGAAACCGGCCACTAATAAAATTAAACACATGGAAAAATCACAAAAGAATTTTATTTAAAATAGAATTCCAATTACTTAAAAACAAATGGTTAAAATGAAGGTATTTGGACGGTTCAACTTCATTGGAATGTGAGCTGCCACTATCGTGTAGTAAAATAGTCTTGAGATATTTAAAAAAAATCATATTAATTATTTTATTTTCAACTAGACTCTATACATCTAATGATAAATCTTTGCTACTTGCTTAGTTATCGCAATCTGGATAAATCTCATCCATAGAGTAACCCACATAATCTCCATGATAATCATTGCCCTGACCTAAATTACCATAGTAATCTTTAAATAATCAATATTTTTGACAGAGTACTTGGTGGAATTCCATTTTAATAATTTAAATATAATAAAATACCTGAAAGATTTTTCCATGTGTTCATTTTTATTGGTGACCGGTTTCGCTAACCTTTCACATTGGCCAACGTGAAAGGTTGGTGAAACCAGTCACCAATAAAAATTTACTTGTGGAAAAATCACTCAAGTATTTTATTATATTTAAAATATAGTAATCTTTCTTACACACATCAGGGTATCATCACTTATGTACCTTTTTAGATCTAAATATGGTAACCAAATGTAAATATTTATATTGTAAATATTTCAGGCAAAGAGTATAAGCATGCAGCATAATATTTGATTCTCAAGTGACACTCATTCTGGGGTAACGTGAATATGAATGGCGAATACCCCTTTTATCCAGTTAGTTTTGCAGTGGATAGAAATGTTCTTGCAAGTGATGTAAAGGGATATCTGAATAATTTCATGTCAACAGTATAATTTTTATATCATTCATCCATTACAGCATCTATTGTTTCCATTAAGATATTAATGCATGGGCTCCTCTAAAGTGAAAAGTTCATTAAAATTCGCAACAGTTATATCCTGTCCTCAAGAGTATAAGATAGTATAAAAACATGCATGTCCATGTGAGATACCAAGCCATGTCCTGGTATATTGGAGCGAGAACTTTGCCCTGGGACACAATACATTTTGGTGAGCTAACTCACTAATTACTTACCTATTTCTTCATTAGATTATTTGGAAATGTTTAAAATTTATGCAATATTATTAACTGAATATACAGCTTCTTATAAATATAAGGGTATCAAGTAAAAAGAAGGTGCAAATTAAATGGTAAGATTTAACATCTTATCCACATTTTTATATCTTGAAAAAACATCGGAATCTGATTTTATTACTATTGGCGAGAACTCTATCTTTCCATAAAGATAATCAAACACTTTAAATTCAATAATCATTTTTATTAAATAAGGCACATGCAATGACCATACATATCTTTTCAGTAAAATCATCCAGGTAGAAACCCACTTAGAAGTCTGGGATTCACCTGAAGAGATAAGGATAGACCCAGCAAATTAGAAATAAAACAAATTTTATTTTCTAAACAAAGTTTGGTAGTGTACAAAAATATGATTGAATAATATAATATAAACCAACATTTTTTTGCAAACAAGTACTAGAAACTAATTACATAGCTTATTAGACAGCAAATATGAATAGCCAAATGGCTAGATTATGAACATTTTTAAATGTGAGCGTATTCACTTTTCAAGGGCTTTATCAAAGATGACTTAAAGATTTTTGAAAGTTTATTTATGTATACAAAATCAATAAAAAACATTAAAATATTTATTTACTAGAAATGTATCCCGTCATAGAATGACGCGCATTAGATGAACGATGCAATGGTGTTTGAACATAATAAGATGAATAATTGCTTTCATTTTGTACCATCAGTTGGATGAAGTTCTGTAATATACTTGGCCTTGAACTTTGAAGCAGAGTGGCCCACTGTTAATTTAGCTCCCATTGATGCAGAAGATATACTGTTATCGTATGATCTTATTTTTCTCTTGAAATTTCCATTATAAATATCCTTTAAATATACTGGGGAAATAGGCCTTGCTGGTAGTTTCACTTTACTTTTGTGACAGTAATCGTTGAACTTTCCATCTGATGGGTTTCTGCTTGATAATGTAAAGCATTGCAGAATCGACAGGTCACACTAATTAATCCGAAGACAAACGCAGCGTTCGCTGTGCATCAGTTTATTTTTGTCTTGAGGTCGATGCGCGTACTCGAATTTTAAGAAGACGCTTCTCACCTTTTCCTTCCAACTCATTGCTTGACATTTGTCACATTTCGTGTCACAAACAACGCATCACTTTTCACTGCACTGTTCTTTATTTGATGCAGTCTTTATCACGTTCAATTGTGAAATTCTTGTTGAATTACGTTTTCTGTGCGTAGACGGTGTTATTTTGAGTTATTAAGGGTCTAGGTCCCATAATCGTGTTTTTTTTTATCATTTTCTAGTCCGTTTTGCGAAAAATCGACTGCACCAATCAATAAGATTTAAATGTAAAAAGTTTGGTACATCCCTTCTTCTGAACACAATATATTTTTATTTCTTATAAATATACTATTAATATGATAAATATGTGTTTTTCCGATTAAAATGTAGGAATTTGGAGATTCGTCTGGTACATTTTCCAAGAATCCTAAACATTTAAAAGTCTTTTTTTCAATTGGAATTAAAAGATTAAATATAAACCATGTGCGTCTTTTGGTTTTGAAAAGTCGTCATTTTAACCAATTTTTCAACATATTTAAGATTTTATTTTACCCTAAAAATGGACGTTAATTAAATAATAAAAATTAGATAAATATAATTTATAGTTTTTTCAATACTGTGTAAAAAAATCAACTTTCGATATAGCAAAATAAATTGACAATTAAATTAATTAAATGACACGATTTCGCCAGGTAATGGACTGCCCTCTGGTGTGCCAACCAGACACCAGAGACAGCCCAATCGTGTCATTTTTAAAAATAATATGGCGCACATGGTTTATATTTAATCTTTTAATTTCAATTTAAAAAAAAAACTTTTAAATGTTTAGGACTCTTGTAAAATGGGCCAGATGAATCTCCAAATTCCTACAATTCAATCGGAAAAAAAAAAATTATCTTAATCATTTCGATATAGAAAAATAAAGTGACAATTAAATGACACGATTTCGCCAGGTAATGCACTGACTGTGGTGTCCGGTTGGACACCAGAGGCAATTAAATGGCTGGGAGCAACTGCCTTAATGATGTGGTTCATCATTTCTAATGCAATTTCGATAAAAAAAATAGAGATGGCACTTGTGTCAAACTGACAAACTGGAAATTTACTTTTTTGTAAAAGTTCTAAATTTGAAATTCTTGCGGTGAAGAACTGAATCATATAATTCGTACATATTGAAATTCGCTAAAGCATATTTTATAGTTTATGAATGAAAATATTATCCTATCGTCTTGAAATTCGGCACATAGCTGCGGAAAAATTTACTTAACTTATGTGCAAAAAATCAGCGTTGTATCTTTTAAGATATTCTATAGAAAACCAAAAATCGAAACATACACACATACACACAATGGCTATTATATATATTAGAATATATTAGATTATGTCTGCCGGTCTTCGATATAAACAGCTTCGCAGTCATAGCATATCATTTTATATACAGTAAAACCTCAATATAACGGACCAATTGGGGGGAGGGGGTGTCCGTTAAAGCCGGAAGTCCGTTATATAATAATAGATTTAAAATAAATTAAAAAAACTTTTTTTTGAAAATACACTATGTATTTATATTTAAATAAAAAAATACAAAACACAAACAAAATTCTATTTAATTGTCTTCGGACATTCATCGTGAAATAACATTGCTGTTTGATATCGACGCGCTTGCTTTCGGTAATCCTACTTAACACTAAACGTACCAGCACTTGATATATACCAATTTCTATCACAACCGGTCAAATGACCGGTCTTTGTGTTTTCTATGAAATATGGATGTAAGAAGGAAATAAACATAGTAACTTTATTATAATTAAATAAAATTGTATATGGACGATTTTTATTACATACACAAAGAAAAATAATGTTTAATTCATTGCTCATAGCATTTTTTTACATATACAGGTGTCTCCATTGTACATTTTCCGCAAACATTTTCGTTACAATAACCTATTTGACACGTCTTACGTTGATAAGAATCTGTAGTAGATTTAGGCAATGTCCCTTTCGTATTTGTTTCTTCTTTTGATTGTTTACAAGCTTCTTGAAAATCGGCGGCAAGTTCTACTGCTAACTGGAGTAAAAAATCTTGTCTCGAGATATTTTCTCCTGTCGTTTGCTTGTACAAAATCCAGGCATTTAAGCCAGCTAAATCAAGGGTATTGAAAAATACTGGGAGAGGCCATCTGCAAGACTTAGGTTTTGTGGTATATTTCCTCGCCATTTGATCGGTCATGCCTACACTAAATTTAGTTTGATTATAATATGAAACGGTCTCAGGTAAACATTTATCATTGTTATCGACTGTTACTGATTAATGTTTAGAACTAAGTAAAAGAACCTTTTTTTTTGGTTTACTTTTATAGATTGTAAGAGTACAATTATCTGTTATGAAAATTTTCATCATTCTTTTGCTTCTCAATTATTGGTAATTATTCCCTTTTATTTGAGCGGATAGTTCCAACTAACATTCTTTTTTTCATTAGCAGTTGTGTTGCTAGGGATTTGCTTGTAAAGTTCTCTGTGGTTACAGTTTTTCCGCAACCCGTAAATGGTTCCATGAGTTTGAGTACAACATATTCAGTGAGTGGTACTGAAGAGGGCCTATTTTCATATTTTCTTAGATATGGAATTGCATTTATGATGCATTTGCTATCGACGTCAGATGCTAACCAAGATTTGATTCCAAATTTATCAGGCTTGTTAGGCATGTATTGCGTAAATCTACATCTTACTTTAGTTGGAAATAGCTGTTCGTCTACAATAATATTAGCACCCGGTTTATAACAGTTTTGGCTGTTCTCAATGAATTTATTCCAAATCATAGATATCATGACGAATTTGTCTGTTTTCAAACGTTGGCTCCGTTCACTTTTTTATCAAAACAGATAAATTTGAGAATATCTGTGAAAAAAATTTAGGCCCCTATATGTTATTCCACAAAAAAAGAAACTTTCAAATGATTTGCTCCATATGCACCTTGTGTATATAAAATTGCAATAAATGCATCTAATTTATCTTGAGGTAAACTCCAATTGGTTCCAACTCCAAAAAACTACAACACTCTCTTTGCATATTCTTATATGGCTTATAACACGGTGGTCAATTATCAACGAAAATGCAGTCTTAATTTTACCCTTCATAATATGACGTTTTGCATATCCTGTGGGGCCTTCTTCTTGCCTGAAAATGTTATGAAGTGGTGATCTTCCAGGTGTACCACCTATTTGTATTTCTTTCCAAACAATTCCACCAATCGCAACATGCCGTTCATTTTTTTATCTCTTCTTCAGAGTAATCTCATTTTTTTTCGTCCACGACATATATTCACAATATTTTCCTCTTCATCGTCAGTAACTGTACATTCAAACTCTTGACTAATAGATCATTTTCAACATGTATATCTTCATTTTCACAAAAATCATCTTCATCAATTTCCGAAAACTCTTCGTCAATATTACTTATATCTTCTAAGGACTTGTACTGTCTTGATTGTTTCGACATTTTTCTGGGTAAAGTGTAACCTGTATTAGTAATTGAGTAAAGATATCAAAATAAAATAAAAGCTACCTACCAATACTTTAAGTTTTTGTCTACTTTTCTTATGTTATGTATCCCACTTCTGACATCAATATTATGTTGGGTACACACCGGGCTTCGGGACTAAAATGCTACTTTCAATCTAAAATTTTAGTCAAATTCTTGAATTTCTGATTCAGTCATCTTGATTGAACTAACTTCGCAACAGTCTTTGCAGAAATGTGCAACTAACTGAATGCAATATGTTGAAAACGCACGTACATCATAATTTCTGATCCGATAACCTTATAAAGCAATAAATTGTTCTCCCGGTCAATTGACCGGTTGTGGTAGTAATAGGTATACTACAAGCATAACTCAAAAAATACACAATACAAAAAAAAAAAAATTGAATATTACTTGTATACAAAACCGGTCAATTGACCGGTCGTGGTATGTTTAGTGTTAAAAGGGACAAGTTTTGTTTGCACTTTTGAATTTTGCTGTTTTTTTTATAATCAACTCTCAAAAATTGCGATTTTTTTTAAAAATTTTACATTTTCGCATTTAAAACGTTATTTTTTTTACATTTGACAGGATTTTTTATCCGTTATATAATAAGTTTGTTAAACAGGGGTCTGTAATATTGAGGTTATACTGTACTCTGTTACTGGAAAGTATATCAATTTTATCATAATTAAAATTATTATTTATTATATGGCTATTTTTTGTGCTTTGCAAGGTTATAAACACATGGCTTCTTTAAAAGATAAAAAACTAAATTCCCAATTTGCAAGCTACCTTTCTGAGAATTATCACAAATGAAACTCTGAAAATGTTTGGTAAAACATTAGCTTTCATCTTTGCCAAATTAAAAATATTTATATTTCCTAACAAGATATATAAATTCCCATATAATAAATTCAAGAACTTGCGAAGAATTTCACAAATATTTATCTAGCAAACTAGGTACAACAATTTGACACTTGCATATGACAATTCAAATTCTCGGTCAGTTACAAAGCCAATATGCTTGAAGTGGATACAACTCTTGGCCACAATGTCCGACAACATTTTAAGCATATATGATCCACATATGTATATTTTTTGGATTGGACGTCAATCAGATGCATATTTATTACCCATTACGGCTATGGGTTAGTACATCGGCCATGTAAGCCAGGGGATGTGGGTTCAAATCCCACACAAATCACGATGATATTTTTCTGAGAGTTTCTTTAATCATCTTCTATGTATGAACTATGTGCCTAATCATATTAGCATATATGATCCGACAAAAGTCTCTTCTTCTAGTCTGACGAGGCCCTCAAAGATGGAATCGCTCCCATTTAAAAATGGTCATAATCGACTGATGTGTTAGCTATTCATATTTGTTGTTTAAATGTGGGTATTACAAATAAAACCTGTCTGTAGTGGACAACTTTTTGAGCCAAAACTCTCATCCTTGCTAGAGTTGCACTCCTAGAGAAAGCAGGAAATGCTTTTTATTATTATACATCTGCACCTCAAACTGCAATGCTGACCATAAATTTACATTTGTTGTGAGTTTTATTCTTAAAACCTTTCCCGCAGCCTGCACTGGTAATATATTGGGGAAGTATAATTACAAAATTACAACCCTAAAGGTAATTTCCATTCAGTTTCTCATGGTTTATTTCATAAAATGGCCAAAAGTTCTACAAATAACACATGACATATCTCACCAGAAATCTTCAGGGAAGAACCTTTTTTTTTTTTCTCGCAAGTGGTGATGAGGGCGGGCTAAAACCTGGCAGTCCAGGAGTGGAGACAGTCAGAGGGAGCGATGTGTGAGGGATGGAAACGGGAGAGAGCGGCCGGACAAGCTGTGTAGAAGCTCGAGCCGCTTCATCAGCCCCCCACGAAGCCAAGCCGGACACTCCGAGCTCCGCAAACACTTTACTCATCAAATCAGGAAACCCTGTTTTTCCGACAGAAAAATTAATCAATAATCTGTAATGATTAAAAGTAACATAATCTATGATCGGTATCTTGTCATTTTAAAAATAAAATATAAATGATTGAAGTTAAAATAAAAAGTAAGTAAAATGTTACGTCGGATGAGACAGGTCCATTTTTTACCAGGAGTTGCAATAGAGTAGAACATTTCAGAATATCGTGGACAATGATGCACTGAAGAAAGTACAACTAACCTGAGGGTCTATCGGCAGCCTCGCGATCGGCTACCGCTCTCATGGTAGCCGTCAGAGTACGCAAGAATCCATCAGCGGCATCGGCCAGGGCCTCTAAAGTGGCTCGGCTGGCCGCTATGGCATCGGGCCTCGCCGCCAACGCTAACGCTGCCGCCTGAAGCAGTGCACGCTTGCAATCTGCACTTCGCAGGTGCTCCACCACCGCACCTCTCCCTAACGACCAGCTGCAATACTCCTGCAACATCCCAATATTGCACACGTAATAAAGATAATGACTCAGTAACAAAGATGTCGAATATGGTCACCTTCTCGACGTAACGAAACGGCGGCGGCGCCGGATGGCGGCGGCTCGGCGGAGGTTCAAGCTCGGCGCCAGCCCAGCGCCGCGCGGCCCGGAGCGCGCACGTGTCGAGTGGCAGCGGCAGCGGCAGCGGCAGCGGCAGGGGCAGTGCCAGCGCCAGCGCGCCGGGCGTGCCGGGCGCGCCGGGAGCGCCGGGTGTGCCGGGCGCGCCGGGCGAGCCGCCGCCGTCCTGCTGCAGCGCCAGGTCGATGAGCGGGTTGAGATTGACGCGCGGCAGGTACAGCGGCGCGTCTTCCGCCTCCGCGTCGAGACTGCCCCAGTGTCGGGAGGACATCGAACCGGTCCGATTATCTGTGGATCGGTTCAATCCAGGAAACGAACACGGGTGCACATTTATAAACACAATTAGTTAATGATTTACTAATTTAATCATTAACGAATACGTACATTTTATTCCTAATAAAATGACACTGACGTTTTGAGGTTATAACGAATGGACTAAAAATAGTAGGTGCAAAATAGTACACAATAAGCTTTCTGCAATCCGAAAGCTAAATATGGTGTTTAATATGAATAAAAAAATCTTATCATTTAATCAGAGAATTTCTGACCTAAAACACTACATACAGCACGAGAACGTAACACAATATATTAATTATGTGAACATACATGCATTTGGAATAAGCTATTGCAGACAAACCGACAAGGGTTCTGTATGCTAGTGCGTATTTTTTTTAATAAGGGTTTATTAGCGAGTGACTCAATATCCTAATTCACTCGATCACGATAATCTCTGAGCACTGATACTTGTGCGTTCTTTGTCATCATCACAGAATTAGTTTACGGTGAATTCAGTCCCCGGAATGCTTACAGAACATCACGACTGAAAATCGCAACCGACCGAACGACAACGGTCACCTTTTATTTTCAGATTTTAACACAACCGAACTTTGAAGATACGCGTGGAGCAACTGATGATATATTTTCTCAAGTCTCGTACCTTCCCCAGTGGCGCAATTGGTTAGCGCACGGTACTTATAAGACAGTAGTCGTGAGCAATGCCGGGGTTGTGAGTTCGAGCCTCACCTGGGGAAATCCTTTTTATTTATTTCGACATCATTTTTACTTTTCATTCAATGAATTCGAATTTTTAAAAATCATTTAAGCCCTTTACATACACGTAGCAACAAATCGCGGTACCAACTTGCAGCCAGCCAATAGCGTCCTATATTTTAGTCAAAATCATATAAAAAAAAATAAAAAAAAACACCCAAAATAACGTAACGTTACCGGCTAGCTGGTGGCGCAATTTGTTGCTAAGTAACATTTTTATAAGTCTCACCCATAAAATAATTAAAAAAATGCCCCGGGTGAGGATCGAACTCACGACCTTAAGATTATGAGACTTACGCGCTGCCTGCTGCGCCACCGAGGCTGTGTTAAAGGGGCAAATAATATATGTACATTACTAAAAATAAACAAATATTTAGAGATTGTTTGTCTAAAAATTTTGGATCATAATAATTTGATAGATATTTTCCTATGTAGCTAAAAAAAAAAAAACGCAAGGAACTGAAAAAGGTAAAAAAAAATGATGGCATAATTAAAATAGTACAGGACTTGTGTGAAGCTATGTTTTATACTGATGAAATTAATTATTATAATATTGGTCATTAAATATTTTGTACACTATCTATAATTATACTTTCGGTTGTAATTGTGGTGTATTCTGAAATTATGATACAAGCCTTGCACATAAGTTGTAACAAACAAATAAATAAACCCAAAATCTGACATTTGGGACCTCAACATTACAATTTATAACTCCAATAGAGAGTAATTGGTGGAATTCAATTTTAATATTTATAATAAAATACTCGAGTGATTTTTTCATGTGTTAATTTTATTATCAAACTGATTCTGTCATCTGCCGATTGGAATGATTGGTAAAACCGGTCACCAATAAAATTAAAATATGGAAAAATCACAAAAGTATTTTATTTTAAATATTATTTATTTTCATTATAATCTAAAATAAATGAGTTTTTAAAAAATAGTACACTTTTATTCCCTATCACACTTTCCAATAACAACATACATGAATAAATAGGATTCTGGAACTATTATTATTGAACCTTATCTTATTTAACTGAATAATAGTCTGGGATATACAATTAAAAAAAGTAGGATTTTCTTTTTTTATGAAGCCACATCAATTACCCACAGAACTCACTTTTCAAGATTATTTTTCTGTTGCATGTTGCTGACTTTTCTTAAAACCATCATGCTATCAATTAAAAAAGGAGGTGGTAAATCTTTTCACTTACATAGGTTTAGTATTGGCCATGACAAATAATCTCAAAAAATAACATGCCCAAAAGATCAATAAAATTGTGCAGTGTATTGCTTTATAACATAAAAGTAATCTTGGTTCCTATAACTTTAATATTAATTTAAATAGTCTCCCCATATCAGCAATTAGTTTCAATATACCATTCAAAAAGCTCGGGCGACATCAAAATAGTTATTTCCCATATAGGGTTTTCCTAAAAGATTTTATGACTATTTTTCTACTGTTATTAAGGCTGTTTGAAATTTACAACCAAAACAATAACTAACAAAAGGATTTTGCAACCTTATGTATGATACATGGCTCTAATGGAAAAATACTTTTTTTCTACTTCTCATTGTTTTTACTATTTTTATACAGCACATTCCTCCTTATAATCAGCCTGGAATAAAAACTATTATTATAAAAAATTAAAATAGGTGTGATCATTTTCATTAAAAAGGTATGTATCTTTTTACAAACTTTATTACAAGTGGGGATAATGAGATAAATTTTACATAATTAATAACACAATGTATAAAATCATAAATGAGGCACAAATAAAAATGACATCTGAAGCATTACTGTCCTTCCGTGACTGACAATATCACTAAAGGTTACACCTCATAGTTTTAAGGATATGAACATGTAGTAAGATTGGATTCTGTATTCTCACAATGTGCATTTAAATGAACTCATAATAATCATCCTAACCTAGTGGAGAAATCCGATAAGGAAATACAGCACCCATGATATACATTATGTAAACAAAACTAATGTAAGCCTCGAAACACAAAAGGAATGATTCAAAATAAATTATACTTACAGAGATATTACCAGGACCCGGACTAAAAGCATATTATTTTCTGACAATATAGAAAAACAAAAATGAGTGCTAAATTTGTATAAAAACTGAATCTATACTGTAGGATAACTTGTAGTCTTGTAAAATGGCAGTGGTGATAACTTGTCAATTTTTACTTATAGACCACCCACCTTAAATCCACCTGCAAACATATTCATCGATCTTGATACTGGAAAATTAAGAAAAACTGACTAATTGATACCCCTGAAATGATAATTTCATTAAAATCACCAATGTTAAATGATTGACAATATCGGCAATTACAGGAAACAGATAGACATATAAAAGTTAAATGTAGACATGTACATCCAATCGAATACATCAGTATAAATAAGACTTCTTAGACAATTAATACATTTGAACTAAACCTAAAGCATCACGGTTATTATAAGTAGGTATGTACATCAGAAAGTATCGCTTGGAAAACTCAGTTTTCCTCAGGAGGCAGCGTGGTGATCTTACGCCTGAAGAGCAGGATGTGAGGTTCTGCGAACATAATATATGAGATGTAAACTCTGCTGATAAAGTTAAGAGGTATATAGTAAATATCAATGAAATATACCTGGTAAATGTATCATGTAATGAATCCATCCCTGGCTCTGCTGCACTCCGATACTCCTCCATTCCTTTTCAGACATAAGATGATTTTTGGGAACGTGTTTTACTAATTCTTTCGGGAGTACAACGTGCCTAAATACAAAAATTATCACCTCAGAGTAAGAAATTTTTTAAAAATTACTACAAATGGAAACTCACAGAAAAAAAACATGCATAACATTACCTGTATTCGTGATCTTTATCATAATATTTATCAGAATAATATATCTCCGGACTAGGCATCTTCAACTATAATAGCTCGAGACACTTCACTTAAGTAATTGCGCGTCGTGGACGGCCGCTCGGCTGCTCGGAAACTTCTCACGAGGCGACGAGCGCAACGGCCACAAAAGCCTTTCGATTTCAAATATCGCCGATCACCTGCGCAGCTAGCTTCAGCATACACAATATAATGCTATTTAATGAACAATAGAATGGGACACGCCATAGACAATTAACAATATATTCCGTCATACTAATAAACTCTTAAAACGTTGTTAATAAACAATGTCTATGGAATTGTGTCTTTAATTTCGGTTTCAAACTGATCAAGTTTTATATCGGGAATAATTCGACAAATTAAGTTGTTATTAATTGCAATTTGTTTTCATTGTCATTGCGTTAATTTAACAGTTTGATTTTCAAAGCTGAGACTAACATGAAAATAAGAAATAAATAGCTTCTTATTACTAAAATTAAATTTTAGTTTTAGTAATAGAAAACAACATTAGCTTTGTGTATGGTCGAATATTTGCGACATCAAACCGTCGAAGCTAAAAATATTTTATTGTGAAAAATGAACCAAGTAATCGAAAGTAAACTTCAATTTTATGATTTATTAATTCTAAAAAGAAATCTAAAACGACAAAATCTATGTTAAAGTAACATTCAACTATTGTAATTTGGATATTCAAAACTACCCGCCATTTTAAAAAAGCTTTTTTTGTTTTGAATTACAAATGTTTTTTTACATTATTCAAAAATTGCTTTGTAGTTAAATAATGAAATCATATATAACGATACTATTTTCAGTTTTAAATAAATATCTATAAATAGGGAAATATATATTTGCATTGTACATTGAAGCTGATGTGGTTAATTGTATATTGTGTTTTATAAGAGTAATTAAAATTATTTTAATTGAACAATTTAGATTATTGTGTGATTAAATTAAATTATGAGTTAGGACCATCCTTTGATTTTTAATTGGAATAAATTATTATCGTTGGAATTATTTACTTAGTAAAAAGTAAATAAAAGATACAAAATATCGTTAATTTGTTTATTTTACAAATCTGCTGAAATATTTTGTTAGTGCCTTGGTCAAGCTCAATTACACCAGAGAGAAGAATGCACAGTTCTTGAAGACTTGTTTTCCTCTGCTGTGACAAATTGAAAACGAATTGTCAAAATAGATTCTCAGTAATCTAGATATTAACTATATGTATTTTGTTTTGTTCAGAAAATGTATGTATTTATTTATTAATCATAAAAAAAAGAAATTTACATATTTTTTAACGTTCTTGCTCAATGGTGTATATAATCTTTTTCAGGTCTTCATCGAGAATTAAAATAAAAGATCACTGCTGCAATGACAAGTCTCCCTTATCTCGGGGCCGATCTCTACAGCGCGAAGGTCTTCCTTCGAGGTCTAGGCGTAAGGGGACTTGTTCGTCTGACAGTTCTGAAAGCCCCGAACGGGCTTCATCTTCTAGTAAAAAGTCCAAAAAGAAGAGCAATCACATTCATTCACAAAAGAAAAATAAAAAAAAACGCAGAAAGTCGTTCTCATCGAGTTCGTCAGAGGAAAGCAGCGGCGAACGAGAAACACGCCTCCTGCAGCGACTACAGGACCAGCGACTTCGCCAAGTTGCTGAAAAGAAATTGCAAAAGGACCAAATGAAGGCCAAGGAAACTCCCGAAGAAAAAAGGTGATCAAGGTTCCAGATATTTACTTCATGGTTTTCTTTGAATCTATCCAGATCATTTTATTTATTTTCTTCATTGAGTTGCGTTTAAACTTTCGCCTCATGTTTTCTCTTCGTTTCATGAGTGTTTACATTAAATAATATTATTTTAAATATTTTTGCCAGAAAATACTTTGTGGAATTTCATTACAATATTTATTTGAGAAACATCACCAAATATTTTAAATTATATTGTTAAATATTTGACAATAATTTGATAAAAGGTTACTGATTTCTGTGATAAATAAACATTACAATAACATTAATAATAATAATAGCATTATAAAAGTAAATTTGAGTTACTGCAATGTTCTATCAATCACAACTTTTATGAATGTATTAAACATATATGATAAATTCCTAGAGCTCGGCGATTAAAAGAGAAAAGAGAAAAGGAACGGAGGCGGCGCGAGCGCATGGGCTGGGATGGAGAGTACCAACACTACACCAACCAGGATAATCCCTTTGGAGATGCTGCACTAACCCAAAGCTTCGTTTGGGGTAAAAAGCTGGCTCGGGAAGGACTCGCTGAAGCCTCCCGTGAAACTCTGGATGCCCGTAGCCGTCAAAAGCAGATGGACAACAAGATTGAGTTAGAAAAGGTATGTCAGTAGTCCTATTTAGACTGAAAACGTGTTTTGTTGGCTTCTGTGCTCCCTGTAAAAAATGAGATACGTATTTATAAATGTTAAGGATTTTATAATAATTTATTAATTTAAAATATTTTTTTATATTTTTGCACTGATCTGTTAAAATCCTGTTTTGTTAGCTCCTATATTTATAAATACTTAGAGTTTTTACCTATCAGTATAACTTCTGATAGGTAAAAAAGCGGCGTGTGGAGCGAGAGGCGGAGCGTGAGGCACGTGAGGAGGAAGCCCTGGCGCTACAGCGTGGACGCGAAGCGGCGGAATGGCGTCACTGGCGAGCATTGGAGGATGCTTTCCATTTACAACAGGCGCGTCTCCGAACACACATACGGATCCAGGACGGTCGTGCTAAGGCCATTGACCTTCTGGCTTGGTATGTAAGTGCCGAAGGCGAAGTGGACGCCGTGGAGATGCACGAGCCTTATACCTATCTCAATGGCTTGCATGCTGCTGATCTTGAAGATTTACTTGAAGATATCAAGGTCTGTAATGCATCCTGTCTTGATCATAAAACAATAATGCTATATTTTATTTCATAAGTTGAGTTAATTACCTCAAATTATTTAATTTGCAAAAAAGGCAAACAATTTACACAAGTTAGGTGTGGCTTTCCTGCAGGTTTACAAGGAACTGGAAAATGATGCTAATCTCTCGTATTGGGCTGATATCACCACCATTGTGCATGACGAGCTAGAGAAACTGCGGCGTGCAGAGGGAACAAGCCACGGTAGTGCTGAGGCACCGCGCCGTGGAGGGATTCACCATGCTGTGGCTCAGGATGTCACGCAGGTAACCAATGACAACAACCTCCTAAACTGTGTTAAAATTATCAATATTGTGTATGACAATGCAATAAATGCTAATGTTTTATCTTCATTTCTTTAAACAACTATATTCCATCGGTGCTTAGACCAAAGTGTAACTCATGTGTATCTACTTTTATGTGCTTGCAGGTTTTAGCAACTGTTATAATTAATATTCAGTTCTGAGTTTTCTGCCATATTTATTCTCTTTGGTATTTCAACATTTCGGTCCTAGTAGACTACCTGGACCAAAACTGAATATTAATCTACCTTTTATCTCTTTTACAATTTATCAGACCTAACTATGTGTTTTCTCTAATTTACAATTGCAAATAGCTCTGTACTGATCCTCAACACAACTGTGATATGTCGATGAACAGTTTAATAATTTAAAAATGTGACTTCTGGAAGACTCCAGTATAAGTTAACATGTAATCGAAATCACACCTTATTGACTGGAGGTGTTGATATAAATCTCTATTTTCATAGGCGCTCAATATCGATGAAAGACAGCCAATCTTAATCAAATTTTATGAAATATATTGTGATTCTAGCAGCTCATTGAGTAAATATTATCCAATAATCGGATTGCAATGTTTCAGGTATTTAAAGGCAAGACGGGAGCTCAACTTGAGGCTCTCCAGAAGCAAATTGAAAGTAAGATCCAAGGGCGCCATGATGGAGTAGATGTCGGTTACTGGGAATCCCTTCTCTCACAGCTGAAAGGTATGTTGAAACGGAGAAGTGTCATCTTTATCAATAAACAAATATCAATATTTATCACAAAAAATAACTTTATATGGTATATATTGTCTTAGCGCATATGGCAAGGGCTCGACTACGTGACCGTCACCAGCAAAACTTGCGAAGAAAACTACAACTCCTCAAGGAAGAACAGGGCGTGGCCACTCGACAGTCTGGGGATCTTCCAGAGCTCGCAGAGACTCCCAAGCCTGGCCCTTCCCAAGTCTCACAGCCACCCAAAGAAGAGGAGAGCGACCAAGAGTTTGTGATATTCTATTGAATTCTTTTTTACACACATTTAATAATGAATATTTAAAAATATATATTGTCACATCCACAGATGGGTGGCTGAAGAAACAGATATGACGAGTGAGTTCCTGCGGTTGTATGAACGAGGGCGCTACAGCCCCGCCCCACTGTCTCCTGCCCGCCTAGAGCCTGGTACGTTGCTCACAGAACCAATCCACGATGAGGAACGTATTGCCTTCTTGCGAACAGAGGTGCTCAAGACCGAGCGTAAAGAAGCAGATGGAGCAGAAAGTGTGGAATGCACAAGCAATGCGGCAGCACTAGAAGAAGCACGTCGTGACATGGCAGCAGACGAAGCGCGATTCAGCGTAGAAGCACCTCTACCGGATCAACTCTACCTATGGTCTGACAAGTATCGCCCACGTAAGCCTAGATATTTCAACAGGTATGACTTACTTGACGTATAATGAAACTCCAATGTTCTGTTATCATAGTGATGATGTTTATCGATTCTTTTCATTTGTTTTCTGCTAGGGTCCATACTGGTTTTGAGTGGAACAAATATAACCAGACTCATTATGATATGGACAACCCACCTCCAAAAATTGTACAGGGATATAAGTTCAACATCTTCTACCCTGATCTCATTGACAAGAATTCTACTCCACAATTCTCCCTTGTAAGTGTCTCAAATCTCTTATTGGGTATTTAAGACTTCATAACTATTGATTTCTTTACCTAATTCATGTGACCATTTTCAGAAACCGTGTCTGGACAACTCTGACTTTGGGGTTCTCCGTTTTCACGCAGGTCCTCCATATGAAGATATTGCTTTTAAGATTGTGAACAGGGAGTGGGAATACTCATATAAGCGAGGCTTCCGTTGTCAGTTCCAGAACAACATCTTCCAGTTGTGGTTCCACTTCAAGAGATACCGATACCGGAGGTGATTTGTTTGTAGATGTTTTAATTTCCATATTATTTGGTTGATTTTTTTAAAATATCTGAAGCTTTTAAGCATATTTGCAATAAAATTAATAGCACCACTTATTTTAACAAATGTGAAAATAATAAATTTGCAATATTTTACTAATCTGTAAATTTTCTTAGAAAATATGTACCAACTGTAAAAAATATTTCCTGGTTTACAAAATTCAAATAAAATACAGATCTAATTATTAAATCTGATGCGCCTCGAGAATTTCAATGCTGGACAACCTAAAAATTAAGATTTCAAGAAACAGGCTGCCAAAAATGTATTAGATTTTTTTTTTCAAAGTAATAAACCTTTGGAAAACAATCTGTCAAATATTTACAGACAGATACTATTTAGCTTTACTTTGATTATAACAAAGATGAGGTAACTATTTGAAGAACTTTTCTAATTAACAAGTTGTTGCTGTTTGGCCAGATATTTCATATTAAAAAAAAAACAAGACTTCTAATAATCAATTATTCTTTAGAAAATTTCTATAAAAAAGATTATATCTAGACAAAGTATTCCATTGATAAATTATTTTCATGATGTATTCCTATGAAGTCTAGCATGTCAACCACTCAAAAGTATCAAATATTCCTTTAAAAATATTGGGGATATTCATTTGAGCCAATCAGAGATTATCTTTAACCATCTTGATACCTCTGTGGTAAGGGGGATGACACCATTTATTTTTATATTTACATTAGAAAATTATTTTTTTATTGACAAAGAACCAAAAAGCAGTTACCATGGAAAATAATAACAGATTATAACTTGAATCTCTATAATTTCTAAATTATTTATTTACACTTCTACAAATTGTTAGGTTAAATATATCCTGAAAATAGAAAAAAAAAAATTGAAAATTAATAAGTCAAACAGATATTCCTTCTTCATTACTTTTAATCTGAAAAGAATCACAAAGAAATAACGAAAGACAGAGAAGACATACTAATAAAATAAGAAGAAACTAAGCCGTATTCTCAGGTTCAGCAGTGATCTGTTCGCTGGTGGGAGGCGCATTGCGAAAGTTGGGGAACTGCTCCCAAGGGGCATTGAGCTCGAATCGGCGAAACTCTTGAGCAAGTTCCAATGGTTCCACGACCACACGTTTCTTTTCATCATCATAGCGTACTTCCACATATCCACTAAGAGGAAAGTCCTTTCGGAACGGATGGCCTTCGAAACCGTAGTCTGTGAGTATGCGCCTTAAGTCAGGATGATTGGCAAAGAAAACACCGTACATATCCCAAATTTCGCGCTCATACCAATTGGCCGCTTTGAAGATATCATTGCAAGTTTCAACAGGAGTGAGCTCATCGGTATATGTCTTCACACGAATGCGGGAATTAAAACGCAGAGATAGGAGATTATAAATAATTTCGAAGCGGTAAGGGCGACTGGGAACATCCATACCGCCAATGTCGATCAGGTTGACAAACTGCGCATTGTGGTGATCCTTGAGGAATTGCAACACGGGCAGAATTCCATCAGCAGGAACGAGCACTTCTAACTCATCTCCCGCTGTCAGCTGCACCTTCTGGACGTATTTAGGAAGACATTCGGCCACGTACTTGCCGAAATCTTTTAACTGTGTTCTCTGCATTGGCGTGGGTTTTCTTACGGTAGGCCGCGATTCCGGTGGGGGTTCTGCACTATGATCCGTCTTGGTTGCGATCTGCTGGATCACGGGGCCTCTCATATTGTTAATAGTGGACCTACCGGAAAACACTACGGTTGATACCATACTTTTTAAAAACAGAGCCATTTTGATACGTTAAGGAAATTCAACTGCCCTTCAGCAGTTCTCTAATCTGTTAACAAGATAATTAAGAGAGATTTGATTCCAAGAATCACGTCTAATTTTGCTGTTTTGACGTTTAGTGAATTAGATATAGACAATTTGTGATGTAACAAGAAAAAATACTTGCCCTTACTGAAATAAAAAAGTTTTCAGTTTACCGAAAAGATAAATAAAATAGCATACTTTGACATTAGCGCACATATTCCAAAAGCCTGATTAAATTAAACAATGTTTACAATATGGAAGCATTATTTTTGGTAAATGATGTTCAATTTAGAATCAAAGTTTAAAAAAACATTCACAATTATTAAATGAAATTTTTTAACTGTAATAATTTCCGCTACAACGAAAAATTATAAAATATGGCGTATTTAGATTTATTTTCATTTCAAAATTTGGGTCTATTTTTTCACCTACTTTCGTATTAACTATTTCAAGAAGTTTTTTTTAATATTGCTAAAAAAAATAAATTAAATGATAAGATTATTGTTAAAAGGTATACCGAACACATTTGCTAACATTGCCGTATTGAAAGTTTTTTATTAGCAAATATCGCTTTAAGGCACTGGTAGTAGGTAAGCAGATCGCTTTACCAGCGGGGCAGTGGCGCGAGTTCTCTGCGCCGGCCCCTCCCGGCCTTCGCCTCCTCCTCTCTGCGGAGCCGACCTGTTGTTTATGGTCATCTGGCGGAAATATGGCAGATACTGGAGAGTTGAGAAAATTACAATATAAAGTTCATAAATGCTCTGGTTATTTATCAAATTATGTCCCCGAGTGAGTGTTTTCTTTTTCAGATTGTAATTGTTCAGTTTTCAATAAATATTAATTAAGCTGTCACCCACTTTTTATATTTAAATTAGTACGCGATCTTTCTCCCTAACCTGTCCTGTTTATGTTGCAATTTTTTTAAGATTAAGTTTAATTTTGACCGTGAAAATTGTTCGAATTCTATATTCACTATCTTTGTCGATATTTCTCCGATTTACAGAAATATTCTCGTCGATAATCCTTCAGATCAGTCGTCGAGATGGTCGACAAACACAAATACTCCTCCGCAATTTCTGACCCTAAAGCTGGACCGGCCTGCCATCGTCAAGACTATAACGTTTGGAAAGTACAATAAAACGCATGTCTGCAATTTGAAGAAATTTTCTGTCGCGGGAGGTATGCAAGATGGGAATTTTACTGAATTACTTAATGGGTACGTTGGATTTAAAAATATATCTAATTGTGCAATAAATACAAAAATCCTACAGACATCCTGATGTAATATAAAAAAACGGGACTTTTATTTACTTTAAGATAGCTAACAAATAAATAACAAAGCATCTCTGCATATTTTATTTTAGGGGTTTGGACAATAACAGTGTTCATGAGACCTTCGTCCTACGTCACGTGTCACGGGGAGGACGCGTGTTTCCTATTCAGTACATCAGCGTAGTACCATTGCAGGCTTGGGGTCCATCCTTCAACTATTGTATATGGTACCTTGAACTGCGCGGTTTAGACACGCCTGCCTCTGTGCGCAGCGTGCTTTACACTCACAACCTGGTATGTTTTCTTTCATCTGAATTTTGGATTTGCTTTACTGTTTGTAACAATATTAACCTTGCAGCATACAGAAGAAGAGACAATCCGTGTTTGCTTGAAGCATTTCCGACAGCAGCGCTACTCTGCGGCTTTTTCAGCTCTGCAGCAAGAGACGGGCGTCACATTAGAAGCGCCACAACTTAGTTCCCTTTACCATCTGCTCGTGGAGTCTGGAGATTTTGAAGGAGCAGAAAAACTACTTGAAGATGCTGGGAATGGTAAGTCTGACTTGGGTATCATTCACTTGGCTAATAAAATTTGATAGTTTTATAATTATGGAAATATTCATTTTGGATTTCAGAAGGCTTATTTAATTGGTATGCATCGCGGCAGCCGTATACAGCCACATGGACTGCTGTGTGGCCATGCTCCGATGCGCTAGCTGAGCGCTTGGCAGGAGGAGACTCGCCTTCCTGTTCTCCTCCACCCCCGCCCTCGCCCTCACCGCCCCCCACTCTGCGGCCAGGGCGACGCGGTGGTCACCAGATGTGTGCGCATCCTGGACGTGACACACTGTATCTATTTGGTGGCTGGGATGGTGAAAATGATCTCAGTGATCTTTGGTCCTATTCTGTGCCTGACGACCGCTGGACACTCATCTGCGAGTGAGTTCTAATTGATCTTCAATGAAAAGTAAATTCTTTTTCTTATCGTATTTTTGAATTTTAATAAGTTTCTTTAAATTTTTTAGACGCAGTGAATTGTCAGGGGGTCCAGGCCCACGCTCCTGTCACAAGATGGTTTTGGATGCTGGTCGGGGGCAAATTTTTGTTTTGGGTCGCTACCTTGATATCAAACACCGCACACCTGACAACGTCAAAGTGAGAGCTAATACCTCAGTGACTACAAAGATTGAAGGGTTGCATATGACATAATGTGTATGTTACAGTGTGACCTGTACACGTTTGATCTGGAGGCGGGGCGATGGTGGCTGGTGTGTGAGGATACGGCCACTCGAGGAGGTCCTCGCCTCATGTTTGACCATCAGATGTGCGTGGATTCAGAAAGGCACATCATCTATGTTTTTGGGGGCAAGGTGCTGCCGCCTACAGGGTAATGCATAATCCCAAACCTTTGTATTAGTTACAGATGACACTGCAGATTCTAATGATGTTGCTATTACAGGCAATCCGAAGAAGTCAGCCCGCAATATTCGGGCCTCTACTCATACCGCATTGCAGAGGACAGATGGCGACTCCTTCTGCCCGACTGCTCCACCCCTGGGGCCACCCATGGCATTCTCTCCCGAGTTAGTCATTCAATGCTTTTTCATCCGGTGAGTTGAGACATCTTTAATTATTAAAATGAAATATGTTTACTTGACAAGCAGGGGAAATCCAAGATTGAATGAGCAAAGATTCTATAACCGCACTGATGCAAGGAAAGAGGTAGGTAGAAAGTAGTTCAAAATAATCGTGTTAATTACGACTGTGTCCTACTTTGTCTTCATGTCAGCATTTGTCTTATGTAAGGGGAAATATATAAATCAGAGAGGGATTGAACCTGAAGTTTGCTTATAATGAGGTCGAACACTTCAGGGATTATTCTGAAATTTTACAAGCACCACACTCAACTGCATAACTTTAAACCACATAGTCATTTCTTGTGATGGCATTAAAAATATCAGTGTATTTATTGAATTTAATTCTAATATTTCAAATAAAAAACTTGAGTGATTTTTCCATATGTTAATTTTTATTGGTGACCGGTTTCGCCAAACTTTTACTTTGGCATTATCAAATTGAGTAAAAGCAAAGGGTAGATATTGCGCTTTTCCCCTTTTATTAAAAAAACATCTAACTCTTTAATACAAACGGCTGTCAAATAAATGGTAAAGCAATAGCCAGTCATTTCAAGTTGTACGTGCTATAAATAGGTATGAAATAATAACAAAATGCTTACAGCTTAACAGTTGGTGGCAAATCTCAAATATGGTGGTTTGTGCTTATCTTTGTTTCTTATTTTAATTTATAAAATTCTTTTTTCAAGCATTTTTTAGCTAAAAAACAACTATACAAATTTTTTTGTTGACAACATCCGCTGTTAAATTATTTTCTTTTTCGTCAAATGATGAAACTGAAAACAACATTGTACAAAATATGGTTCTACCATTATTATCGTTTACAAAAACCTTAAAAAACACAGAAAAGTACCCACAAAATATCAATATTTTTATATTTGTAAAACCCAACATGTTAACACATTGTATGCGGGCGATTTGCGCGCGGAACTATGCGTGGAGCGGGCGTTTTTCGCAACATTTCGCGCGAAATTAAACATTTGGGTAAATTGCGATAACTTGGAAAATACTTATTTGATTTTTATATTTCTTTTTTTGTATTACTTATAATTGTAATATTCACAGTTCTGTTGACATAAATTCTACATTCGAACATAGGTTTTTTTTTTCAAGGAAATTGAAAAAAAAAATCGTTTTTTAAACTTTATTTCAAAATTTTATACAAAAAATGTTTACCTAAACATAAAAAGAATCAATAATGTTTGAGAGTGTGATATCTTTCAAAACATTTGCCTCTGTGAAGAGGAACTTCGCAAAATTTACAAATAAACCTAGTCATACTGCGCACTTTGCTGACCGCGCGCATACACGACATTGTCTCTGAATGTTTTTTTTTTTTTCCGTTCCTACGAGTTTTTCGACTGTGTGTTTCCTCATATACATGGACAATCTTCCTGGAGGATCACGACGTCTGCTGGCCGTAGATGGTCCTGGATCTTGAGGAAAGTCTTCTTCCTTATTATATAAATTAAAAAACAAAAAAGTCAACCGTCTGATATAAAAGGCCCAAAAAAACAGTTTTTAGGATTTTTTCACCATCACAAACACAATTAAAATATATAAATTTATAGAAATTCTATAGAATTTATGCAAAATTTTCAAACAAAATACGTAAATTATAATGTAAAACCAACCTTGGAGAAACATACGATAGTCAGGTATGTACTGTTATCTCAACGCAACAAATGTGTCTCTAGCCATAAACTACCCCATTGCTCTTTTTACCTGGGTAGTTCCGACCTAAGTGACGCCATACAAACAGTGCGCTAGTTCGTACAGATATATATTTACAAGCGACACGCATTCTACCGCCAGTCTATCAAAAACACATTTATATGCGACCCGTGCTCTAGTACCAGTCCACAAAAAGCGACTTAAGGTGCGCCCCGCATACAATGTGTTAAGATAACAGAAGATTGATAATGTAAATCCAATTCTATTCCTTTTAAAAATTTAAGACGATTAACTTCTTATCTTCAAAGCTTACCCAAGTGAAAAGAAAATGTTAATTATTTTAGTTGTAATTTATTATTATTGTATGTTTTATTATTTTGAATAGATTTTTCATTTAATGTTAAAAATAATATATTTATTTGAATAATGACAGGGGTGATTTGTAAATAATTAACTTTAGGAATGAACTCCAATATATTGTAGTATCTTGAGAAGGAAGTCCGAATTACTGCATTGCCCTCACGTTTTTAAAACTGCAATTCACCTACCAAAAAATGTTGTTGCATAAATATTTATCATTTATGACTTTAAAGGGTGATAATCTGTTGTTCTTCAGGTGTCGCGTACGCTGTATGTGTTTGGGGGTCAGCGCAACAAAGAGCACCTAGCAGACCTCCTAGCAGTGAATGTGGCAGGTGGAATGGTTCGTGTGCGTGCACTGTGCACCGCTGCGCCACCACGCCGCGCTCCGCCGCCAGGTTTCACTCAGCGTGCCACTATTGACCCTAACCTTGATGAGATCTACGTACTCTCTGTGAGAAACATTTTAAATCCATTGTGGAAACATTCCAAATTTAAATAAGAGAAGCTTATTAATAATTTTAAACCTTTATTTTATTATAAACATTTTATTCAATAGATCTTATCTGATTTTTTCAAGTCCTAAACGATATTTTTAAATACACAGGGTCTCAGCAAAGAGAAGGATAAGCGTGTGTCCAATTCCATGTGGGTTTTCTCCCTTTCACGGCTGCAATGGAGCTGTGTGTATCGCAATGACAATAACACCCGCCACTACTGGACAGACATGCGCGCTGTCGAACCCTGTCCTAGGTAAAAGCTGATACTTGCATGAGCAACAAACTCATATTTGGCTTTATGAATCTGTTCTGCAGTATGCATAAAAGCCAAAGCTACAACAGTTCACAAACCCACTTGCAGGTTCGCACATCAATTAGTTTATGACCCAGAGAGCCAGACGCACTACTTGTTCGGTGGGAACCCTGGCCGCGCTGCTCAACCTGGCCTCAGATTGGACGACTTCTGGTCTCTCAAACTTACCAGGTAAGGTCACAGATTTCAATTTTTTGTTCAGTTTGTCTGATGATAATGATGTATATCTTTTGTTGGGCAGATTGAGTGGCAAAGCGGCGTGGCGTCAAGCCAGACTGCGGTTGCGGCGCCTGAAGTTTGAAGAGCTTGCTACTGACGGTCCGGCAGCTCCAGCTCTCACTTACTTGCAGACTCGCTTGCACAGCGCTACCGATCACTCTGACCCTCGACAGGCGCGGCAGGTGAGTTTTTTTCGCATTCTGTCCATTCTAAAGTGACTCGACCTTACCTGACAATCCTCAGTTTCAGTTGCACGCGACCATGCTGTTCTCTGAGCGACGAGAGGCGGTAACTTTTAACCCCCCCCTTGAGCCAGGCACTTTGCCGCCAGCACCGGCGTTGCCTTCCTTGCCCCGTACTGACCCTGAGCTACATGAGGAGGCATCGGAGATCGGCACGGCGTACTGGATGGCAGAGCAGAGTGGCTGTGTAGATGCTGAGCAACGCGCCTTGTTTGCTGCCGTACTAGGCATGGAAGAGGCGGAGGGTGGAGAGAGCGGGGAATCAACGGGCAGCGCAGGGAAAGTAGAAGAGGGACCGATAACGCCCTCCGTATCAGTATCGCTGGATCGCTGGGAATCATTACAGCGTCACTACCGCCGCTGTCGCTTGTTTCAACAGCTGTGTGACTATTTTCCACAGCACATGGTGCAGCCTCGCAAAGATCTCCCTGATTATGTTACTCTTTAGGTCATCCTTTTCTCCAAATATTGTATCACACCAGGTATTTATTTTTGCTGTCTCCTAATAATTTAAAGTTTTCTAGAGAGAAGAACTATCAATTTGTGTAGTCTATGAATTTTACACCCTCGCCTATTGTGATATTGAAGTTTGAAACGTACTACTTTTTATCTTTAACATCAGATTGGTTTTTCAAATGATTATCGAGATAGACGAAATAGAAATCTTCTGCATTAAATTAATTGTCACTCCCTATGTTTCCTCATTCTGTTTTTTAAATTACACCTCAGAGTTTTCCTAATGATTTGCAATATTGAATGACGAGCATACATTTTGGCTCACTTCACTTGCTATTTAATTTTATTAAATAATAATAATAATAAACGTATTTAACTCGAATAGATGGAATTGTAGAGTTTTTAATTATTTTTATTGTCATGACTTATTTTTATCTTTGTAAAGAGATGTTCTCCTTTAAAGCGCCCCACACACGTATCAAGAAATTGAACAATGGTGTAGCTTAACCAGTAGTTTTTATGAGATTTCGCCGCTATTCACTGGTATATGGCTACACGATTGTTCAATTTGTTGAACGAGATGTCAATTTATTGATAAGTGTGTGGGGCGCTTAAAGGTCCCTTTGAGACCGTACTGAAGAAGTAAAACCTGTGTCGTTTTCATATAAATTGATAGTTGATAATTTCTTCTTACAGTTATGGACTGATGAATTGGGGACTATTTTTGTTTGCAATAATGAGTGTATGTGCACCTATTTAATCATACAATATAAGATTAAATTTCTTAAAAGGACTGAGTTTGTAATAAACTTATAATAGTTTTTTTTTAATTATACTTCCATGTAAAAAGTCAGTAAAAAAATTATTTAAGCTGTTGGTGAAGAGATACATGTGTTCAGAGAGTATTGCGGAGGTAGGTTCAATATTTAAACTGGAATTCATGGAGTGTTGCAGAGGCAGGTTCTACAATATTGTAACCTGTTATATACATGCTGTATATGAGTTGTCACTGGATTAGGAACAGAATGAAATGAAACATGACAGGAGTTCACATATTACTGTCCGCAGTTAGGTTAAGCTAGGT
This sequence comes from Atopsyche davidsoni, assembly GCA_022113835.1. Taxonomy (NCBI): domain Eukaryota; kingdom Metazoa; phylum Arthropoda; class Insecta; order Trichoptera; family Hydrobiosidae; genus Atopsyche; species Atopsyche davidsoni. The sequence continues at coordinate 160,365 of JAILWY010000016.1, forward strand.
ACTCACTGGCTGATGCTGCGAGCACTTTTGTTGAACTCAACGATTCATTAGTTTGAAATTAAATTTATTAATATTATTTAGCATCACTAGTCAGATTTTGCCTTTGCTCTACTACAAATTATTATAAATGAACCTCATTATTCAAACTATCTGAAGTTTATGCTATCAGACTCAGATCTTGTTCTGAACAAAATGTATTGTGTTGGTCGAGAGAACAGTTATTATTGTAAAAATAATTATTTTGATATTGTTATGGTTACTGTGATATTTATTTTTTGCAATGTGTTCATGTAAATTGAGTATTTTCTGTAAACTACCAAATTGACGCTCTTTGACTATACCCAGTAGCTCTCCACAGGCGTCCATCGGTACTTAATATTACTATTTATATTATAATGTGACAAATTTACATTTTGATTTAGGGTAACAAAACATTATGTAAATTAAAATATATTATTTGGGACAACAACAATTGCATTTCATTGTGATATTTGTCTCTTTTGATGACTCCCATTATTAAAAGTAAAAATATTAAATATTGGAGTCTACTATGTTGTTTGGCTAAAGTTCAGATTGCATTCTAGGTAGTTGTCTTTGTCAATTATTTTCGATGTTTCGACAATACATTGCAATATTCTCCCTTTCAGTGTTAAGAATCAGTCCATGGGCTTGTGTATACTTTTAAAAATGCAAAAAAATACATTTTTTAAATTATATATTTTTCTTCACAACTTTTTGCCTCAAAGGTTATTTGATTAACTTAAAGAAAATATTTTGATGAAAAAAAACATTAGGTAGTTTTCTTACTTTCCCTGATAAACTAGAAATAAACGATACTCACTTGAAGCAACATTAAACTTGGTCTAATAATATCACGACTTGACATAGCCTCTTTGGTGTTTACTAACTGCAGACATTTCTTTATTAATGCTAAGAATGATATATCTAATCTAATTGATTATTTTTACACCCGTGAATGGTGATAGTCTTTATTTTTTAAAAGTAAATATCTGTATTAATTAAATAATAAATAATAAGAACCAATAAAGGGTATTTTGATCAATATGCACAAACTTATGGACTGACTACTTTTATGACAATATTTGTAACACTGGGAAAAAGTTAAAATACATAGTAGCAGTAGACAATATTTCATAATGATATACATTATAACACAAGTCTAGGCTGAGAACTTATTTGTTTCTAACCTTCAATGCAGAGAAGTTTATAAAAAACATGTTTGCATTCATACACTTGTGTAAAATAAAAAAAACAAAATACAATTGTTAATATTTATTTTCTTGCTTTCCGTATATAATCATTCTTTCCTCTTCCATCACATCATAAGAATATATATGAGGAGCGCAGCTAATTCAAACCCACACACGTCATAACTAAAAAAATGTCCAACGTGACTGTAACAGATACATTTTGTTATTGCACAACATTAAAAGATAAAACAGATATTCAAAATGTCATTCTGTTGGCATTATTATTACAATATTATATAAAATATTCCACTCTTCACTGAGTCTACTTTAGGCATTAAATGATACTGATACGCATTAGGTGATGAGTGGTAAACGGGGATTAAAAATCTTACAGTGACACTTAATGACTCAAGATTGTATGCAAGTAAAATGAATAAATATGTACCTTTCCCCAATTTTATTATATCTAGTTTGTTACATGTATAAATATAAATAAACAATATTACAAACAATTTCCCTTGTGATAAAGACGAAGGGTTCCTCAAGATTGACCTTGGATACTGAGAAGTGACCTACCATGCATTAACTATCCGCTAGCCTCACTAACCGATCCATCCAAACTAATGAGTAAGATGAAAAATTAAGTACTAGGGGAAATTTCTATTTCAGTTCTGCTTCTTCAGTGATGAGAGCAAAATATGAAGAAATGAAAAGCATTAATGAACCTTAAGTTTAGGATGGTGTCCGACATTGCAGCTTACACAGAAAATTTGTAACGCCTGATTTGTAAATCTACCTGATCTGTCTCTTTACTTGGCCTACTTGTGAGTAGTACGAATTTGAATAAAACTGATATTCTCTTAATTATGATAATAAATAACAGCCCACGATACTATAGAGGGGATTGTACGCACGCAGAGCGCACCGCTGAGCGATCGTACGCAGACAAATTAACAACGAGGACTAATATCCGTCACATCATTCTGAGTGCGGTTAACATTCAAACAATCCTAAATATTTAGGGACGGTTCGCTCCGTATTCGATGGCTCGGAATGACACTGTTTGTGCGTAAAATGCAGCGAATCGTCTGCCACAAACGTTACCTCTGTCCTCCTTCACGACCCGTCAGAGTCAGAATTAGGAAGATGAACAGTTTCTGCACAACCATGACTGCACTGTCTGTTCGTCCGCATCAGTAAAAACACTTGCAGCCACAAGTTTATGGACAGTTGAATATCGGAACGGTGTAAAAAAACTGAAAATTAAACGTCAATCGAGCGAGATTGTCTCTTCCGCAGAAAGGCAAAGTAACCGAGAAGGGAATATCTAAAAGATGAACTGAACATCCTCGGTTTGCCTATCCTACGACCTCTGGGAGTAAAATTAATTAACAATGCACGTTTCGTGCGAGAAACCATTGAGGTATGACAACATTCAGATAATTAAAGATAGTTTTCTCTGTGTAGACGGATATCGTTTAGAACATTACAAAATACTTGGACGATATAAAATGTGAATGCACAAAGAAGGTTTCATATAATATGAAATTTCAAACCCTCGGCTGTCACTCGACCTGCTACTTGGGGGTTGAAGCCACACTTTATCCGGACCAAGGCCTCTTCGGATGCTGGTATGCGCCACTCTCTGTGGGCTTCAATAAAATATGTTCTGGACATATATTACAAAATCAAATAAGTCTTATTTATTCTCAGTTGCAGCATGGCTCAGACCGATTGCCGTTGCTTGGACACTGATGAGTTTTTGTAATTGTACAACCATTGGGTTGTGGCTTCATGATGAGTATGCATGATGTATTACGATACTCGAGTAGAGACACATTGGCATGCAAAGACTGCGATTTTTTAAAAAACAGCACGAGTGATCATCAGAATCGACGATAGTAAATTTTTGATAAAAATTAGGAATGTTTTTTTTTAATTTTGTGGGTCCTTCTGCCGATAGAGCTTCCGGCCGAGAATAACTCTGTGCTGATATTATTAAATTACACATTCTTCAGAGTATAGAAGCCACTTTGCCAAAGAAAGTTCCACTCGGTGGAGGCTCAGGGGCGCTCACGCAGTAACCTGGTGAGGAAGGACACAAGAGGTCGTTAGAATCGAGCTCCTCTTGCAAATGCCTGAGGCTTTGTAGGCCGCCCAGGGGTGCCTGGGCTTAACCCGGTGCCACCGGGGCCTCGGCGCACGCCGCGTAGCTCTCGATCTACCTCCAGCTCTTCCAGCTTCTGCGTGAGGCCCAGCTTCTGTTGCACAGCTAGACGAAGCAGCTGGTTCAATGTGCGCCGTTCCTCTTCAGCGGCTGCCAGCTGGGCCTGCAGGTCCTCCACCTGCGTTGCGTATTCCTCACATCGTGCCGCAAACATGGCTCGTAGACCTGAAAACCATCCAAAAGTCAACATAAAAGAGAGAACTGGAGAAACCTCCAGGAAAGGTAGGACAAGAGTACTGACTAGAGAAGGTAGCAGCATCCTCTTTGAGCAGCCGGAGTTCATTGCGCAACTTGAGCATTGTGTCGGATACAATGTTCTTCTCACTTTCATACTTGGACTTGAGATTGTTTAGTGCCACCTCCGCGGTGTTTTTGTTGGACTTGAGAACAGTGCGCAAAGTGGCAATCTGCTCCCGCTTGGTGGAGAGCAACGATTTAAGCTTGATGACTTGCTCTTGCAACTCGCCCGTCTCTTGCCCGCTGTCCGCATGAGATACTGAAACCGAAACAATCCATCTTTTAGTCACCACAGAAATTAATTTACATACTACTAAGATGACAGTGCATTGTAAGAGAATTGTGCAAAACATTACTAAATCATTTCAGAGAAAGTCAATCACCTTGAGTGGCACGAGCTTTTCCGAGATCAATGGTGCTATCAACGGCAGCGCTGAGGTGTCGGATCTGATCCAACAGAGTGTCCACATGCTTGGCTGTCTCTGCTGCTTCCACTACTCCTTCTTCCTCATCCAATTGTGCATCTATGGGCTCCTCAGTCTTCTCCGTTTCTAGCACCAGAAAAATATAATTCTTGATTATATTCTCTTGGGGCTAATACGTCTGTAGCCGATGTTGACAAATATCGTCAAAATAAATATTTCCTTGAATCAACCTACCGGTGAGGATCTTTTCGTGGTGGAGGAGAACGCGATTGGGTTCCTGCCCATTGACAGTGCAGACATGATGGTAGAGCCGTGCCAAGTGGTCTGTGGCGGCAGCGAGGCGTGCAGCTGCTGCTCCTCCCAGACCTGCAGCTCGCCGCAGTGCTCGCCGCGCTGCTCCCCAGCGACCCTCTAGTTCTAGGCACTGCAATACCATCTTTTCGGCTATCAACGGGTATCATCAATATCAACAATATATAACAGTAAATATTTTGAAAATATGTAAAAGACCTTGTTGTTGACGAGGGCCAACTCGTTGCGGAGATGACGGGCCAGGTCAGGCACAACAGCAGCGCGTTCAGCTTCCAGCAAGCGTGCCCTCAGAGTGTCCATTTCACCACCTGACGTGTGGAACCACGCTCCATAATCCTTTGGCTCCTAAAGTACCCCAAAAAGTCTGGTTTAATAAGACTAATATTTGTTTTATGTCATTGACATGTAATACAAATATACCTGAGCGCCGATGTTCTTGCGGACAGTTTGTAGTGCTTCAAGGCGGGCAGCAGCAAGCAAGAGAGCAGCCTTGACAGCACGCGCTTCTCCAGCTCCCTTTTCTGCCCCTTCACGTGCTTCTCGAAGACTCACATTTAAAGCGGACTAGAATGAATATGAATAGAACCATGCAGGATAATTCAAGAGACAAAAACTTCAATATAGTAAGTACCCAGTACAGAAGAACCTCACTTTTTCATTTTCCAAAGCTTCCAACTGTTTTTCAAGCTTCTTGAGCTCATTGAGGTGGATTTCAGAGAACAGGTCCACCTGCCGTGAATCAGCAGGAGAAGCGAGGTCGGGTCCTCCTTGTAGATCAGCCTGGATCTTCCGAAGAGCAGCTACCTCATCTTCTCCGTCGCTCCCTAATGCAGTGTCCTCGCTCATACCTATAAACACCCAAACTGGCATCATTGTTGCATCACTTAAAAGCACTCAAAATACTATAGTAAATTCAGTAATTATAAAAATGAGTATGACCATCTCGGGACATACAGTGATATCCACTTTATTTGAACATTAGTTATACCTCTGATGCTGTTGGCGAGGTTGGTGATGTTGTACAGTGCATCACGACCAGCATAGTGGTCAAGGTCTCGGCGCAGTTGACGGCGGGCTTCGCGCTCGGCGCCCAAGGCTTCCAACGCCTCTGCCAGTTGTCGCTCTGCTATGCGTCGCAGCCCTCCTAGCTCCTCTGCTGCTGATCGCAGTTCTGTTACTTCCTCTCGAAGCTGTCGCACTTCATGCTTGGCGCCCTCGAACTCCACCTAATCCGCCAGACAAACTAGCATCATTTACAGTGCAATACTAGTGATTCAGAGGATTTAAACCTGTTAACCGAGCGGGACCTTAAATACATCAAACGTAAACAATATCGGGTACGGGTAAGACATATGAATACGTCCTTGAAATATATGTTATGCCTTGAAACGGGCAGGAGAATAATATTTTTTTTGAAACACCATTTTTTGCAAGCAGGTTTGGATTTTTATGTAAGTTTTTGCATTTTGTAGACAATCTAAGTTTTGATCCTAACACATCTAATAGAAAAACATATAAAATCGATCTAATCATCAATAATTTGTCAGAAAAGTTTTTATGTATGTGAACGAGAAATATGCGTAGATGAATCTCTTTTATTTTTATCAAATGCCTTGTCCCTCAACAAGGTTAAAACATTTGTTTGCATCCTTGTTAAGATAAATAAACATCTAAAATATTTATGTCTATTTTTTGGATTGGACGTCAATCAGATGCGTATTTATTACCCATTACGGGTTTATTATATTATTACTAATATGATTAGGCACATTAGTTCATACATAGAAGATGATTTAAAGAAACTCTCAGAAAAAACCCGACACAAATCACGATGATATTTTTCTGAGAGTTTCTTTAAATCATCTTTTATGTATGAACTAATGTGCCTAATCATATTAGTAATAATCTAAAATATTGATATGTCCATTAGGGCTGAGTGCTGCACATTCATTTTGGTAGTTATTTATCTACAAAAATTAGGTACATCAGTTACACACTTGAATAAATGGTTCAGTCTCGCTCAATTAGAGTGCCACAGCAGTTTGATTGGAATGGAATACCAGGCCACAGTACTCGGGGAGGTGTGGGTTTGAATACGATTTGATGTTATGGAATTTTTTTTGAGGATTTTTCCCATTGTTTCATGTATGAATCTTAATAAAAATTATAGAAAATGATTTAAAAAAATATTTTTTATAAACAATTTTCTTCTAATATACCTGTGAGGACTTGAGAGCAGCAACTTGTTTCTGCAGGGTGATATTCTCCTCTTCTAGCTCAGCATAGTCGGCGAGTAGACGAGCCTCGCAGGAACGGGCCTCACGGGCATCAGCTCGCAGGGCTCGGCCTTCACCTTCAGCTGCAGCTGCAGCTCGTGACGCTTCCCCCCACTCTTGAAGTGCACGTTCACGCTCTCCGACCACCCGCTCCATCTCTTGCAACAACTGGAAATAATTTTATGATTAATATATTTACTACATTGAAGTCCAAAAGTTTCTATAGCATATTGTGAACTTTTATATTAATGTAAAAAATATATTTTTATTTTCAATTGAAATTTATGCCTATGAAAAATTATTATTTTAAAGGCATTCTCATTTCTGTAAAATGGTTTACAAGAGCCAGGAGCCAGTAGTTTCGAATCACATTTAAAAAAAAAATGGTTATAATATTATATTTAAAGTGAAGACTTTTTATTTAGTAATATTTATCAGTTAAATTGTGAGATTTGTTGCTACATTAAAAAATAAAACTAACTCAAATGCAAAAATAAATGTTAAAGCTAGGTTTTTATATGTTACTACTCCATTTCAAAAAGATTTTATTTTATTTCAATTAAAAAAATACTCTTTATTTATATTGTTTATTTTTTTTTTAAATAAAGTCATATTTATGGAAAGCCTCAACGTACCACAAAATGCACTATAATATACTATATAAGAAATACAAATTTTATATCAAAGTATTGCTTCTCTACTTTTTCTTTTTTCATATAATTGCACCTTTAACATGAAATTGCAAATGAAATAATTTAGAAGTATTATATTGTGATGGTTCTCTCTTGAGTTCGGTATTCTGCACCATGGGATATGTACAAATTCAGACTGTGCCACCCACCTTTGCAGATAGGGTGCATTTGTCATGATGTAGTATTACCAGCTAATCACAAGCACCTTGAATGTGTCACATTCAGACAATGTACCGTTGTATAAGTTTAGAAGAGTAAATACTATATTTATTAAATCGGTCAATACAAAATATTTTGGTGGGTAGAACAGATAACATACTATAAAATAACAATAATAACTGAAAAACCAGTCACCAATAAAAATCTATATGTGGAAAAATCACTCAAGTATTTTACTTATTTAAAATATTAAAATGGAATTCCACCAAGTACTCTCTGTCAAAAATATTGAATTTCTTAAATTAAGCTTCACCACCTGACAGTCTAAAAACCTCTCCCTCTAACAATTGTTTACCAAACTGCTTATTATTATCTAAATTCTCACTCAGTTTTATAATGCCAATGTGAAAGGTTGGCGAAACTGGTCACCGATAAAAATTAGCATGTGAAAAATCACTCAAGTATTTTATTATATTTAAAATATATTTTAAGAAATTAAGAAAAGTTGTAAAGTCTGATAGCAATGAAAAAAGATTTAAATGATATCACATCACATTTGAATGTTGAAAGTGTGAGCTGATCAACTTGATCAGTTGTGGTAGAAATATAGAAATCTTCAATCAGAATTATTTATTACCACCTTCAAGACAGACGATGAAATATTTCAGTATCATATAGACTTAATAAAATTTATAACCTGACAATCGATTTAATTAATAAGGATCATGTTATTTATTAAATGTGTTATTAAAAATGAATGAATATTAAATTCTTGCTTAGTTACAGAATCACACTGGTGGGAAAGATGAAGATCTGGATAGCTGCAGAATTTATTAAAATCCCAACTGTTTGTGTATTATTGTTTCATGCAAGTACCGTGCACCTAAAACATATTGTTAACATAAACCTTTGTAATTGTTGATTTTGAATTCAATATTCAATAATTGCCACATACATAGAATGTGTGTGGGTACTTTAAACTGTTAAAAATTATTTTTAAGACAATAAACTCATAAAAAAAACAAGAAAGATCCCTAAAAAAAAAAACTTGTTTGAGGACATTTCATGTGTGAATCGATTATCTAAAAATATATTGTGTTCGCAATAAGCCTGTGTGAGTAATAAATGCAATTTTTTATAATAAACATACTTTTACTATGTCTACAAGGTGGATATAAGATGGGACTAGGTGGGACTTCAAAGTGATGCAAGCGAAGAGCATAGTAAATGACTTCACCAGGATGAAGTTATGATGAAATTATACCAATGTAGATGGTACTAAATAATCATGGTAAAATATATGTGGAAAATTTTACCGCCATGTTTTTTTAATATTATTTACTTAATCCAAAATAAATTTTGTTACTGTGTTTTAATGACTTATCAAAGTAATTTTTAAATACATTGAAATTCCTGGTAATTATTTAAAAAATAGAAGATCATTTTTTTAAAATTATAACAGCTTTTGATACTACAAAAAACCTACTGATATTTTTAGAATTCTATGAAGAAAATATGATTAGCAAAATTTGTTTTGTAGTTTTGTGGCAAAAAATGATGGGATGCCCGCTGAGTGTAAATGCCGCACATGCCTCCTCGGAGGGCTTACCACTTTATAAACATTGACAATTGACTTTTTGGGAAATATATTCAATGAGGAAGCTATGTAATTACTAACATTCGCTGAACTATCGAGTCATGGCACTGAGCTTCAAGACAACAGACACTGGCAGAAACAGGGACACCATGGACCACACTCAGTAGAGACATTCCTCTGCCTGCCTACTGACATCATCTGGCATCTGAATTGGGGTCCAAGGTCACATCACTTGGCCATACTATCCCCACTTATTTCTGGAGCAGCCACACCCACACTCACACCACCTTCATGCATATACACACTCAAACTAAACAATCATCAAACTGTTATATGAGTGTTTATTCCCATCTGGAATTTTTGTATGTTGAAAGTGGGCAACACCGATTAGTTTATTTAAAAATTTGTTTGTAAAATACTTGTACATGGATTTAAATACATCTATTCAAAAGTTTTCATTTAATATGTTACAATAAATACTTACAAATGATATTTGATTGTTTTAATAAATATTTCAATATTTATTAAAATAATATATTATAAAATAGTCATTACATATAGTCAATGATGCAGGTATCAGCAGTATAAAATGGTATTTAGAATAAAGTATACACACAAATTAGTATGAAAATGTTTGTGAATATGTATTTATTCTTATTATAAATTATTGTGTAGTTATTAAAACTATACATATTAACATAATAAACCACTCAGAAGCAGTCAGTAGCCCGGCCTTTTGTTGCATAGATTTGCATAGCTATATTATTAAACCAAAAAATAAAAAATACCAAAATTACTAGGAAGTCAGGATAATCAATTATTATGATTACTTGTTTTTATTTTTCAACATAAGTGTGCATTTTTCAATGTTTATGTTTGCATTATCCAGAGAGAAACTATATAATGTCTATTCTTATCAACAAAAAAAAGATACAAATATTTTTTAAAAATCTCCATGTGACCCTACAGCTTATATAGTATAAGTCAAATATATAATAATATTATTATTATATATAATAATAAGGTTAGTATTGAAAATACAACACATCCAGTTCTCCTAAGTTAAAATCTCCTGACACTATTACTCTTTTTGGACATGGAACTGTGTATCAAGTATAGAAACAATTTGTATATTTGACACTGATCTGGTACTATACAAAAATTGAAATTGAAACGTACTTGTTTCTTGTCATTCTCAAGGTCCTGGATGTGTAGATTGAGGGAGGATTCCATAGCAGCTGACTCGTTGAGGAGAGCATCTTCTTGCTCAATTCCTGTTTTCGTTGTCACCTTCTGCGATGTTTGAAACTTAGCCAGGGCCTGGGGGATAACAGATGTTATTTAGTATTTGTTTACTTTTCCATAATACGCCATTAAGTATAAAATAACTATTAAGCTTCACGGAGATAACATGAACCAGAGGCTCTGACAGACCTGAGGGGTAATTTTGTACTTTTTATATTGAAAAATTTATTATGGATGGAATATACTTTCTATGTGGCTTTGAGTTATGCTCGTCGATAAAATAAGGGAGCAGCTTCGGCGAGTGCAGTGGGTAAAGCGGTCAGGCGCAACGTATTACGGAATGTCTCACCTCTTGAGTGATGTCGAGCTCGTGCTTGGCGTGTTCGTATAAGCTCTCTAGGTCATCGCACTTGTGTTGCAGGGCGGCCTTTTCTTCTAGAAGCACGAGGCCATATTGCGCAGACTGGATTTTCTCGCTGCTGGCCTGGTCCAGCTCCCTGGCCAGTCTCTCGATCTCGGCGCGGAGGTCGGCCACATTGACGGTGGCACTGTCTAGCGACGCCATCGTCGTGCCGATCCCGTCTTACTTCTATGAGACGACTAAAAAATAAACTTTCGGCAAACATATGAGAAGAGAATTGACGAATATACGCTACATCCTCTTGTCAAAAATGCGAGACGGAATGACAGCCAGGCGACCCAAATTATTTTAGAATTAATCATGATGTTGCCACATGTGATACATCGGAGAGAACTGTCAAAAAATGTAAGTTCCATTATCTATGTCCGATTACCAACCCAAAAACAGGTCGACTTTTGTGCTAAAAATCACACGGTTTTGGGGAATTAGGAACAATAGTGAAGAGGTTTTTTTGTTTAAAATATTAAAATTTGTACTTAAGGTCATGATCAAAACCAAAACACAACAAAAACATTTAAGAAGAAGAAGCTAGCGAGTAAAAACAAGTAAATAGGTAGGAGAGATGTAGGTAATGGAGGTCACTTTTCTGTAAATTTAAATAAAAGCAAATCTAAAGATCAATTATTTATTAATTTAGCCCTATTATAAACTTTTCTTATCTAACTAACAATTGAGATCACCTTTAATCATTTTGGCATATCAATTTATGAACTATAATCATTAAAAAAAAAGTTTGATCACCATTGTCCACATCAGTAGGCAATGGTGATCAGTGTATTGGAAATTGTAGTCAGCAATTTGCCATCAATTACGAGTTAAGTTCCACCCAGTGCAATCTGCATGAGCCCAAAGCCTTCAAGAAGTGCACCGAAACCACATATCATTGCCTCGCTCGAATTCACCGCATACAAGACACTGGTCACGAAGGTCTTTTGCATTATCGTTGTAGGGGTTAGTACCTACATCGGAACACGTGTCTTACGGCCTGTTGGAATGTGACATTCGACCCTTAATCCATTAAATATTTTATTAGGCTGCCATTAAAGTAGAACATAATCCCTTAGTAATTAGCGGTCAGTCAAAGGCGATCGTATTCAGGCGAGATGTCCTCGCAATGAGACACCCCCGATACGTGGGAATCTTCCTGTTTACGCCACCACAAAGGCAGCGGGACCCTATATAAGCGGCTTCCCCGCGCCTCTCCAGAGAGACCTCGCGGCATCGAACCAGTAACCACGTACATTTCTAACCAGTGTAGTTATACTAAATAAACTACGAATACGCAAATATTTCGCCAGCCTTCTGATTTTCAACCTTACATCAATCCTGCAACCACATCATCTGAATCTTCAACAACACACATTCTACCTGCGGCGAATTGGTGACATCATAATCATCGGCGAAATTGGTGACCCCGACGTGATTCATATTTCAAAGGCGAAATTGGTGACTCCGACGTGATATCATATTCATTGGCGAAATTGGTGACCCCGACGTGATATCATATTCATTGGCGAAATCGTCATTAGTATTCACTTCCGAAGCTATTCGATTCTTGCAGAATTTATTTTTTTACACTCTGAGGACCTATCTTCTGCAGCTTGTCTTTCATAAGTTAAATCTTCTTTTTTGATCATGGTGTATTTGTCAAATTGTTGCATGCTGCTTCTTTCTTCCTTGTCTTATCTTAAGGACATATGTTTTTTTTAGGCTAGGGATCTGGATGAAATTTTAGATTGGATGTTGAATAAACCAAGGAAGCTACATCATATGAAGTTATCTATCCTGCAAGACGGCTCTTTATAAAAAAGTCACATTATTTGCTTTGAGTGGTCCAAAAAAAGACAGCAGTAGAGACAGCATTTGAATATGATTTTTATTGTAATGCTTATGAGTGGCCAGTGCAATACGACCTGCGTGATTATCCAGTATCAATAGGACCGATTTGTCTGCAGAAAGTTAAGCATGATAGTTAAAATGCCTTTTTTCATTGAATTTAAGCTGTGTGGGCAATGGGGGCCACCTGACTCCGATTGCATACATCGCCGAAAACGAGAAAAAAAAACCAACTCAAAAAGTTAAAGCTATAATAGCAAACTGGGTTTTAAATCACGATCTTTAATGCTATGGTCATTAAATATCACAAGAATATAAAGAAACACTAGTAGTTTGAGCCTCACCTTCAGATTTGTCCACTCGAAAAATTAGATCAGATGAGCGCAAAATCGTTTTATTTCGGTACCTCATTAACACGTGGGCCGTCGTCAGAGTGCTTTATCTGTGCACATGTAGCGATTGGGCTCATAAACATCGCCCTCTCGTTTGGTTTATGTTAAAATGAGGTGACCACTATTGTCTACTGACTCCAATTGCCTACATCTCCCCTACCATACCGCGCGTGGGAAACTTGAAAATATTATTTGATTTATTTACTGATAATTTATAAATAAATTCGTAACGTAAGCAAGAGAACTTTCATTTAAGAAGCTTTAAGTCTTGTAATTAAATATGAAAAATTCTTAAGACAAAAATAATACAGAATCAACTGGTTTTAGTGTTGATAATTAAATTCTTCTCGTCGTTATTTTGACCATACAGAAACCAGAATTTCAGATGTAGTTCTAAAGCAAAGCTTTGCTACAATAATTGGGAACTGTCTATCGGTAATATCGTAAAAATAATAATTCTTTTTCGAATTAAAAAAAAAGGTTTAAATTAACTGGCCATTAGCGGAAATGAGAATCACTTAAACAATAATAACGAAACAATTTTAAATATTTTTTAAAAGCTCAGTAATTATACATACTCGAATTGCTTACTGACTGTTGAGATATCTGGAAATATTCAAGTCAGAGAAAATGCGCCAAGTCGTTCGTTGTCTATGTTGAAGTTCAACGGAAGTTAGGTACCTATTCAAGAATTGTTTACAGATTTCACGCGAGCTACCGATTGTATAGAGTTGTGATCATTCAACTCTATACCGAGCTATGATGGTATAGAGTTGAATGATTTGAATACCGCAGACAGATCGCCCTCAAGATGAGCGCCGCGGCGGAGCTGCAGTCACTCAAGACTCTCTTGAGAAGTCTTGTCGTTTCTAACCCCACGACAATGGATGTCAATCACCTGAAGAAAGATTACCGAGAGAATATCGGTGAGAATATTCCCGTACACAAATACGGTTATTCAAATTTAGCCGATTTTTTGAAAAGGGAGTGCTCTGATATATTCCAGGTAAGTCATCTACATTTATAGAACTATTTCAATCTATTCATTGTCTTCTGATTTTTTAATACTTTGATGTCTTCTCAGTTCGGTGACAACCCATTCAACCCAACTTTATGTCCTGTAATAGTGGATGAAATCAGGCATATAGACCAATTTATAGCAAGGCAGAAGTCCGCAAAACCTAAGTAAGTGTTGTAAAAAAATATATTGAAGATTTCGAGATTTTTCCAAGAAAATTTGTAAAAAATTGCAGAAATATAAAAATAAATTTCTTGATTTTATTCCAATTATCCAGAATTAAAAAAAACTGCAAAGCAATAATTTTACTTTATAGATACATTGCGTGAATTATTTTATTTTTATAATATTTTATTTCACTTGAATAAAAACCTGAAAGAAATATCCCTCTCTTGAATGATTATTAAAATATGACCATCATGGTGTATTTTTCCGTTCACAGTTGTTGCACATAATCTGATAGGAAAAATATAAGCCTTGTAGTGTATTAATTTAAAGTTTTTTTCTTTTCATTATTATCAGATCTCTTTTCATTTTAAAACCATCAATACATGTAAAAAGTTATCTAATACCAAAAACATATCTATGAGTTTTGTTGCTCGTCAAAAACATAGGAATCTGTCAAATTATTTTCGACTCAGTTTTATTAAAGTCATTTTCAATTAATAAAAATACCTCTATTACTTGACCCAAAAAATTGGAATTTTAATTTAAAATTGACACAGCTTAACACCCAAGAAACAAGTTTCATTTATTAATCTATAATCAACTAACATTTATAATCAATTTATTGGGTGAAATGAAACCCTCAAATAATTTTATTTGATATAAAATATCTTGTGTAGTAAGCATTGGACAATGAGTGTATAGTTTATTGGCCCTGCTTTTTTATTATATTATGTAAAAATTTAAGAAACCAGAAACAGTCGAGAGTTATGGCTCCTAGAAACCAATCCCAAATGATCCATCGGCAGCAGGATGCAGAAAATGTTTACCAAAAGAAGTGTAACACAAACAAAAAAAACCAGCTCTTAGGTTCAAAGCGGCCGTTATCACAATCTCAAGTGTTGCAACAAGATTCCTGCTCAGGTAAGTTTTTTTAAAATAGACATCCATCTTTTCACCAAATAAAAAAATGGAACTGGTATTTATTTTGTAATACTCCATTTTATTACAATAAAATAAAACCAAATGGTTTTGGAGACTACGTTATTTTCACTATTAGCGAGAGCTCTTTCGCCGAACACGGCATCTTCAAGACTGAGTCTATACAGAAAAAAGCGAAATTATGCATAACAAATTCAACAGAAATTCAAATAAGTCATTACAAATTGATGTGGAAAAATGCTTCTATTGGGTGTTGTGAAACCCCATTAAAATGAAATTAACAGCAACAATTTTAATACTAAGTACTTAAATAAACTAGTTTGTGACGATTCCTGGCTGTCCTGGCCGCCACCTGAAAGCAATTAGTTTGAATGCAGAATCAAAGTGTATTTTAAAAATATTAAGAAGGGGAGAATTATGGTTATTCAATTGTTCGTTGATCAGAGGGAATTCTAAATTTTGGTGCTTAATTATTTCTAATTGCTCCAAAATATTAAGTCTATAGCCTTTATTAGAAAAATGAAGGAGACTTGGCTTATTGTCAACGTTTAAATTATGATTATTTTCATTAAGATGTAATGCAAACTGTGAGTCTACTTTATCATTTCTAAAGGATGCCAGGTGTTCTTTGTATCTAGTTGCAAAACTACGACCTGTTTGACCAATGTACATAGCTTTACAGTCATCACACGTTAATTTGTAGACTCCACTCTTCTGGAAGGCATCAACTTTGTCCTTACTGTTTTTTAAATGTAATCCTAAGTTGCTTCTATTTTTAAAGGCCATTATTTTTATTATTTTTAAAATCACCCGCGGCATTTGCACCAAGTAGCAAAGTTAATTGTTCTTTAGACTGCGCCTGGTTATAAGGCGCAGATTTTTCGGTTTTTGAAATGTACGTGCGATCAGGCATTCGCTTCCAATAAAGCCCTGTTTCATCTACGTTAAACACTTGTTCAGGTTTATAACCACCTCTTTCAATAATTCCCTTTAAAATTTTGGGATATTCTTTAAATGCGGCCTCATCGGCGCTAGCTGCTTCACCTTTCATTTTAAATTATGCAAATTAAATCTATTTTAAAATTTTTCAAACCATCCTCGGCTTGCTTGGAATGTGACATCTTCAGCAGATTCATCGGTATCTACATTCTTCAAATTTTCTAAAATACTTAAAGCTTTTTCCTGGATAATCATTTGACTCACTGGCATTCTCCGTTTGTTATTGTCCTCAATCCATATAATCAATAGTTAAAATAAGTTTAATAAAAAAATATACATTAAAAAAAATTAATTTGTACATACATACATATGTATTTACGTACCAAAAATGTCCCTAATTATTTCCAATTTTTCCAGTTAATGTGTAACAATCAGTAATAAATATGTACATAAAACACTCACAGACAAGTCTAAGCCATCGCTCTATGAGCACACACTGAATAACGCTCGTAAACAAAATAACATCGAAAAAAAGTTTTTTTGGCCGTTATAGCGAAACATTTTAGGCCGTATATCGAAAACGTGCCATAATTGAAAAGGGCCGTTATAGCGAAAGGCCGTATAACGGACGGCCGTATAGCGAGGTATGGGTGTATTACATTTCCAGTGGAAATTTAAATTATACTGAAAGTTCCTATAGACACATCCTTTTTAAGGTTCTGGACTTAACTTGTTTTTTCGATGTAAATTTTTGATTTGGTTATGGATCAGTATTGGTTCTCAGGTGTAGGTCTCCCTATTTGTAATGCTTTGAAAAAAGGTCCCCGTGCAATTTTTTTATTCCTTATTTTAAATGTGACCCTTGAATCACTAGATGTATTACCCAGAGACCTAGTAGTCAATAATTTCTTTATTTCAGTGAAGAGTTCATCTATAAGTTCCTCGCCAGATGTCCTCTCCAGCAACAACAAGCACAACAGTGACAATAGCGGCAGTGACAAGTGTAGCAGAAATCACACTAAGAATGAAAACAGAAGTGATAAGTGCAGTAGTGACAAGCTCCACAGAGACAAGCACAGTAGAATAAATGACAAACTAATAAATGAGTTGCGTTGTCTTATGCGAGGTTTTCCAAATGGTATACAGTCAATAGAATTGCCAAGTGCATATTCTAAGCGCTTCCGCTGCGAATTAGAGTATGATCGTCTGGGATTTGCCAGTGTGGTTGCGCTGTGCAGTTCGTTACCTGATGTGTTTTTAATGACACAGCCACAGCGCCTTGGTGAATACCGCCTGTTCATAACTGGTACGATAATTCCATCTCACTATCAGGATTGTCACTCTGAGCAGCCCAACTTACACATCTGGAAGCAAGAGAAGGATAAAGGTGATGTTGATGTTCTCGGTGGAGACGCATTACCTGGGGTTCCAATTGTAAGATACTAATGCTTTGTTTTTCTGTAGTTTTTAGAGTTTCTTGTATCATAGCTATTCATTATTTAATACTAGAAATGTAGCCCGTCATAGAATGACGCGCATTCGATGAACGATGCAATGGTGTTTGTGGTAGTTTCACTTTACTTTTGTGACAGTAATCGTTGAACTTTCCATCTGATGGGTTTTCTGCTTGATAATGTAAAGCATTGCAGAATCGACAGGTCACACTAATTAATCCGAAGACAAACGCAGCGTTCGCTGTGCATCAGTTTCTTTTTGTCTTGAGGTCGATGCGCGTACTCGAATTTTAAGAAGACGCTGCTCACGTTTTCCTTCCAACTCATTGCTTGACATTTATGTCACATTTCGTGTCACAAACAACGCATCACTTTTCACTGCACTGTTCTTTATTTGATGCAGTCTTTATCACGTTCAATTGTGAAATTCTTGTTGAATTACGTTTTCTGTGCGTAGACGGTGTTATTTTGAGTTATTAAGGGTCTAGGTCCCATAATCGTGTTTTTTTTTATCATTTTCTAGTCCGTTTTGCGAAAAATCGACTGCACTAATCAATAAGATTTAAATGTAAAAAATTTGGTACATCCCTTCTTCTAAACACAATATATTTTTATTTCTTATAAATATACTATTAATATGATAAATATGTGTTTTTCCGATTAAAATGTAGGAATTTGGAGATTCGTCTGGTACATTTTCCAAGAATCCTAAACATTTAAAAGTCTTTTTTTCAATTGGAATTAAAAGATTAAATATAAACCATGTGCGTCTTATTAATTTTAAAATTAAAAAAAAAAATCTTTAACAAACTTTGGTTTTGAAAAGTCGTCATTTTATCCAATTTTTCAACATCTTTAAGATTTAATTTTACCCTAAAAATGGACGTTAATTAAATAATAAAAATTAGATAAATATAATTTATAGTTTTTTCAATACTGTGTAAAAAAATCAAATTTCGATATAGAAAAATAAAGTGACAATTAAATTAATTAAATGACACGATTTCGCCAGGTAATGCACTGACTGTGGTGTCCGGTTGGACACCAGAGGCAATTAAATGGCTGGGAGCAACTGTCTTAATGATGTGGTTAATAATTTCTAATGCAATTTCGATAAAAAAAATAGAGATGGCACTTGTGTCAAACTGACAAACTGGTAATTTATTTTTTTGTAAAAGTTCTAAATTTGAAAATCTCGCGGTGAACAACAGAATCATATAATTCGTACATATTGAAACTCGCTAAAGCATATTTTATAGTTTATGAATGAAAATATTATCCTATCGTCTTGAAATTCGGCACATAGCTGCGGAAAAATTTACTTAACTTATGTGCAAAAAATCAGCGTTGTATCTTTTAAGATATTCTATACAGAACGGAAAAACGAAACATACATACAAATAAACACACAATGGCTATTATTATAGTAGATAGTTTATGAATGAAAATATTATCCTATCGTCTTGAAATTCGGCACATAGCTGCGGAAAAATTTACTTAACTTATGTGCAAAAAATCAGCGTTGTATCTTTTAAGATATTCTATACAGAACGGAAAAACGAAACATACATACAAATAAACACACAATGGCTATTATTATAGTAGATATTCTATACAGAACGGAAAAACGAAACATACATACAAATAAACACACAATGGCTATTATTATAGTAGATTATTATTGAAGATAATTAATTTTCTTCAATTTTGATTGCAGAAATTACAATTTATACAAATGTTTTAAGATGGTTACTATTTTGAAATCATTATGGTTGTATATTTTTTACAAAATAATTTGTGAATTTTTACAAGTAGAATCTCAATGTATTGTTGCTTAACTGGTTTGATGATACAATGATAAAGGGTAATTGTGGTTTCAGAACTCATCTGTTTATCTGCCAGACTGTCTCAACTTCTCTGACAATTTACTGGCGCCGAAGCAACTGCACATTGATGCGGTAGTTCAGGTTGTCATCTGTGAAGTGCGTGATCCTTCTCACTTCTGGTTTCAAGTGGTTTCCTCACACCACACCAATTATCCTCTGGACACTCTCATGAAGGAGATGGAGTGAGTAAAACCCAAATTGAAACATCCTCATTGTCATGTCCAGAACTTGTGTTACTCTTGCTCTTTTCAGTTTGATGTACACAGAAGAGACAAAGTTGTATTGCATGCAGCAGGTGGCTGTACGCAGCGGCCAAGTGTGTGCAGCGCCCTACAGTAATAAATACCATCGCTGCATCATCAGGAAGACTAACGGTGTCACTGCCAAGGTATGGCTGTGTCATCTCATTTACTCTTAGTGGTTGTCATATATATGTGTACTGTGAGTATTTCAGATTTAGCATCATTTTATTGATATAACGACTAATAAAGGTCACTGAATTTGCTCATTATGTAAATATAAAATATGAATGATATATACTAGAAATATCTATGACCCACAAATTAAATCTGAATCCTGGACACAATTTTATTCAGAATGTATTTAAGATAATAAAGATAGCTCTCCTACTCCTCATCCTCTACTTGATGTTCTAAATCAGTGGTTCCTAAACTCTTTTGGCCCACGGACCCCTTTTTATAGTCAAAACTTGCCTACTGTGACATTTCCCCTCTGCAACTGTGTCAAAGGTGCGAAGGCAACGCTTTAGTCCTTGTCAATTTCTTAGCAAAATTACAATATATATTATTAATTAAAATTACATAATTAAATATTTGCAAAACAATAAGTATTCTAAATATTGACAGAATATAGAATAACGTATAATAAAACCAAGTCCTGTCTCCGGTCGGCTTCCCGCTGAAGTTACCATCTTTAAATAAAATTCAAAAATGGCAAACTTCAATCAACTAGTTTCACACAGGTTCCGCTTAATTTAGCTTAACGTTACATACGATACACCTACTGCTTCTGCTAGGGTCAGCGAGCGACTTTCAGCAAGCGTGTCTGCTATGCTTAAATTCATTGAAAGAGTATCTCATGGTGGTCATAAATGGTGAAGGGTTTCCATAGTATCTAACTTTGTCTTTACTTCTTCGCACCCTTTCCCATCCAAAAATAAAACCATACTACAGACTAATATTGCTCTTTTTCCATTTTATCATAAAATATTAAACATGATTAATCGATCATGATTTATATATGAATCGTTCTAAAATTTGGCATGACATTGTTTGATGGATGGCGTTATGCTATGATAGTAATGCTAACTTCCTTTAGCACTGTCACTTGTCTTCGAACATGGGTATTTTGTGTTTGAGTGATTTAAATTCATTAAAATGCTTGCCAACTTGTTAAGCTCTCTGTTACAGATTCATTATGTGGATTATGGGACTGTAGCCGATGTGCCTGTGTCACAGTTGCGCTTTTTGCGACGGGAGTCTGCAAAGCTCAGCATGCAAGGAAGGCGGGGGCGGCTGCACGGGGCACGGTCTCTCGCCGGCAGTCTCTCTTGGACGAATGCTGCGCGCCATCACTTCCTCAACCTCGTCTCTGAAAGGGTCCTCAATGCCCGCTTGCGCAGCATAGAGTCTGAGGTGCTACAGACCAGCCATTTGTTACTATTGTAACTTTTGATTGTAACTACAACGATGTTTTTAATTATTACAGGAAGAAGTGTGTGTCTTGGAATTGACTGATTGTTCAACAAACGAATCCATAGTTGATATTTTAATAGCAGAAGGACATGCTACTGAATGGACATCCTCTCCTTCAGTAAGTTCTCTGATGCAGAGCTCCCAATATGATTATATCCCCGACATTACTTACAATATGCCCTTAATTGACAATATGAACCCGAAGGAGAGTGAGCCAGATTTGTGTGTGGAAATTCCCATGCGGCTCTTTTTCAATAAAGTCAAGGACAGTTTCAATATCGAGGAAGCGGACATCATCACTCCCTATGACACTATGTCTCAAGTTGGTCCGGTCAGGTGGCGCAACCAATGAACTATTATATACATCTATTGTTGAAATTATGAACTCACTTTATTTTATATATCTAGCATGAATTAACCTAGGTTAATGAAATATTGATATATTCTAACATGCATACTGAATTTCAAGTATCTTGCACCTGTGCTAATAATTAAGGTATACTGAGTACACAGGAGTAGAAGTAACTGACAGTAGTGCCAAGGGACGTTTGATGATTCATCTGCATAACAGCTTCTGAGTCAGATGCGTGGTTGGGATGTCTTGTATTAAGCCGTTACCCTCATCTGCTGCATTAAGACGAACTTATAGATAAGCAATGATATATGGCAATGAAAAAATGTTATTCTGACTTCACCATTGATTCAAGTCCATCATCTTGATGAATAATAGGATTCATATAAAATAATAATTTTATAAATATAATATTTAGTATATATAGGTTTTATGATCGACTATGACTTTGTCTTTAAATCTTTCATTTTGTCAATTGGAAATTCAAAAATTAATTCTATTGTTTTGTTAATACTTGAATAGTAAATTGAAGTTAAAGAAAATAATTGTATGTGTATAAATTATTCATAATAAATTCATCAATAACTTTTTATTGATCCATTTGTATATTTTTATAAGTATTTTTCATAAGTAGATTTTGATTGGGAAAACATTTATTTTGAATAAATAATTGAAAGCACTTGTAAGTAATGCACACGTATGCGACTGAATCCAAAAAAGCCAATGGATTATTTATTACAAAACGGAATAATTTTCCCAACCAAAATATAATACAGTATTTTATTGTTTGGATTTTTGGGTTCGGTTGCAGGTGAACTCTTATTTGCTTCCCACCTTTGCTGATCTCGAGAGTGGTTACGCGACGAGCTTCACAGATCTGAACCAGAATGAAGCCTCTGCTGTTAAACCTGAGAATTCTCCTCTCGCCGATAAGGAACTCACAGGAGAGTGCTATTGCCGCTTGCAATGCTCTTTTTACACTCAAATTGAAAACAGGGAGCTGTGGGAGAAATTCAGTAGGGAGTTTGACAACCTAGATTTGGCAACAAAAAATTATAGATCCTTTCATGCTCCTCTCCCCCCTTCTATCCTCACTTCTTCATCTCTTCCCTGTCAACAAACTTGCATGCCTGATGATGCCCTCTACTCTCCGATCGCCGCCTCTCATGTTCATAACCTTGAAAATATTTCTGATTTTATCCATATGCACACACCTGATAATGTTTGCGACCCTTATATGATTTATGGTTCCATCCGTGACTATGAGCACGCCTTGAACAATCCTCATGGTCACAGAAAGTGTGTTGGTAGCTATGGCTACAGTCCTGGTCATGTGTGTGTTTCTTGTTATGAGCATGGCTTTGACCTCGGTTGTGGTTCTGTTTTCGCTCATAGATCTAACAGTGCTTCTATACTAGTTCCTCGCCGTAGATTGGTTACTCTGCCTAGTCACCGGCTCCCGGGTCACTACGCAGGCTCTTTTAACTCCTACCTTGATGAGTCATCCATTACAGAGCGTCCATTTTATGATAGTCCTCATGCGATGCCTCACCCAATTTACTATGGACATTCGTATTATATGGACTTGTATCCACAGCATTCCCAATACTGGCCTGATCTGTCTCCTCCCCCTCCATACACCCTGTCATCTTGCCCAACCTTATCTCCACCAGGAATCGACTTGTGTGATAAAAATGTGCACATTAAGTTAACAGCTAGTGAATTTATGGAAAAATTGGATGTAAAAGAGGCTACAGTAACATTGAAAAACAAAGAATTGGAGGTAAAAGATGAATCAAGTGACTCAGCCTCGCTACAGTTTGATACTCTTGAGAACCATTCAGATGAAACTGTTATGAAAAATATCATAAATCTTGATAATTTAACGGTGATAGGTGAGTATTAATCCTTAAGCAAATATAGTGTATATACAGTAAAACCTCGATATAATGAACCAATTGGGGGGAGGGGGTGTCCGTTAAAGCTGAAAGTCCGTTATATAAAAATAGATTTAAAATAAATCAAAAAAGTCTTTTTGAAAATATACAATGTATTTAGATATAAATACAAAACACAAACAAAATTCTATTTAATTGTCTTTGGACACTCCTTTTGAAGTGACGTTGCTGTTTGGTATTGACGCGCTTGCTTTCGGTAATCCATACTTAAAAGGAATCATGTTTTGTTTGCACTTTTGAAGTTTCTTATTTTTTTATAATCAACTCGAAAATTACGAAGTTTTTTACATTTATATATCTGTTATATCGAAGTTTTACTGTATATATATATATATATATATAATATTTATATATAAATGTATGTACATATATATATATATACAGTGGGATCTTGATAACTCGAATTTTAAGGGAAATGCTAAAAATTTCGAGTTCGGCTACAAGAATTTCGAGATACAGAGGATTTAATTGCTAAGGTTTTGACTTAGGAAGGCACAAATGGTAAGTATATTTTTCGAACTCCATAACTCGAAAATTCGAGTTATAGTATATAAATATGTACTATCAATACCTCGTAGGGAAATAACATTTTGTTTGAGTTATAAAGTCTAAATAATTCAAGATGCTGCGTATTTAGGGGTTCAGCGGAAGGGAATGGCAATTTTTATCATCTTACTGTGGATTGCCACTTAGCGAGGTTCGAGTTATCAAAATTCTACTGTATATATATAATATTTATAAAAGTATAAATATATATATAATCTGCAGAGGCCAATGGAGTCAATCTAGAGGTATGGGTGGTGGAGGAAGTGCGCTTCTTTCTGCTGGAGCAAGTGGCTCTCCTACTGGTGCCTGATGCTGCACGAGAGATGCTGCATGCAGACATGGTAGACTATCTGCTCACTCTGAACTACTGTCCCGGGGCGATGAGTCTCATCAGGTGTGTTTGCTGCAAGTGTAGTGATATTTACTGAAGGCGCTGGGGACCAAAGGGGCTTTTCACTGACCTTCTAGGACGGTGTTCCCCAACCCTGTGTCCGCGGATGCCATGGTGCACGCCGACCATTTTACGTGCGCCCGCCAATGTCCGACCACAATAAAAATATTATTTAAGTTAAAAAAAAATATATATTTAGTAATTAAACAGAGAAATGTAAGCGAAAATAATTATATCGTTATAATTTTCAAAATAATAATTCTTTCCAGAAAATCATTAAAGCCTGTTTATATAGCATCTTATGGTGGCTGATCCCTTTGATGGGTCAATTTTAGAGTTCTTTGATAATTTTTTTCAAAAAATTATTGCATCAATAGAATAAAATTTAATGCCAAAAGTTAGGTATGTTCTTTTTTCTAAAGATAATTTTTTTTTATCTCTTGTAAATTTACTTTTAATATGATAAATATGTGTTTTCCCGATTAAAGTTTAGGAATTTGGAGATTATTATAACCGATAGATCTAGAACCCTAAGCATTTATAGCTTTTTTAATATTCTGTAAAAAAAACAACTTTCAATAAAGAAAAATAAATTGACAATTAAATAAATGAGATGACACGATTCATAAAAAAGTGACAAAAGCTTTCAGGTAAAAAAATACACCTTTTTTTGTCAGTACGGAGCTCACTCGAAAAACGAAATCGTTTCATTTCATTTATTTAATAATCACATTACTTTTCTATATTGGAAGCTATTTTATTTACAGAATATTATAAATTATATTTACCAACTTTTTATTATTTAATTTCCGTTCTTTTACAAGGTCAAATAAAGTCACGAAGATGTTGAAAAATTTGAAAAAATGACGATTTTTCAAAACCAGAGTTTGTTAAAAAAAAAATTGTTTTAGTTTTTAAACTAATCTTTTACCATAGGTGTGTTTGTAATCTTTTATTTCCAATTTAAAAAAGGACACCTAAATGCTTAGGGTTCTAGACCCGTCGGTCATAATAATATCTAAATTCCTAAACATCAATCGGGAAAACACATTTATCATATTAAAAGTAAATTATAAGAAATAAAAAAAAATTATCTTTAGAAAAAGGAATGCATCTAACTTTTGGAATTTAATTTTTTTCTGTTGGTGCAGTATATTTTTCGTATTCTTACCTGTTCGAAATTTGTAGTTATAAATGTACATTTTAAATTGCTATTAAAAATAATTATTTGTTGCATATTTGCCCCAATTCGACCCAATTACCAGAATTTTTATACTATTATTTACTACTACTTATTATTTATTAAATATAAACAGTCATTTTTATATTTTATGTTTGTAATTTTTTGTGTTTCAGCTGCATTTTTTTTCAAGTTAAAGTAGAAAACCAAAAATTCCCGCAAATGCTGTTTTTTGGCACAAAACTCGACATCTACATTGTTACGGAAAAAAATTATTTCATTGCGAAATGTGTTGGTATTATGACAGCTTATTGATGACAGATGTCTAAGCTTTAAAACAACACAAGTTTAGACTTGTCTGTCGACTAAATATGTCGTTAGCGCCATCCATGTGTGAAAGCCAAAATTTAGTAGCGCACCTAGAAACATACCTTCTTTCTTTCTTGAAAGTAGTACCAGCGCTGTGGTACTACTTTCGGGAGCAGAAACATACCTTGAAAAAATAAACGGTGCCCGCCGCCCGACCGGCATTCTGAAATATGTTCTAGGGTACAAAAAGGTTAGGGACCCCTGCTCTAGGGGTCCCTCTTTATATATTACCAAAAGCCTCAGGCCGTTGACCATCGTTATGGGCCATAGATAATGGCAAGTTTTCCAGTTCTCTTTCAAAACGCAAATTGAGGGAAGTCAAAATTACATGTATTATAGAAGACTTCATCACAATGAGAAATTAAAAAGTAAAATAGTGACCTCCAGTTCTACCTGAACAGGTGCAGAGCTGCTCAGGACCTTTATATTTGGTCCTTAGTATATACTGTAGTACACAACAATCAATGTAATGTTTTTTATATAATGAAAGTGAGCTTACAATAAGGTTGGAGAGATTAGCAAGTATTCTATTGCGATTCAGGTGTAAGCTGTGGAGAACCCGTAAGGTGAATCTGTGCTGAGTGATTTATTTTTTTTTACAGGAGAGTGCGGTCCGGCCAGCTGTCTGGACGACGACAACTGCAAGGAGTGGCCGTCCCTGAATGCTTCACCACTGCCGATGACATTTCCCTGCATTTGGTTCCTGTTAATAATTTTAATTCCCTGCTCAATAGCTACTACGATCGGTAAGTTTCTTCAGAAATCTTTAATATTTGGTAGTTTATTTTTTTTATTTGATAACTCATGCTCCAGTTAAAATCCATTGTGTATATTTGTTCTCAAATGTGTGATCTTTCTCATATTTACAAAGCCAATGCCATATCTCTCGGTATCTTAGAATATTAATGTCCATTGTTTATTTTACTTTGTATAATTCTTGTCTAAGCAAAGATGATGATTCTCTCAGTTCTTGCCGGTTAAACCATGAAAATTTTTATTTAATTTCAAAGATCATATAAAATTAAAGGTTACGAGTTCCAGTTCAAAGCATATTGGCAATTGAAGATCAGGCATTGGAGCAACGCATGAGAAGATTGACTGTCAATATCTGAGAGAGGATGAGGTCGGCGGCACTACAGACTGTCGGATAATACTTGCTCACTCAAGTTACATCTATCTGTAAAGAATTCACAGGCAAACATCAGGGTTGAATTGCTGTCTGAATTGGATTCACAAAAAGCAATATAAGTCAAAGATTTGAATAAATCAAAAGATTGCTGTTCATACTTCTGTTTTTTTTTATGAATAATAACTATAACAAATGGTTGATAAGCATGTATAATATATGAAATCAGAACTATCGAGGTTGTAAATAAATTTCCATGTATTGCTGCTAGATATTTCCATTCCATCCCTAAGAGATTCAGGGATATATTTATTTTTGATATTTTCATGTTACTTTGTTTTTTTTTATCAATTCAGATAAATCTTTTGAATGCTACTTACTTTACTGACATTCCTTCAGGAAGATGACATACTGTCCTTATAACTTAGAATGCATGTAATAATGTAGATACTAAAGATTTGGTATCAGTACAATATGAAAAGCATTTGTTGCTCTGCTCTCAGTGTTGTACAGTTATCTGCAGTGAAATATAAGTAAATTTTTTGTTAATCGTACAAATTTTAATTTTTTTTTTAAATTAAAATAATACTTATGAATTCGATAATGCCAACGTGAGAGGTTGGCGAAACTGGTCACTAATTAAATTAAACATTTGGAAAAATTACAAAAGTATTTTATTTAAAATATTAATATTTAATAAACCGTTAGAATTTTATTTAATTAAAATAAAATAATTTACGGATTAAAAAATAAATTTACTGACTATTCTGTTCTAAAATTTATCAGGTGCTTGATATTTCCCTTTAATATTTAAATGCCAGTTTTTATGTATTTTATTTGAATAACTCAAATGGTTGAAATTCCATATTTCACTGAATGCGTGTGATTGTATTCACTACCTGAGTGATAATTTGGATAGGAAAAAAAATAATTTGTGAAACATAAAGTTATGACACCACATGCTACACCAAACACTATAATCTAAGTTTTAATTGTTAGACACGCAAAAAAAAGCTCTTTTTATTCAGCTCCAGACTTGATTTTTTAGATACATGATCACATTATGATTAACATTTTGATACTTTTATTGACCACTTCAATATAAGAATCTAAATGTTAGAAACAGAACAAGCAAACAAAGGTGTGAATGACAGTTCCAGTTTTGTTAATTTTAGTGTACAAATTTTGACAAATATTTATTAGGTTTAATAAAATCTTTATAATGCGCACGTTGGGCCAATGGGTCGAAAGATCTGCAGTTAGAACTAAGTTTATTGTGCTCAGTGCTACAGTATGTACGATACTTAGTATATTTTTAAAAGCACCCAGAATTTATAGATTTATCAAGCATAGATCTTTTTACTTCCTTTATTTATTTTAGTTTCTTGGGAATGTTCTTTTTACTTTCTTAATATGTAAGGTAGCATAGTTTTATATGGCTTTGAAAAGCATGTGGTTATTTATCATCTCTGGGAATACTCTATTATTATATGAGCATCGCGACAGCTAAGTGGCCTGTAAGTCCACATTTCGATTTTTAGAATTTAACATTTCTAAGATTTTTAATTTGATCTCAATAAAAAAAATTATTCGTAAAAATCGTTTTTTATTCGTAAAATGCGTAAATTCAGGATTATTAGTAAAAATGAAGTAATAAAGAACTGATAATATTTTCGCCGATGTATTTGAGATGTCCTGTAGTAACCGTGATGTGGAGTATTGGTTGCAGGATTCAGGTGTGGTTTTTAATCAGAAGGTCGGCAAAATATTATTACATATTCAAGATATTTATTAACAACTTTACAAGATAGAATTTACGCGTGGTCACTGGTTATGTTGAGTGTCGAAGTCTCTACCGCATAAAGCGCTGGGAGCTTTTTATATAGTACTAGCGCGGTGGTCCCCAACCCCGTGCCCGCGGGTGCCATGGCGCCCGCCGACGATTTTACGTGCGCTCGCCGCTCTCCGACCATAATAAAAAAAATATTTATGTTAAAGAAAAAAAAATATTAAAAAAAAAAAAAAAAATTTAGTAATCAAAAAAAAAATTTATTAAACAGTGGGCGAAAAATTAGAACGCCATTGGGAGTTTGTGGGTTTTGAAAATATTTTTGGCTTAGGACAGGTACCGACGGGCAATAAAATTACTTTTGCCGAGCGTCGATGGGACAATAATCTTAATTGGATTTACAATTCAGCGTCTGGTTTAGGGCGGCTAGTTACCTGAGCGGGCCAATGTTTATGAAATAAACTTTTAATATTCATTATATTTATGCATTTTAACATGTTTATGAAATAAACAAAATCACACCGACGTACCTTTTGGAGCTTAAGGGCCTAGTCTGCATAATCGAGTTTTTTTGATCATTTTCTAGTCAGTTTTGCGAAAAATCCACTTCACCAATCGAAAAAATTTAAATGCAAAAAGTTTGATACATTCCTTCTTTCGAATAAAATATATTTTTATTTCTTATAAATTTACTATTAATATGATAAATATGTGTTTTTCCGATTGAAGTGTAGGAATTTTGAGATTCGTTATGTCCCTTTTCCAAGAGTCCTAAACATTTAAAAGTTTTTTTTTCAATTGAAATTAAAAGATTAAATATAAAACATGTGCGCAGTATTATTCAAAAAATTAAAAAAAAAAAAAATCTTTAACAAACTTTGGTTTTGAAAAATCGTCATTTTATCCAATTTTTCAACATCTTCAAGATTTTATTTTACCCTTAAAATGGACGTTAATTAAATAATAAAAAATAGATAAATATAATTTATAGTTTTTTCAATTCTCTGTAAAAAAATCAACTTTCGATATAGCAAAATAATGTGACAATTAAATTAATTAAATGTCCAACTAGGTGTGCCACAAGTTTCTTGTTTTTTTTTATTAATGAAAAGTGGATAATTTAAAAAAAAATACAATAATAAAAATAGTTTATTCAAAGTATCGTCCCTCGCTAGCTACACATTTTTGCAATGTCTCTGTCAGTACACGAATACCGTGACAATAAAATGACCTTCGGACCGAAACCATTCATCCCACCAATTTTACACTTTTTGGCCAAGTGTAGCCCAGCCAATCCATAATATATTATAAAAAAAAAATTTGCGTTTAATATGTAGTTAGCGCCATCTATATGTGAAAGCCAAAAACTTAGTAGCGCTTCTAGAAAATCTTTTTTTTTTTTTTAGCTGGGCTTTAGAACTACTTTTGGGAGCAGAAAAATACCTTGAAAAAATAAATGGCGCCCGCCGGTCGCCATTTGTGCTCTTGGGTCCTAAAAGGTTGGGGACCCGTGTACTAGCGGATACCCGGCGCGTGTTATTACGCTAAATAAAGAAATAAAATACTTTTTTTATTTGTTCGAAAAAAATAAAAAAAAGGAAATTTTGTTTATTTATTAACTTTTTTTTATCTTAATGCTAGCGGATAAACAATATAGTGAGTTTTTTCGGTAGGTGTGTAAACATAAAGATTTTTCGAAAGACCCATCTGATATTGAGTGATTTCATCGTTTCGATTTGAAAGCTCGAACACTGCCATGTCACTGCCTTTGTTAGTTGTAGTATTTCACATTGATATATGTTTGAAATGTTTTTGACAGTATTGGACTGTATGGAACAATCCATCTGTTATCAATGTCAATATCAACGTTTCTTTTTTCTTAATTTAATGGTGGTGGTGAATCCTCCATCTTCTGGCTTTCGTCGTCTGTATTTCGGATATCCATCCTCACCAGTTTGAGTTTCATTAATCAAATCGTGTGGATATCTTTTCGTGCATTTGCCATCTTTTATGCAAGGCGAATTCATATTCAATGCTCCGCATGGGCCGTGAATCATGTTCTTACAAACAACGTCAAAACGTATCGGATCTTGTTGATTCGGTAGTTCAACAAATATAACACTATCGATTTAAAATCGTGCTGTAAACCCCGTTTTTGCCATTCAATCGAATACACCTAGCATTGCACTTCGCCGTATATATGATTTTTTATCGTGAGATCCATGAGTTTTTGTTTGAAAACTCTAGCTGTCAGATCATGTCTGTGATGTGATGACTGACCAGGCGATAGCAAATCATTGATTTCCGACCAAGCAGGATTGTACGTAAATGTGATGAAATGATCATGAATGACAGTTCTGTGTTGTTTTTTGTTGTTGTTGTGGCAGCCTGCATATACGCGAAAATGTTACTGTTCCTTTTTCGAAAAGTATTCGCTACCGCAAAATGTTGAAACTTTTGTATGGGAAATGTCGAAAATTTATTCAATTAAATAAACCGAATTTTATTATTAAATAGCCTAAAACCACCTCAGTATTGTTGGCTTTCAAATGAAACCGGTTTAGGGCACATCGGTTCGATGGTTTTAAAGCTTAGCGCAGCCAAATAACCGCCGGTTGTTGAGTTTGTGTTTTATATATATATATATTAGGGTGTCCCTTATATGACCAAAAAAATTTTTTTTTTTAAATTTCGAAATGCATACCCTCTACTTTTTTTACTAATGCTATAAGATACTTAAATATAAAATTTCATCTTTCTAGCATAATTGCAACCAGTGCCGACCGAGCTTCAAAGTTTAGTAAAAAACGTGTTTTGTCTTGATATTTCGGTCTGGTATAAAATCATTATAAATGCAATAAATTAAGTGAATAAAAGTAAAAATTCAATTAGATGAACATTAATTTTTAATCAAAAACATAAAGTAATAACAATCAGTCAGGGTAACTTTTTTTTAGAGTTGTTTTTTTACAGTCTGGATACAATTTTCTATGTTCCTGGACACAGCGCAGCAAGAACTGTTTTTGTTCTTCTTCAGCCGTGATAAGTCCGTTAAAATCTTGCATCATTTTAACAGCCCTTTCAGCAGTATCATTCACAACTCTCAAATAATTAATTTTTCATTTAGCTTCCAGAAAAGCAGCATTATTATTCCAAGAAGATACATCTTCCTTTAGAAAACTGTCGTCGATCTGCAGTCGTGATAAAAATTGTTTGCTCTTTTCCGATACGAAATCATGCAGTGTTTTGTCTGGAAAAAAAAGAAAAATAAGACAAATAACAAAAAAAATCTACAACAATTTAAATATATTTAAATAAAATATACAAAAAGTCAATTTTACTTACCAAACAACCTTTGAGGAAGTTCTTCCTTTGACGGGTCATCGCGTTTGCTAAAATCTGAGGTTTTGTCCCGGTTGAAGTTGGCAATAATTTTCTTCTTAGTTTGGTTATCAACTTCATCATCAAACAGTGATAAAATAACTGTCTCTTCACATAAATACCACAAGTGATGGCTAAACTTGCTTATAGAAGCATTAGAAATTGTTGCGTCAACTTTTTCGTACTCTTTTAACATCTTCAAGAAGCGCAAATCTTGGTTAGGTGCTTTGATCGCCACTGTACATTCGAGCCAAGGTTTAACATACAATATCACGACAAATAAGAAACCATCTTGTAGAGCCTTTTTGTCCTTCGCAGTTATTCTGCATTGTGACTGAAGTAAACAATTTTTTTTAAAGAATAGATCGTTCTCGCCATCCAGCGTGCCTGATGCATGGCTCCGGGGGGCTTAGTTTTAATTTTTCCTCTGTGTCTCCTCCCAAAATTATTACGCACAGTTCGACCAATTTGTGGTAGTCATCTCTTACATAACCTTTGTCTAATTCTGCCTTATAAAATATTAACAAAGCTTGAATGTCTGTCTCGGCAACACGTTGTTTTACGAAATTAAGAGATGGTTCAATGTTACTAGCGTCGATGTTTTTCCAATTTTCTCTGAACTTTTTAAGCATTGGAATATCTGGGCTACTAGTAATTTGCTTAATTTTGCTTTCAAAGACAGTTTTTAGGACCAATTCATAAACATGATGACGACAGGTGAAAAGCAGAAATTCTCTTCCTAAAGTTTGCTTCTAAATAGCACAAGCTCCATTAATATGGCCAGTATTGGAAGCTGTTGTGTCGCAGCACATTATTTGTACTTTATCGTGAAGGTTCCTCTAGGTTCATCTAACCTGGGTAATAGTTTTCCATCCCAATGGACTGTGACTACGTCGGGTACATTGTTTTGGAAGTCAGATTTTAATGCTTCTGCCCTTGATTTTCTAGTTTCAGCAGCTAGTGATTCTCTTTGTCTTACAACCCTTTCCTCTTCTTCCATTCGTCGTTGTTTAGATCTATCTTCTTTTTCCGCCAATTTTTTATCAACACCACCTAAGCATCCCGGTCGACCTGGCTCTCTCTGTTTCATTAAAAATAATTTATCTTCCTCTATTTTCATTCTCTCAAAAGCATCAGCATGTGCAATATCAAACAAATTATCAAGATCAATTTTGAAATTGCTCTCACGGCTCTTGAACGTAACCTGAGTTTTCTTACAATTTTTTTGCATCTCTCTCCAAACACGATATAAATCAACAATTTTCTTCACGCGGTTAGGAAATGCCCCTGTTGGAATTCTTGCTTTTTCCCAATATATGATGCACTCCCTAATCACAAGATTTGCACTTTCACTAACAGTCAGTTTAACCTCAAGAATATTGTAAAATAGGACCGAGAGAAATTGTCGATTAGATGGTAATTTTGCACCATTTATTTGATATCTAGGTAAACCGATAAGGAAATTATTTTGTTTAACACTCCGTAATTCCACCGACATGTCAACGCACTAAACAATGAAGCACTACTAATCTCAAAAATCACGTATGAAATGACAAATAAAACATGTAGGTAACTACATGTTTTATTTGTAAAAGTCACAGCGCAGTACTTACGCAACATGTATGGACAAGTTTAAATCGCAAGTCGGCACGGGTTATCGTTTATAAATCGAACTAATATTTTTTTTCTAAACAAAATAGGGTTATTACTAAACTTTTAAGAAGGTATGCGTAAAAAAATATCGAACTTGAAATTTAAGGGACACCCTAATATATATATATATATATATATATATTTATATATAGATTCGTGGATACGTATTGTTACACCTCTGTCAACCGCTGATTCGAGCTTGGACGACGCAGTCTGACGAATTGTATAATATGACTCATAGTCTGTTTACTGTTACACTGCCGAGTAGTTATGGTAGCTCGGACGGCACTGACGTGTGCCGATAAATTGTAGCTCGGTGCTGTGTACCGACCGCTACAATACATATATTTATTACTTACGTACAGTACGTATGCGAGCAAGTTGCTAGGGCTATGTCATTACTAAAGTACCAAAATTAAAATTTTTACCAGAGATGCGCCAGTTTTACTCAAAATATTTAATAAAGTTTTAAATTTAGACATTAATTAATTATTCAGGACTCCTCAGGCGTTGTATGGATTAAACGCTTGCAATATAGATTGCAAGCGTTACAATGTATTTATTACAAAATATGCCTGAACAAAGTTTTCATTTGAAAATATCAACAAGAAGGTTGGCGAATATCTATTCACAAATAAAAACAAAAACTTGGGAAATCATAAAACTAATTTTTATTTAAAGATATTGTGGCGATGTCAATCACCCCACATTCTTTGCTATTGTGACAGTGTCAATCACCCTAAATTCGCAGACATGATTGTGCAATATTGTTAACTCATCAGAGAAGAAATTCGCGTATCAGCAGTCACAAAGTACAGGCAACCCACGACGCTCACTTCATTCATGCATGCGACGTTATACTACTCTTTGAATGAATTTCTGTCAGATCTCTGGTGTTGTTTTTGTGCTGACACTGTGTTGACACGAGTTTCTGCGGATGGGGCCCCTCGAGACAGACGGTGTCGCGGGTGTGCATCAGAAAATGTCGTTGACGGCGAGATGCATGACGGCTATCATGTCGGATGCTACCATGCTTGACTTTTTTCGCTCGTACGCCAGGTCGTTGGCCTTGCGCGCTATACGAGCAGCCGCGTACGAGGCCAGGGCGGCGGGCAGCAGCGGCGGTTCGGGGGCCAGGGGCAGCCGACGCAGCGCCCACAGGAACAGCGGAGCCGCGGCCCCCGCCAGCACGGGGCCCCTGGCCGAGCCCCGGCGCGCCGGGCCGCCCGCGAGCGCCCAGGCCACCGCCTCGGCCGCGCCCGCGCCGGTGTCCGCGCACCCCTCTCGCACGACCAGCACGTTCTCGCCGAACTTCTTGAAGTCGATATCGGACTTGTCAGCGCCCGCGCCCGCCACCTTCATCTCCGCGAACAGCTTGTCGTACTGTCCCGGCCCGGCAACCACCACCACGCCGGGCCTGGGGTAGTTGACGAGCTGGCCCGCCAGGTTGGGCGTCCAGAACCACTCGTCCAGCGCCAGCACCAGCGGCTTGTGCGCGCTCTTGCACAGGGCGATCACCTGTCGGAGAAGGTCGGATACACTTTCGGTCTACCCCCGAGCGGGCTAAATAAATATTTCTCTCACTCGGGGCGATGCCCAGTAGGAGAAGGATCGCACCTGTACCCTTCGGGCGGACACCCGAGTGGGTCAAATCGGTATTACAATATCTAACATTCGCAGCCGCTTCGGGTCCGCGGACGAGTAGGGCACTTTACCTGGTTGATGACGTTGATGCTGTAGGGTTCCCTGTCGGCGCCGGGGCCGAGTACAACGGCGTCCATAGTGGCCAGCCAGGCCAGAAGGGTGGCCACGGGACCGTTGAACATGGGGTGGACGCGAACGTCCGGACTGAAGCTCTGGATGGCGACCGCGCTGTCCGCGGTGCAGAAGACGTGCGCCGCATCGGCTCCGGTCTGGGGAGCGTGATCCGAATCAGTGTTGATTTTTTCGAGCGCACAGTGATGTGGAAAAATCGGTCGCCGTTGTCACGAGTGCGGCGATGCGAATTTCAGTTCTGCGGAGTTTCGATGCGCACGCGATACGATCAATTTCTATTGAATTTTTTTACAACATACGAAATAAACGAATCGGGTCGACCTTTGCCAAAACTGACAGCGACCTCGTCGCACCTTGAGGGCGGCGATGGCCGCGAAGTAGGGAGCTCCTGCGTCCCTGTTGTGGCCCCCCACGACGCCCACCGTTCCCGCGAATCCCTCCGGTCCGAGGAGCCGGCGGTCGCTCGTCCGCGGAACCAGCCCCTGCAGCAGCAGCTCCAGACCGTTGTCGTCGTCCGCCCCGGTCTTCCAGCACGCCGGCCGCGCTGACGCCGCCTCCGGCTCGCCGCCTCCGCCGCCCGCGGCGAGGGCCACCAGCATCAGTATCCAGAGCGACCTCATCGCGCTGGCCGTCGCGAGTCTGCAGTGCGCGGCGCGAGGCACGAGGCGCGCAGTGCGGACTTCCCCGGTTATCTTTGATCCGTTGACCGCTGACCTGCAGGGTGGCCTCGTCGTTGCGCACGGGTGAAGAAAACGCAAACGCATTTATATTTAATTTTTTTTATTAACATAAGAGTTACATTATTTGTTATTTTTACATATTATTCTTTATTGTTTTATCACACGAAAAGAACCTACTGACTTTGGTGAAAGTTTTTTTTATTGCAGTAGATAGGTATCCACGAATGATCGTTTACACAAGAAGATCGCGAGCCGCGCACCCCTTACTCGCGGGGGCGGCGCTGTCCCTTGCAGCCAGTCGGGTGGCGCACCACGCACTCGGGGGCGAAGGTACGAGTGCAGGTGCAAGTAGGCAGCGAGCGCAAGTGCGTCGCCCAGCCTTCCGCGTCCGCGCCGCCCTCACTCGCCCCTTGGGCCGGGGCGGGGGCGGCGCTGGCCCTTGCAGCCAGCCTGGTGGCGCTCCACGCGCTCAGGGGCGAAGGTGCGGGCGCAGGTGGTGCAGTGCACCAGCGAGCGCAGGTGCGTCGCCCAGCCCTCCGCGTCCGCGTCCACCTCGCGGCCCCCTCCTGGCGGGAGGCGGAAACGGTTCTTACGAATAGTGGTTCTCCCGTCAGACAGGTTCAGCTACGGTTCAGCTAGGTAATGTACTTACCTGTCCACCCATGTATTCTTGCTTGTATTTCTCATGGTCAACCGTTATAAAGGACGTGCCTTATCTGCCTTCGTATTTTGTTTGTTTTATAACGGAGAACTGCAGAACGTGCTTGCACGTTTATCATGAGCAATTTACCCTCCTGCAAAACTGTATCTAGTAATATATATTAGGTGTACAATTAGGTTTTAAAGGATTTTCAAGAGATTACATTACTAGTATTAAATCGAAACGGACATTGTTGCAACTAACTTCATTTTATAACCCCATCATTAGGCTTTTTTTTTCATTAATAAATAACTTAGTTTTTGTGTGCTCCGAATATGTCAACTTTTGTGCCAACAAAACACAATTTGCGGGAAAGCTTACTTTTCTGCTTCCATTTGAAGAAAAGTGCAGCTGAAGGCCATCGAATGCTGCAAGAAGACGGGGAACATGCTTCATCGATTTCCATGTGTAAATTTTGGTATAAACGTTTTAGAAGTGGTGATTTTAATACCAATGACAAAGAGCGCGAAGGGCGGCCAAAAAAATTTTGAGGATGCCGAATTGGAGGCTATATTGGACGAAGACTCGTGCCAAACGCAAGAAGAACTCGCAAAAACATTAGGAGTGACTCAACAAGCCATATCCGTTTGCTTAAAATCCTTCGGAATGGTCCAAAAGGTAGGATGATTTTAAGACGAGAGCCGTCAAACGCCGTTCTTTTACTTGTGAACAGCTGCTCCAATGGCAAAAAAGAAAGGGTTTTTTGCATCGTATTGTGACTGGTGACGAACAATGGGTTCAATATGATAACCCCAAGCGCCTAAAATCATGGGGAATGCCTGGCCATACGCCAAAATCGATGCCAATGCCGAATATTCACGGTGGAAAGGTCATGCTCTGTATTTGGTGAGAAAAATTGGGCGTGGTGTACTATGACCTGCTACCACCAAGTGAAACCATCACAGGGTAACTTTACCAAACTCAATTGATGCGTTTGAGCCGAGCACTGCGGGGAAAACAGCAACAATACGAGGAGAGGCACGACAAGGTAATTTTGCAACATGACAACGCTCGGCTACATGTTGCGCAGCCGGTCAAAACATACCTTGAAACGCTGAAATGGGAATTCCTACCCCATAGCCCAGACATTGCTCCTTCCGACTACCATTTGTTTTCGTCGATGACGCAGGCTCTAAAGGGTAAGCACTTCCGCTCTTTTGAAGAAGTCCAAAATTGGATCGATTCATGGATTGCATCAAAAGACACATCGTTTTTCGAGATGGTATCCGAAAATTGCCAGAAAGATGGGAAAAAGTAGTGGCTAGCGACTGACAATACTTTGAAAAATGAACTTGTAACAATTTTTTCACAATAAATTGTCAAACTTGAAAAAAAATCATTAAGAACTTATTTGTACAGCTAATATTATTTCTACATAAACGCTGGACTGTCCTGTTCAAAATACTAGTTCTAAGACCTATTGTATATCTAACAAATGAAAATAAAAGTATCTTGAAATTTGTTGGTCACCATTACATAAAATTGGTGTCAGAAGTGGGATACATAACATTCTGTCGATATGACGTATCACATTCGGCTCACCTGTGAACAGACGGTCCTCTGCGGAGAAAGGGCGCGGGGAGTGGTCGGCGGGGCGCCAGGGGCGGACGTCCCCCTCGCCCCCCCCCGGGGGGGCTACCGGGGGAAGTATTCGTACATTTGACGTATTGTCAATACAATGTACCGAGTTTAGCTCGCTTTTGAACGGGCGGTCCTCTGCAAAGAGAAGGCGCTCGGTGCGCGGGGAAGGGGCGGGGGCGAGGGCCGTGCGCGGGCTGCATCCCGGGCCTGGAGCCCCGTGCGGGCTGCATCTCGGGCCTGGAGCCCCGCGCGGGCTGCATCCCGGGCCTGGAGCCCCGTGCGGGCTGCATCTCGGGCCTGGAGCCCCGCGCGGGCTGCATCCCGGGCCTGGAGCCCCGTGCGGGCTGCATCTCGGGCCTGGAGCCCCGCGCGGGCTGCATCCCGGGCCTGGAGCCCCGCGCGGGCTGCATCCCGGGCCTGGAGCCCCGCGCGGGCTGCATCCCGGGCCTGGAGCCCCGTGCGGGCTGCATCTCGGGCCTGGAGCCCCGTGCGGGCTGCATCCCGGGCCAGGAGCTCCCGGAGACGCCGTGACCGCTGGAAGCATTCCAAGTCAGTACCGCCGAACGACGAGATGTCTCATCGGACGCGATCGAGAGCTCCCGTTACCTGCGAGACGCCGCGGACGCGACGCCGGAGCGGACGGAGACTGCGGAGAGAAGGTCGTTATCTAAAATGCAAACAATCAAAAGTAAGGTAAAAGGTATACAATAACTTGTATACCTTTGTTTGTTTGCCGTATACTTGTATACCGGTACACTTGTTCTGCACTCAGCTTGTTACAAGTTCACGTATTTTTGTCGAAACATGCTTGATTGCGTAAATCATATCTTTGCTTACCAACTTGCATATATTTGTTTTCGACAGCCCTAAACGCTGCTGGCACTCTTCTAATCTGGAACGAAGATTGAAAGTTGTTGAATTGCCGCAGCATTTCGTTCGCAAAATTCAAGCGATTTGCGTAGTCCGTATCCTTCAATTCTTGCACCAATTGAATTTTATACGCTTTTAAATGCAAATCTTTATTTAAAATCGAATGCAAAGACGATTTTTTAATGTTCAACGCTTGGCTTCGCTTTCGGATGGATAAATACGGTTTTTGACGAACTGACGCTTACACTTCTTCGATTGTTTCCTGGTCGCGGACTGATGAGGGCGACCAGAGTTTTGGATTTTTACCATCGCACCTGTATTTTCGAACATCCGGATCCATTTTCTAATGCTATCGTCACTTGGTGCATTGCGATACTCCGCACGATATAAACGTTGAGCAGTCACTATTTAATCACCGTTAAGATAATACGCTCGTACGCAAAAAGCGCTATGCGTCCCCGGGTACTGCTCCATAGCAACTAAAACTCTACAATATGGCGGACTCCACGATTCTCTCCACGCGTCCTTCAGCCGCTTCGAATCAACTTCAACGCAAAAACAAATACCCGATGCACTTTTTGGACGCCCTGTTAGCGTGTTATCAGCAATTTTCGTTCCAGATTAGAAGAGTATCAGCAGTGTAACGGTCACCATTTGGATAACATCATTTTTTAAAAATAATTTTCCATTTTATACACTTGTAATCAACTATAAAAAAATACTTGATTACTAGTAGTTTTGGTTTGGCTGAACTAACAAATACCCGATACACTTTTTGGACACACTGTACTTGTTTATTTGCGGCATCTAAAGCGATATCTGTGCAGGCTTTAATTAAAGCTAATAAATATGATTGAAAAACATTCTAGATCCATATACTGTTAATTATAAAACAAGGTTGAGATTTTAACAGTTGAAATTTAGGCCATAATAATACGATAAACACATTTTTGACGGCTAGATAAAATATTTTTTTCGCCCCCCGTGAACCTTAAAACTCCCCCCATTTTCCCTTGGACTCGCCACCGCCCCCTTGGAAAGCTCCAGCGCCCACTGGGGGGCGGTACCGCCCCCGTTGAGAACCTATGATCTAGAGACACGCGTCTCGGGCGAATCTGTGAAGTCGGCACGGACACCGGCGACCTGCGACTTTCGATAACGAAATAAACACTCGGCGACTGTCGGAGCTCCGGCGGCCGCCCGGGGAATCGTCGCTTTCATCGATCGGAGTCACTTCGCAGCCGTCGCGGACGGAGATCGGTCAGCACGATAGTCAAAATATTTTTTGACCTTGAGAGTCGGTGCCGCACGCACGCGGAGGGCGCGCCGGTTGCCGGGCGACGCCGCCCCACCGCACTGCGCGCCCGCCGCCCCGCCCCGCCGCCCCGCCCCGCCCCGCCCCGCCCCGCCCCGCTGCACGGCCGGTCGATGCGGGCCGAGCGGCCGGGGGCCCGCGCATCCGGGTCAGCGGGTCAGAGCGGAGCCCCGTCCGGCCACCTTGACACGGAACGTGCCCGCGAGGGAAGGCGGTGAGAAGGCTCCGCGTATCTTTCGGACGGTAGGTTCTCGCGTACCGAAGCGGGCAGGGGACTTAGTGCAGGTTCGCGCGTTTTACGCTCAGAATTAAAAAAATAATAAATAAAACAATGCGTTCACGAATCGCGTGAAAAAATATCGCAATTTATTATAAAACTAGAAATGTAGCCCGTCATAAAATGACGTATTCGATGAACGATGCGATAGTGTTTGAACATAATAAGATGAATAATGCTTTAATTTTGTATCATCAGTTGGATGAAGGTGCGAAGTTCTGTGATATACTTGGCCTTGAACTTTGAAGCAGAGTGGCCCACTGTTAATTTAGCTCCCATTGATGCAAAAGACATACTGTTATCGTATGATCTTATTTTTCTCTTGAAAGTTCCATTATAAATATCCTTTATATATACTGGGGAAATAGGCCTTGCTGGTAGTTTCACTTTACTTTTGTGACAGTAATCGTTGAACTTTCCATCTGATGGGTTTTCTGCTTGATAATGTAAAGCATTGCAGAATCGACAGGTCACACTAATTAATCCGAAGACAAACGCAGCGTTCGCTGTGCATCAGTTTCTTTTTGTCTTGAGGTCGATGCGCGTACTCGAATTTTAAGAAGACGCTGCTCACGTTTTCCTTCCAACTCATTGCTTGACATTTATGTCACATTTCGTGTCACAAACAACGCATCACTTTTCACTGCACTGTTCTTTATTTGATGCAGTCTTTATCACGTTCAATTGTGAAATTCTTGTTGAATTACGTTTTCTGTGCGTAGACGGTGTTATTTTGAGTTATTAAGGGTCTAGGTCCCATAATCGAGTTTTTTTGATCATTTTCTAGTCCGTTTTGCGAAAAATCGACTGCACCAATCAATAAGATTTAAATGTAAAAAGTTTGGTACATCCCTTCTTCTGAACACAATATATTTTTATTTCTTATAAATATACTATTAATATGATAAATATGTGTTTTTCCGATTAAAATGTAGGAATTTGGAGATTCGTCGACATTTTCCAAGAATCCTAAACATTTAAAAGTCTTTTTTTCAATTGGAATTAAAAGATTAAATATAAACCATGTGCGTCTTATTAATTTTAAAATTAAAAAAAAAAAAATCTTTAACAAACTTTGGTTTTGAAAAGTCGTCATTTTATCCAATTTTTCAACATCTTTAAGATTTAATTTTACCCTAAAAATGAACGTTAATTAAATAATAAAAATTAGATAAATATAATTTATAGTTTTTTCAATACTGTGTAAAAAAATCAAATTTCGATATAGAAAAATAAAGTGACAATTAAATTAATTAAATGACACGATTTCGCCAGGTAATGCACTGACTGTGGTGTCCGGTTGGACACCAGAGGCAATTAAATGGCTGGGAGCAACTGCCTTAATGATGTGGGTAATAATTTCTAATGCAATTTCGATAAAAAAAATAGAGTTTGTGTCAAACTGACAAACTGGAAATTTATTTTTTTGTAAGATATTCTATAGAAAACAAAAAATCGAAACATACATACACACACACAATGGCTATTATTATAGTAGATATGCATTGAAACAGTAAATAATACGTTTTTTAATAAATCGAGAGGCATTTGGCGCTCTCTCGATCGGGCGCACTGCCCACCGGCGAAAGTCCCGACCGTCGCGCGAAAACCTGACCTATCGGATCGAACCGACCCGAGCGTCATTTTTATTCTTTAAAATTTATCTGCACGTCTTCTGGAATATAAATTTTCGTTAAATAGAAAGCGGATAAAATTATGGAAACTCGGGGTGAAGCGTTTTCCAATCGACGGAGTCGGAAACTACGCAGCGCAGTCGCATCTCGTTCTTTCGGACGGACCTCCGGGCGATGGTATTGTAGCGGTCAGTGCAAATGCACCGAGCTACAATATTTGACTTGTTAAGCTCCGCCCCGACCAAGCCTTTTGATCTACATTCATCATCAACAAATCAACATAACCTTTAGGGCGAAAGTATAATAAAGTTGATAATGTCCGAAGGGAACGGGAACGGGAGCGAGACCCGCGACAGACGAGCGGGCGGCGTGGAAAATCCAGAAAAAAAAGAAAATTGAAAAAGAATGGTCGCGATCACGAGTGGCAGTGGTCGATAGACGCGGAGATCGAGTAGACGATGTGCAATGAAATGTCGGGTGAAATGAACCCGATCTTACGATAATGCAGAACTTTATTCCTGGATTAGTAAATTATGATCTGAATTAACTATCCTGCAAAATATGGAACTGCCTGTAAGGAATTCGAGGGCTAACTAGGCTATTTAGTTATGTTTGAGACTCTAACGGTACTAACTCCCGAGGTCAAAAAATCTCATTCAATGACGCCTATTACTCGGCTATTGAATGCGTCACTCGGTTTGCAAAAAGGTATTTCGTCAAATCAATAATCAGTGATCACGCTGGCGCAAAGTATAAATAGAGAAATTCCAATCCAACATCTTTAATTGAGTCCACAAGTATGAAAGTGGTCTATATCAAAATGAAAAAAAAGAAGAGATTATCGGTTATTTGACATCATGTTACATAAAACTGAACCAATTAAATTTACTTTTTACAAAATTGAAAAAAATGAGCCTTAAGATGAGATTTGTTATTTCAACGTTTAATGGGATGCATGAAAATGGGCTAATTTTGAAACTAGACTTTGTCAAAAATTCATTTATATGTTAAATCAGACATTGAAATCAGCAGACGACGATAATGATAACCCTGCAAAAAGCATTTAATTGCATTTTCATTCTCCTCAAAAAGACAAAAAATGCGATTTACTGAAACGAAATACGATATATTCTAAAAATAAACACATTAGATAAAAACACTATTTGGATTTACAAAGTGCCAAGTTAGCTAAGAAATGGCTCGCAGAAGACCAGGAAAAGAGAATTCCCAGGAATATTTTGGGTTCTAATTTGATTTGATTAGATTTGATACAAAACCTTATTATGGTCTGTATTTGAGCTTATTATTAGCGGAATATGCATGCGTACCACTTGGATGTCCACGATTCTAGAATAACAATGTCAAGAGGTTTGCATGGGGTGAAACAATAGTGTCAAGAGTTGCACAGACAGTAGCTTCGTGTACGCGGAGCATATATATTATGAAATTCAATATTTTTGACAGAGAGTACTTGGTGAAATTCCATTTTAATATTTTTGAATAAAATACTTGAGTGATTTCCACATTTTTATGTGGAAAATCATATAAAAATGTGGAAAATCACTCAAGTATTTTATTCAAAAATATCATATATATTATAGTAACTACTCAGAAACGCGTGATAGCCTCTGGCTCTATAGGTTAGAATTCTAACATTAAAG
Organism: Atopsyche davidsoni; assembly: GCA_022113835.1. Lineage (NCBI taxonomy): Eukaryota > Metazoa > Arthropoda > Insecta > Trichoptera > Hydrobiosidae > Atopsyche > Atopsyche davidsoni. Next base: position 204,753 of record JAILWY010000016.1, read on the forward strand.
TAGGCCTTGGTACTTGGATAAAAATAACTAAAATTAAAAAAAAAAAAAATACCTCAATTTGATGTTGTCTAATCATTACTTTTAACAGATTATTTGTGATTTTGGGTAGATAGAACTGAAAATCAAAAGGCAAACCATTCATACAACCCTTTGAATTACTACAAATTGTATGGAAGAAAAAGTCTATTTTCAGTAAAACAAATCCTTTATCTAAAAGAGGAATACCAAAAATAGAAATATTAATTGATTTCCATTATACACTACCACCAATAAAAAACAATGAAATAATGTGATCCTTTCAGTTTTTTGGAACATTTTAAAAATCTCAAAACTCAAATTTTCATTGAACTAAGTCATTCATGTGTATTTTTTTGATTCTGAAAATGGCCAATGTCAATTCAACCCTCAAAAACCACATTTGCGGATGAGATTCACGCAAAATTTTACATTCAAAGCCTAGATTCCGATAATAATATTAAATTTATTGAATCACAAAAAATTAAATATCTCGAAACGAGAAATATGACATAGACCACTAACATAATTATAGGCAAAAAGGATATAGGGATACTTGCCTCGCGTCTTTGCGGGGAAATTTGCCGTCGAGTTTGTGAACCAGTTAAAGGCGGCAGCGGGGCGGCCAGCGGGGCGGCCAGCGGGGCGGCCAGCGGGGCGGCCAGCGGGGCGGCCAGCGGGGCGGCCAGCGGGGCGGCCAGCGGGGCGGCCAGCCGCGCGGCCAGCGGGGCGGCTCTCATTCCCCGACCGGCCGACACTAGTTGGCGCCGCTGCAATGATGGCAGAACTGTAGGTATATGCCAATCTTTAATGGAATATTGCACCCCAAATCACAGTGAAGTATTGTACGAATATCAATTGATTATAAAAGTTGCAACGAGCAAGAGATACCTCTCGACACTTGGCCTCGTGGATGCTCAGCGAGGCGCTGCCGAAGCGCCGGCCGCAGTGGCCGCACGGCAGCGGCACCCCCGCCGGGCGCGGCGCGGGGGCGGGGGCGGGGGCGGGGGCGGGGGCGGCCGAGGCGGGCGCGGGCCGGCAGCGGGGCGGCGGGTGCGCGTGCAGGCGCTCGGGGCGCGCGGCCCGCCCGCACGAGGCGCAGGGCGGCACCAGGGGGCGGGGAGGGGGGCCAGAGAAGGCCTCGTCCGGGCGGCGGCGCGGCCGGGGAGGCGGCCGGGGAGGCGGCGGGGCGCAGCGCGTGAGGCGGTAGGCGGCCAGCAGCTCCTTGCTGAGCAGGGACATGTCGATTTCGCCGAGCAGCGCGGCGTCCAGCAAGCGCGGGCGCTCCAGCGTGGCGGTGCGCGGGCGGGCGGGGCGGGCGGGGCGCGCGGGGCGGGCGGGGCGCGGGTGGCGGCGGCGCGGGCGGCACTCGTCCGCCCTGGAGCGGAGGCGCCGGGCCGCGCCCCCCGGTGCGAAGCTGCCGCGACCGCTTCTCATCCCGCCGAGGGGTACGGAAGGAGGCGGATCCGAGTCCAGGGTGGCGTGCGAACGGATCGGAGGCCGCCGCCGACTGACCGCGACCGCCGAGCGGCCCCCCCCCGCCGTCCCCTCCGTCGACTACCTCCGGAGGTAGAATACTACAAACTATTTTTGATTACCTCTGTGACTTATTACCTTTGAAAGCCCCTTCATACAGAGAGAGTATCGGTTAAAGCGGCATTCCCAACGACGCTTTTAAAAACAACAACAAAACCGTATTCCTGTAGTCGACAATGTGCTCATAAAAGTCTATTGCCTTTGATATGTATATATCAAAGGCATTTAAAAAAAAATTATATACATATATATAGGTATATATATATATATATATATATATATATATATATATATGTATACCTATATATATATATATATATATATATATATATATATATATATGGTATATGCCCAATTAAGTTTTGGAGCTTCTTTGCACAGTAAAAAATGATAAATTTCAAGAGTAATACAAATAATGGTTTATTCAAAGTATTGTCTCTCGCTAGCTACCAATCACCATCCAACCAATTTTCCCCTTCTTCTAAATTATCTAATTGTAGCCCAGCCAAGCCATGCGCCATCGACCGGACCGAATGGTAATCGGAAGGTGCCAGGTCTAGTGAATACGGCGGGTGCGATAGCAGATCTGTAACGTAGGTAGTATATATGATACGGAATCTACGTTGCATTCTCATACTTAGTCAGTCTTATAATAAACGCTGTACTGAATAGACGTGTTTGATTCAATACATTACATCATTTCAGCGTTTTGATGGTTTCCTGGACGATGGAACTTGGTGGGTTTCGTGTCCCATCCTGACCGTTTTTCGAGCACGGTGTGGTTCAAATCGATCAGTTGTTGTCAGTAGCGATGCCCATGGATAGTTTCGCCCGGTTTCAGCAGCTCATAGTGCGCGATTCCTTTCTGGTTCCACCAAACGCAGAGCATTGTCTTCTTTCCGACACGATTTGGCAGAGCCGTCGGTGATGATAATTTTTTTGCGTTTGGGATTCTCGAAATATATCCACTTCTTATCGCCAGTAACAATTCGATGCAGGAAACTCTTTCTTTCATGCCGCAAAAGTAAAATTTCGGAAGTGGTTCTTCGATTTTCAATCTGTCTCGCAAGTCAACTCTTTCGGCACCCGTTGTCCTTCCCTATGATGTTTTTTCCCATGGCATGTAAACGATTGGAAATACCTTGGCGAGTCATGTTTAATGCCCCCGCAAGTTGATTTTGTGTTTGCGTATCATTTTCATCTAATAACGTTTGCGATCGGCGTCCTCCATTGTTTTTGGTCTTCCGGAGCACTCTTTGTCTTCAATGTCCTGATCGCCACTTTTGAAGCGTTTAAACCAATTTCCACTGGTAGCTTCGATGGTGCATGGTCACCGGAGGCCTTCTCAAGCAAACGAAGTGCTTCAGCTGCATTTTTTTCAAGTTGAAGCAGAAAAGCAAAGGTTTCTGCAAATGCTGTTTTTTTGTCACAAAACTCGACATTTCATTGTCAGAAAAAATATTATTTATTGCGTTGCGTTATGTGTTGGTATTATGATTGGTTATTGTTGACAAATGTCTAACCTATTAAAAAAACATAAGTTTAGACATGTATATCGATTACATGTGTCGTTAGCGCCATCTATGTGTGAAACCTACAAACTTAGTTACATACACATACATACATATATTTAAGTATATATACTTTTAAATTTAAAAATTTTGAAACAAATACATAAGCCTGTAGTGTAGTGTGAATGACAGTCCGGGCCGCGGGGTTATCTGCGGGGGCCGAGTGCAGCGCCGACCCGGCCGGCGAGACCGACAGGCGGCCTGTAGACCCGCAGACCCGCAGACCCGCAGACCTGTAACCCGCAGACCCGTAACCCGCAGACCCGCAGACGAGCGGCTGAGACAGCTGCGAACTGTTTCTCAAAAATGGAACGGAAATCCGCATTTTTCGCGTGGATCGCTCTGAGTGTTGTGCTGGTGATCGGCGATTTATCGGATCGGAGAACGGACGGCGTGGCTTACGAGCGCTACGCCGCCTGCCTCCCCGAGCCCGACGGGGCCTCTGCCGCCAGGGACGCCGCCCCCGCCTTGGCACCCCTCTCGGACGACGCGAGCGGTGCCACCGTCGCCGTCGTCGGCGGTTCCATCAACGGTATGGGCGCCGCTTACTTCACCGCTGCCGCAGCTCTCAGGGTACGCAATCGCACCGGTAATGCAATTTTCAAAATACGATAAGACATCCTCGCAGTTCGCCGAGGAGTCGGAAACGAATCTCTTCATCTCGAAATTGTAATTCGAGTTGCAGGCGGGCGCGGAGACGGTGCACGTGTTCTGCCAGCTGGCGGCGGGGCCGGCCATTCAGTCCTTCTCGCCGGACGTGATCGTGCATCCGCTGTTCGACACTAACGTCGACAAGCTCATCGCGCAACTCGAGAAGACGGACGTGGTCGTATTCGGGCCCGGCCTGGACACGCTGAACCTCGCTCACTCCGCGAACGTCTGGACTCGGGTCGTCACCGCCTGCAAGAACGCCAGGAAACCGCTCATCGTCGTCCTGGAGGAGCCGCACATCACTCTCGCGCTGGTGAACAGCTTGAACAAGTACCCCGCCCCCGGAGTGATGTTCCTGACGAGCGGAGCCGAGTTCGAGGCGCTGTACAAGCTGGTGCGCAACCCCGGCTCGTTCGGGGACGCGCGCGTGAGCGTGGACTGGGAGAAGCTGGGGGAGAACGCCGTGGTGGTGCGGTCCGGCTGCGCGGACTCGGCGGTGAGCGCGGACGCGCGGGCCGCGTGGGCGCTGGGAGGGTCGGGCGCGCACCGCCGCCGGGGCGGGCGGGCGCACGCGCTGGCGGGCGTGGCGGCCGCCTACTTCCACCGAGCCCTGGCGCGCCTGCCCCGCAACGTCACGCGCACGCACGGACCCGCCTTCCCCGCCTCGGCCGCCGCCTTCTCGGCCGCCCGCTTGATGCGCGCGTGCAGCAGGATGGCGCGCGAGGAGAAGGGCGCCAGCGCGCTCACCTCCGACATCCTGGACAAGCTGCAGGACGCGCTCGAGACGGGTGCGGATGCGGACGACCGGTAGCGCGGAAGCGGGATGAGGTAGGTGTCCCTTATTAATTATATATTTTAAAAAAACACAGGTCGATCTATCCGTGTCAAAGAGCACGGTGAAGCAGAGGCAAGCTAGAAAACTGACTACAACCTTTTTGAAACATTGTGATCTCACGGTCTCACCTTTTGATGTACTGAACTAAAGCGTCATAGATTGTTGAATGTACTTTGGTAGGTACTTTGTGTTCAATATTTTTGATAGAGAAGACCCGGGGGAAATCCATTTTAATATTTTAAATAAAATACTTTTGTGATTTTTCCTCATATTTAAAAATCATATGGAAAAATCACAAAAGAATGTACTTCGTTCGATAATTGTTGTACGGTTGTGACATGCCATTGTTGGATTTAAAAAGTAAGGGAAGAATACAGCTGAAATGCAGCATCTCTGTTGAGGTCGTGTACAGTATTCACCATACTGCAGTACAGTACCCCATCTTTCCGGTAAACTCTCAGTGTGACCTGACGTTGACTGTATTTCAGAAGTCACTTCACACTTTAACAGTTACAACCCATCAACTCACAAATCCAACAACTTCAGTCATTTCCTACAAAGGTTTATTACCTACAGTTATTATCAGTTGAATTAGATCTGACCTTATTATTTTCCTCCGTTGGATAATTCATAACCAATTGTGGAAGTATTTATTTTGTTTTGTTCCATAAAATTAACTACAACTAAAAAATGGTTTCTTAAGAATTCTGGTTTTATCATAAACAGCAAGAGTTCTAATTAATATAAGGATTTTTTAAAATTGTTTTGTTCGTAGTGATGTTCCTGGGATGGCAAGCAGTCTGATTTTGCACAACCTTTGCATGTAATTGACAATCAGAGTATAATCACAATGAAAGAAGGAAATGGTGTAGGAAATTCCAAATAAAATGATTTGTAACATCTTATAAACAATATATTTTTCGTTTAAAATAACTCCTCCCGCCTCTGTCAATTGGCAATATGACTGACATCCCGAGGATTGGCAGTCTCCATTGTTTTACAGTAAGTCATCCTATATACACTTCCTGACCTGTCAGGTATATCTCTGTACAATATAAAATAACAGAACATAATTCTTAAATGTTATGTACATATTCACAATTACATGTTTAAATAAACAGTGAGCTTAAAGTATTTATCGAAGAATTCCAACATTTTAGCTAAAGTGTGAGAACTTGCAAGTGTATAAGTATCTACATTCTACAGACGTATTTCTAAACAAGAAGATGTGAAGGGATTCAATAATATTGACAATTAAGTAACAACTGCTGGAGAAGTCTACTCACGTTAACAATATTCACAATGTAAGCATTTAGAAATTTAACCAGAAAGTGCATTGAATATATTGTGAGTGAATTTCACCTAACCTTTTTCACCATTTCAGAACAGGTAGTCAAGTAATACTTCATAGAAGATTATAAGCCGCAGTTTGAGCAATATTATATTAATTTGCCCATGTCCTCGGCCATTTTTAAAAAAATATTTTTTACATTGATTATGGAGTAAATTTATAAATAAAAAAGGAAATGTTTTGATTGAAATTTATAAAAACAAGAAGAGGATACATAATTCAAAAATAATCCATTTTCTTTCTGAAATTCTTATATAATTTAAGAGAATATAGAAAACATTAGAAACTATAGATTTACTTGAGTTGAGATTTACATACGTTTGAATTAGATAGACAAATTGATAACAATGTTTATAGATTTCAGTAGGTAAAAAACTAAGGATTATGCCAAGATTTCTAATTAATCAGCTAATAGAATATTACAAGGTAAGAGATCTGCACTACATGAATACGTCTGCACTTAACTGTACAGTGTGATGGGGTTTACTAGAAATACATTAAAAATGCAAAACACAATACCCGAGATATTAAACATTCAATTATTTATTAATAAGGAGAATAAAAGCTGCAAGACTGTAGAGTTGATTGAAAAAATATATATTCCACCTGTTGATCCCCAGCGCCTATGAACGTGTCTCGCTAAGGAAAGCAATGTTTACTATAAAAACTTAATTCTTGCAATTAGTACCTATTTAATAAAGTTAAGAATTCTACATTCGATATGTGAGGTTAATGGAATCTGCCAGTAATCGATAGACATGACTCAAATAAATTTTGTTTTATTTAAAAATAAAGATTCTAAATTTATGAGTATTTAAGTATTATATATTTACACAAAAAAAAACACTTTATTTTATGATTTATACTAAAATATTGCCAGAAATAAAATAAACATCTAAAAAAGAGACTGAATGCATAAATCAGTATTTGTATATAACTCGTAGGATGTTAAAAAATATAACCACAGTGTATGTGCGCACAGTGTAAAGTAAATAATTTGTATGGTGATAGTAATATTGTGTAGCAGACATTGAATTTGTACAAAAATAAACTTTTTTTTGCCCACCCAGGACATTTTTTTCCTGTCCAATTTTGACGAAATAAAGGAAGCTGAGAAAACGGTGATTTAATATTATGTATTTATTATACAATAACAGCATATATTATGACAGTGATGCAATTAGCTTCTTGCCCGGCTAAAAAAATCTACATAGAAATTGATTAGTTTTTTTATTAATAAAATTAGAGTACAATACTTGAATAAATTTCAAAAAGTCTTCTTAATGCTCATTTTGATAAAGATTTTTTTAAAATCAATTGTATAATTTTTTTTAATAATACAAATATGGATATATCAGCAACCACAAAGGTATTGAAAACCCAATAAACAAGATAAAAATAATATTTTTTAAAATTTAAATGTGCATTTTTTTCAATTGGGAAATTGGTAAGTCTTCAAAAATATAATATCCACATGATTAAATCCCTTTATGAACATTTAACACTTTTACTGTTTCCGTGGACCGGAAGCTGCTATGCTTGTTGTGTTTACACATTAAGAAAACTATAAGTATCAGGAGAGCTGGGCAAAAGGTTTACTAAAACATATGTGAATCTAATAGATATATTTTAATCTAATATTCAAAATAGTAAGACACCATTTCCTCTAGTGATAAAAATAAATACGGTAATCAAGAAGATGAAATATGAGATAAACTAAAGAGAGAAAAAATATTTCCAAAAGTCAAAGCGAGGCACAGGAATCCTTGAGGAAAGATCTCCTAAGAAATGAGGAAAGTGGCGCACAGGCACAGCGAAGGACACATCTTTATGTGCAGCAATTTATAATTAAAATGGAAGACTTAATAGTGAATCACCGTGGAAGTGACAATCTAGATAATTCGCCCACAATAATTGTTAGTTTGGCATTACGTTTGGAGGCTGGCTAGTGATTGTTTTAATATATCTAAAGAAAGAAAGTTATTAACCAACTTATCAAAGAAACCTACGTTTGGGAAAAGTTTAATGAAAAAATTTGGTGTCTTTCATCATTAAATGATAGAAATAATTATTAATTTCAGAACAAGAAAACTGTGAATGTGAAAGTATTGAAGGGATAGAGACTAATATATAATAATTATAAATTAGTAAACATAAACCCAAAGAAATCAATATCAACATAAAACATACATTAATAAAAAAAAAAAACTATATTTATAATTATCCAAACAATGATAAAGTAAATACAACAGAGCTGGTACAAATAACATCAAAAAGTTACCTACTGAGTGAATAACTGTTAAAAAATTAAAGCCTCAAGGATATCATTTAATACATTCACTAAAGGACTAGATTGTAGAGGATATCGTTCCTCTGATGACCTGCAAGGAGCGACTAGCCCACATGTCCGTGCAGGCGGATAAACGAGTGCAGATGGGCTGGAACCAATCCGCGGTATGATAGACCATGCCGACTCACCGCCTGTGCTGCTAGGCATGCTAGACGTCCACGCCACTGCCGCCGCAGCAGTGACTCTGCCGGACTGTGCATGGCTAGGTGAGCGGGTGTGAGACCCTGAGCATTAACAGTATCAGCGTGAGCGCCATGAGCTAACAGTTGGTCCAGCAGTCGCAGCTGCACAGCAGGTTCGGCAGCACATGGGCTGGCATGAGCGCGCGCTGCATAATGGAGTGGTGTATCACGCGCTGCATCTTGTGCATTAGGGTCGGCTCCGCACTGCAGGAGCAGGCGACAGCTCACAGCGCAAGGAAATCTATGGAAACCGTGGTTGTTGAGTATATATTTTCATTCTCTGATTTTCATGGGTTCTGTTAATGAAGGACTCACTTGCAGACGTCATTGGTGTGGAAATCATCAACAGGTGTATTTGGGTTAAGGGCGAGATGTAGCAGTGTCTGTCCGTCCCGCAGACGAGGCTGAGTACGTGCAACACGGAATACTGCGCGAGCGGCATACTGGTCAGGAGCGCCAGGGGCCAGGAGACGCGCCACAATGGCCACTAAGTACAAGGCAGTGCGAATGTTGCTCTCGTACTCCTCCTGGAACCACTACACCATTAGAGACTGTGTGAACCGTGCGATGATTCAGTGTTAATATTGTATTTTGTTACTAAGTACTCGCCAGTTTGAATATTCAATTTTTTGGTGGTTTTTAACTTACGATAAGGGTATCTGGATCATCTTTTGGGGTTGGGTTATCTAGTTTCTCCTTGTTCCTTTGCAATTCTAACGAGCACGCATCGAGGACGGTCACCACCTATAAATTGAGACTGTATTAATGTCAAATTAAATAAAAACAGGACAATTCAAACTGTATATACCAAGGATTCTTATCTGAAATTTAACACTAAATAGATAAAATATTGAACATGAAAAATACAATTGGAAAATATTTGTTATATTAATAACTAGCAGATACTACGCTAAATAAAGAAAGAAAATACTTTTTTTATTTGTTCGAAAAAAATAAAAAAAGGAAATTTGTTTATTTATTAACTTTTTTTATCTTAATGCTAGCGGATAAACAATATAGTGAGTTTTTTCGGTAGGTGTGTAAACATAAAGATTTTTCGGAGTTCTGACCCATCTGATATTGAGTGATTTCATCGTTTCGATTTGAAAGCTCGAACACATCGAATACACCTAGCATTGCACTTCGCCGTATATATGATTTTTTATCGTGAGATCCATGAGTTTTTGTTTGAAAACTCTAGCTGTCAGATCATGTCTGTGATGCGATGACTGACCAGGCGATAGCAAATCTTTGATTTCCGACCAAGCAGGATTCTACATGTGAAAAGATCTGGTTTCTCGTATCTTTGAACATACGTCAAAGCATCTTGAGCATACTCATGCATACGAGGGCGGTCCGATAAGTACTTAGCCTACAAAAGAAAAACGAAAATTTTGGAAAAGTGGCGATTGATTTCTCAAAATAGTCTCCTTTTAGCTCGATACACTTGACCCAGCGATGCTCCAATTTCTTAAACCCATCTGAAAAATACGTTTTCTCGAGGTCTGCAAAGTAGGCCTCCGTGGCGGCGATGACCTCCACATTCGACTTAGATTTCTGCCCAGCGAGTGACATTTTCAAGTTTGGAAACAAAAAAAAAATCGCACGGGGCCAAATCTGGAGAATACGGTGGATGGGGGAGCAGTTCGTAGTGCAATTCGACCAATTTGGCCGTGGCGACGGCGGAGGTGTGAGCTGGAGGTGTGTCATGGTGGAAGAGCACTTTTTTCTTCGCCAAATGGGGCCGTTTTTACTGCTATTCGGCGTCGAATCGGCCCAACAATTTGGCATAGTAGAGCCCTGTGACTATTTTGCCCTTATCCAGGTAGTCAATGTAAATCACACCTTGTGAATCCCAGAAAACGGTGGCCATCTGACAGTCACAAAAGGACGCAGAAACTCCTTTGTATTGCGCTTAAACAGCGTCAAACACAGCTCCAAAGTGGTCTCACGGTTGCGCTTGTTGTCCGGAGTGAGCAAACGCGGCACCCTTCGCGCCAACAGCTTTCTCATGCCCAAAATTTCATGCAGGATATGACCCACGCGGTCTTTTGAGATGCCTACTGTTTCAGCTATCTCGCGCACCTTCAATCGTCGGTCTGTCAATACGAGATCGTGGATTTTTATCACGTTATGCTCCGTGGTAGCCATTTTTGAGGCACCTGGGCGTGGCTCATCAAAAACTGACGTGCGACCACGTTGAAACTCGTTAAACCAATTTTTGACGGTCGCCATCGAAGAAGAAGAGTCACCGTACACAGTATCCAAGCACTTTTTGATTTCGCAGCGCGATTTCCCTTCCAAAAACAAGAATCGAATCACCGACCGATATTGCTCTTTTTCCTTTTTCTAAAATACGCGTACCTGCCGCTTCGACACGCGGTCAAAACAAAACTACTAGTCCGATTCGGCTGAATTTTTGACAGTAGCCGTCTACAAGATAGTAAATCTCTCTTGCTATACTAGCACCATCGGGCGGTGAGGCTAAGTACTTATCGGACCGCCCTCGTATGTCTTGGACTTCCTGTACACGAAGCAGGAAATATGCACATTTGACCAATGTTGGCAGCGTTTCCATCATTTGCAATTGCATCGCACAAATGAATATAATCTTCGACTCGCAATTCGAACATGTCAACAGTGAACTGATGAAACAGTTCACGGCATTTTAAAATGTGATTGGATTATTGAGCTCTTATCATAATGCGATATGCATAATAATCCCTAGATGGATCTTGTAATACGAATATTTTGTATAATAAATTTTTTCCCATATATAAACAGACAAACTTATTATGATAAAACTCATTGTGAATGACAGATAGTGATTTTGTTTTGAAAGTCCATATGATGCGCGATTTTCACAATGTTCTTTTTTCAAATTTTTTGCGAGGAACGATGTTGACTTTACAGATGTTGAAAATTTTTGTATGGAAAATGTCGAAAATCAACCTAATTAATAGACTGAATGTATTTAATGCATTGTTTTAATGGTCTAAAACCATCTTAATATTATTGGCTTTCAAATGAAACCGGTTTGGGGCACATCGGTTCGATGGTTTTAAAGATTAGCGCAGCCACATAACCGCCGATTTTGAGTTTGTGTTTTATATATATAGATATCAGTATAAATATGGTTCAAAATTCTTTATTAGTTGTAATATAGTATATATATAGCTTGTAAAAAGATAACTTTTTTAACTAGCTTGCGATTTCAATACCTTATAAACTTGAGAGATAAGAGTCTTCAGCTTAGAGTTCAGTTAGTAGTGATCTCATTTCATTCCATCCTGTTCCCCAGTAACCCGTGATGAAATACAGAATTTGATACCTGTTCCAGCGGGAGTTCAATTCCAATGTGAATCATCTGCGAGAACACCTGAGCAAATCGCAGCAGGTCCTTGACTACGGCCACTTGGTTCTCTTGTCGCAGAGCTAGCGCATGTCCCCACAAGGCGAGACAACGATCAAAGCGCGCGTCATCTGCGAAGACTGCTCCACGGAAGACTATTGGATGTGGCAACTCTGGGCACGAGCGGCCCAGCACACGTTCCCGTACTGCTAGCCCCTCCATATGTAGTGACACAGGATCCTCTCGGATCGCTTCCAATTCCTGAAGGTAGTCGAATACATTAGTATAATTTTAGAAAAATGAACTGATTTAGAGGGATGAGATGCAAGGAGTAGGCTTTACCTCAAGCGTGGCGCACTCTCTCCAGTTGTCGTAGGCAGGCACGGCCGGTGCAGGGTTGCGCGGTAGATCAGCTGCGAGACGCATTTCCATACTGAGACGCATGTACTTGTAGGCTAGCACCAGGCAATAGTACTCCTTGTCATTAGCAAAAGAGGCGCCTAATAGCTCAGTGGCGCGGATGGCTTCCTCTCTTGTCACTTCTGGTTGCTCTACCAACATTTCTACTACTCCAGCTCGCGTTCGCTCAGCGGCACACATCAGAGCCGTCATACCTGAGAGTTTAATGATTACAGTACAGCAAAGTAAACACCTAATCTCTTGATGAAAATAGGGCAATTCATTGTATGCAATATCTGGGTAACTATCAAGACAGTGATCCAGAAGCCCTCTACGAAGACTCACATTCAAATAAAATGAAGAATCACTAATTCTAAAGACAGAGTGTATATTCAAGTGTGTTCAGTTTTTGGCTGTTTTTATAAAAATACTTATTTTTTTAGTATTATGCTGCGTTGTTTAATGTTCCCAACATTTCAGTCCTGATACTGAGGCCATCTTCAGGGATTTGATTGTCATGTTCAATAGTTGTTTTTATGTGGATATTATTTTTGCTATATATGGTGCTCGCTACAACCAAGGGAAAGCATGCACTTCTTGTCAGGGAGATATTTAAATTCCCTGATCAATACAAATACAACGGCCTTAGGCTGAAAGCTGCTTGGTTGCCAATTTTCGCACACTAAGAGAAGTACACTCACTCTAAGGTACCCAATAAATTGGATCTCAGAGTGGTGTGCTCAAGTCCTCATGACTGATCTGACATAAATCTCAAATCCTTGAAAATGGCTCCAGGGTTCAAAGCTTTGGAACATTAAACAAGAGAAAATGCAGCATTATCAGCATCAGCCCAAGAGCTTATATGAGATTTTTTTTATTTATGAACAGTGGGAGTGGGGGAACAGTTACATACCAATCAGATCCAACAGTTTTAACTAACCATGAATGACTCACTATCTAAGTACACAGAGAGTCTTTAAAATAAGTGATTTTCTCAATACTGTTATTTAGGTTCACTTGTGAAACTGATGCTTACCATTTTCGTTAGGATGTAACTGCGCTCCATGGTCAAGTAGTTCTCTCACGACACTTACATGTCCACATTCAGCAGCAAAGTGCAAAGCTGTAGCCCCACAATGAGCTCTCTCCTCCACCCGCGCGCCTTTGCTCAGCAGGAAGCTCACCTAGTATCCAGAATAAGCACATTGTTTATGTTTTCAATCACAGTCAAATGTTGAATAAAACAATTAATGAACTATACTAACTATGGTATATACAATGCAATGCATCAGGAAGACTTATTGTTTTATGACATTTATCAATTGTTGGAGTATTTATTTTGGAATACTCCATTACATTATTCATACACAAAATAATAGTCCATTTAAAATGTATACCTGATTTATAATTTGAAACAACTTATTAATTTTGTAATTGGATATACTAAAATAGATTTTATGTGAATCCTTATTTAGAGATCAAAAAGTATAATTTACCACATCCAGATGTCCTTTATAAGCGGCAATCATGAGACATGTGTTATTGTACTGGTTAGGACGGTGGAGGTCAGCACCGCGCATTACAAGGTACCTCACAATATCCAATCTACCATCAAAACACGCTGCTCGCAGTGGTGTAGAGGCGGTCGCTGTAGCATGGTCAAGCTGAGCTCCCGCTTGCGCCAGGCGCTGCAATACATGTCGCAAATATAAGAATTAGTGATAAAATGTCAGTTGAATGGCGAAGAAGGTTGAATGGCAGTATCTGCTCACTTTAACGACGCGTAGGTGACCGGCTCCTGCGGCAGCCCAGAGAGCGGTAGCGCCACTAATGACATATTCTTCAAAGCGGACAGTGGCTTCTGCCTCAAGCTGAACAGGTGGTGAGAACTGTTCCAGTAAAATCCTCACTGCACTATCGTGACCGTGTCGTGCGGCTGCCACTAATGGGGTGCAACATACACCGTCCATGCTTACTGTCTGCAAAGAAAACACACGAGTTATATTAGAATATTGTAAAGTGTGTTTCTTATATTTCATTGGCAATTATCTATCCACTCTTCATATTCATTATTCTGCTAATTCATCACAACTATATAAACTTTCTTATAACCTATTCACGTGCTAGAACTAAGGTGATATGGGCACCAAGTACATGTCAAATTTTTGCACTTGTTTAAGATTGCTATTTATAAATAGATTGCTGTCAATCGTTTTATCATCAGTATTTGAATTTCAATGTATCATACTCATAACAAGTGTGTTTTTTGGAAAATTAATACTTAGCGCAAAACAATAAAATTATTAGGTAAAGATTGTAATAGATATTCAGAAATAATGTAGGTTTTTCTAATCTGACATGTTTTAAGAAAAAATATGTGCAAAATTACTTTTATCACACTCAGAATTTTAAAGTTTATCAAAAAAAATTATAGAATAATAAAACATGCCAAATGATATATATTTTTCCGACAGATAAATGAAACCATTGTAAAATAAATAAACAAACAAAAACGTTGGGAATGATTGTCCTATTTATGGAAAAATATAATTACAATTCAAAAAATAGGAACCAAGAGTAAAATTGATTAGTGAGGAAATCAATACTTCATGAGTCAGTTTCATCAAAGTATTCGGTTGACATAAGATGTTGGTAAACAAATAATACATTGACCTTGTGCTGTCAGGATGACTTATGCCCATATTTTGACTTAAGTTCCTGCATTCCAGCCACGGTTATAATAATATTTAATAATAAGAACGTGAGCGTTAGATTAATTTATATTTTCTATACTAAATGCAAAATTTAATAAATATTCGCATACGACATGAAAAATTTAAGGTACGAGACGAAAATATACGTGGGATAAAATGAAAGCTTTCCGTGAATTCAATGACTAAAAATATATTTTTACAAAAATATGACACAAAACAGACCAGAATACAGTCGAATTAAAATTCAATCTAGTAGTTTTTGTTTCCACGAGTTCGCTGATGCGTACAGAGAAAACACTTAAGAAAGGACGGTGACATTGAACTCATGCGTCGATAGCACAAAGAAATAACGCAAAACTAAAAATAAGCCCACCTGATTCAGCAAATCGTCGATTTCTTCTCTGGTTTTTTCGTAAAGTAGCGCGTAAAGAGTGAGTGGCATCCCATCTCGCGCAGCAAAATATACTCGATGTCTCAAACTGTCGGATATGTCATCTTCCGAGTTTTTCGTATCCATTTTTGCAAAGCATAAATATCTTATTATGTTTTCTCGAAACCAAAACTGACAATAGTATTCCAGATGTACGCAGAACAACCCACGAATCTACAACTGTCAAATTGCGAGCAACTCAGAGGGACTTCATTTCCCACTGCTGCCATTTGCGGGACTGCGAGCGCCAGAGACACGCGAGCGGAGAGCAGCGAGCGGCGAGCAGAGAGCAGAGAGCAGCGAGCAGCGAGCGCTGAGCACTGATGATATAGCTGGCAGCCTGGTTTCGCAACTCGACGTAGTGTACGTCTGATGTCAGACTAATTAGATGTCAAATAGTTTGAAAAAATACCAGCATGGGTGATATTGTCGTTGATAAACTTGAGCAAATGAATTTGAATGAAAAGGCATGAATTTTCTATTCATAAGTCCGTAAATATAATGTTCAGTCTGTTGAGGTTCCGTATAAATGGAAATTCAGTTTTACGACGGAATCACACTTATTGGGTTCGTAGTGTTTCGAGGGCATTATGATGTGCTGTCAGATAACAATGTAGTCTAGCGAAGACCGTATTAACTTTTCCCCCTGAAAAACTATACAAAAGAAGTAAAACACATGTACACAACTTTCTCGCCATAAATTTTGGTCAACTGATGAGCGTTTGTTTATTTTGTATAACCTATCGTGCATTGTCGTCGACACCGGCATATGACGCAATTTTGACAACGCGTACAATCGCGTGTCAATAAATAATATTCTAAATTTGCATCACGTAATATGCAATTTATATAATTTTAGTATAATTTATATTGCTTTTGACCAAGCTATTGTAAAATTTCAGAGCAACAAGATGAAGAAGGATAAAAAGGCGATGGCGAAGGGGGACGGTAGTGCGACAGTCATGAAGGAGCTGAGTCCGTGGCCTGAGTACATCGAGAAGCGCCTGGCATTGTGGGACCGACTGAAGATGCGTTATCAAGAGGAGTTGGCAGCTAAGCCTGATTACACCATAGCCGTGGGACTGCCAGATGGGCACAAGGTCGAGGGCAAGGCCTGGCGCACTACTCCTTACGAGGTGGCCCAGGGTATTAGGTCAGTCTAGGGTACTACAATTGTCTAAAATTTATGCATCAGTAGATATTGCATCATCAGTGTGAATATAGTAAGTATATAGATTGTTTAAGAGTTTAGCATTAATTTTGTGAAGGTATACAGATATATAAATATATATATATATATATATATATATATATATATATATATATATATTATTGAGGAGTGTCTATACTTGAAATAACTTATACAGATTTATTGTTGCAGTCAAGGTTTGGCTACCAATGCGGTGATTTCGCGTGTAGATGGGGTGCTGTGGGACCTGGAGCGACCTTTAGAGGGAGACTGTGAATTGCAACTGCTGACTTTCAACGATCCTGATGCCCAGCAGGTTTTCTGGCACTCTACCGCCCACATGTTGGGGGAAGCCATGGAGAGGGTAATGCTGACTGTTTACTACACTGTCTGCTTTATTCAATTTTGTCTGTGTTAAAAGTTTTATTGATTGATAATGATGGCAGTTTTTCATTTGTAATAGAATGACCTTTATTGATGGTCTTCATGAAATAAATGAATAACTATTTTATTTAAAATATTATAATGGAATTCCACCAAGTACTCTCTGTTAAAAATATTGATTACTCAAATGAATACGTCATAAGTTACATATTACTTTTAAAATTGTAGTCTATGACCCATGAAGGGGATCAATGGCACATCAAACGCCAGGGGAAAACACAATAGTGACAGTTTCCTCGGAACAGAGGACACTATAAATAACATAACGCGATAATGATTGTTCTCTCTCTCGTACAACCCTTGGACGGAACAACTACACAGCTGAAATATGTGACTTATGAAGTATTCCCTCATTTTAGAGATATTTGGTACTTACCTATTTATTATGTTACAACGTGGTCTACTTTGAATAAAATTACCTGCACTATTCAAGCCATCCAACTCCACTTGACCCAGATAAGATAAAATCTTAAAACTAATTTCTAATCTTTAATTTTTGTAAAAATGTGTTTGATGCATGTCTGATTGTATTAAGGACTTCTATTACTACTTTGGTATGATTTTAGCCTTTTCTCTCTACAGACTTTGTTTTTTATTCAGGTGTATGGCGGCTGTCTTTGCTATGGCCCACCCATAGAAGGTGGTTTCTACTATGACATGCATCTTCCCGATAAAGGTGTAAGTAATTTTGATTATTTTATCATAGGCTTTATTGGTGTATAAGTATACTTTATAACATATCCAATATTATTAATTATATTTTTTCAGATTTCTTCTACAGACTTCCCCTACTTAGAAAATTTAATGAAGAGCATTGCCAAGGAGAAGCAACCCTTTGAGAGATTAGAAGTATCAAAAGCTGACTTGCTGGAAATGTTTTCATACAATCCTTTCAAGGTCCGCATCCTTCAAGAAAAGGTGGATACGCCATCTACCACTGTGTATCGTTGCGGTCCACTCATCGATCTTTGCCGAGGCCCCCACGTGCGTCACACTGGCAACATCAAGGCTCTGAAGGTCACCAAGGTGAGCCAGCACTCTGTCAATGGAAGTCTGCCCAAAAGGTTGTATGGTTTAAATATCATTTTTGGTTTTTTAGAATTCAGCTACATACTGGGAGGGCAAAGCAGATGCAGAGTCCTTGCAGAGAATATACGGCATTTCCTTCCCTGACTCAAAGCAGCTCAAAGAGTGGGAAAAGGTCCAGGAAGAGGCTGCCAGAAGAGATCATCGCAAAATTGGAAAGGTAAGAGTCATGAACTAGTTTTACTCATAATGATCGCTGCTGTATAGTTGGTATTCATTTTCTTCTTTTTAGATGACATGGTATCGAAACACTGAATATGAGGAATCAATAATGTAACGGGTCGCGTCTATAATTAAAAGAGTATTTATTTTCACAAATATTTATATTTACATATACAAAATGGTGTAGTGACCTCAGCCAGATGACGGCCGTTCTAACACTGGGGCTTGGCTTGGCGATGCATCTAGAAGCTTCTAGAACATGGGTGGCCAACCTTTTTCAGCTGCCGGGCCAAATTAAGGAAAAGAGATTTCCTACTGGGCTACTACCATATATATGATATGATACGAACTACGCTCAATGGAATATTCTATTGGTGGTTTTATATACAATAAAAAAAAAATGTTTGCATATGCTCCGCGGGCCAAAAATAAACACCCGCGGGCCACATGTGGCCTGCGGGTGTTGGCCATGGGTAGGCCACCTATGTTCTAGAACATTTGAGAGTTTGCTTTCATCGATCCTATTATGTTTGCTAGCGTTCTGTAGTCTTCATTTTACAAACTACTGCTAAAACGTAACAATAAGTACCTGCATCAAGAATTAAATAGCAAGCTCTTTTTCAAAAAACCATTTTTACAACAAGTACAGAAGGCTCTACAGAAATTCGTAATGCAATTCATACAACCTGACAAATATCTTGACTTGTAAAATATCATTTTTTGATTTTTTCTTTTTCAAATGGAGCTGCACCTCCTTATATCTTCAAATCAGTTCAGTAATTCACTGTAGTACTGTCCCTAAAAAAATTGTTTCTTTTAGCTTTCTAGTCAACTGGACCGTCTTTGCTTTGTTCGGAGCTATTCCATTCGAAGCCAAGTCCATTCGGTTTATATCCTTACTAAAATTCTTCTGAATTTTGCTCAAAAATATTGACATATTCCTCTCTGCTTGCTGCCCACAGTCAGCAACCGCAGCACTCATCAGGCAGCACGCAGACAGCCTCTTCATTCCTAACCTATCATTTAATATTATATTTCTAGGAGCAAGAGTTATTCTTCTTTAATGAGCTATCTCCAGGGTCCTGTTTCTTTCTGCCACGCGGGGCGCACATCTACAACAAGCTGATGGAGTTCATCCGGCAGCAGTATCGGCGTCGTGGCTTTCAAGAAGTCATTTCTCCCAACATTTACAATGTCAAGCTCTGGCAGACCAGTGGGCACTGGGCTCACTATGAGGTACAGCTATCCCCTCATCTCCCTGCTTCCACTCATAGATTAATCTTATTTATGCATTGTTGTAATTCAAACTTTTTTAATTTTGTTATTTTAGGAAAATATGTTCTCGTTTGACGTTGAAAAAGAAACTTTTGCATTGAAGCCCATGAACTGCCCGGGTCATTGGTGAGTTTTAACTAGAGTTTTGCAAGTAAAATTAGCATTAAATATTTACTCTCAGGCCACAGGGGCAGAGTAGAACTGACCGATTATAGAAATCAAACAATGACACATTGGTCTTGGGATTTTGTCGAAAAGTATCCATGGCTTTACTTCTGGTTTACAGTTTGATGTTTGAGCAGCGAGTCCGGTCTTGGCGTGAGTTGCCATTGAGGCTAGCGGACTGGGGTGTCTTACACCGGAATGAACTATCCGGAGCCCTCACAGGTCTCACCCGTGTACGTCGATTCCAACAGGATGATGCGCACATATTTTGCACCCACGCACAGATTAAGCAAGAGATGGTAAATTTTTATTTTTAAAATAAGTTCTCTTTATTGGGTTTTATGTTGCATATCTTCTTTAAAAATTAGACATTTCAGTTTCGGTATTGGAACCATCTTTAAGGATTTGAAATGGTCCCAATACTGAGACCTAAATATCGGAGCATCCAAGTATTAAGTATTTATAATGACAACAGCCGCCAAAACACATCTCATAATTATTTTTATTTTTGTTGAATTTTATCCCGTAACTTCTGAGTTTCTGGACCGACTGTAATTTTGAATATTTATACCAGGTGGGTGCCCTGGAGTTCTTGAAGGACGTGTACCAGGTGTTTGGATTTTCCTTCAGTCTGTGCCTTTCCACACGCCCAGAGAAGTTCTTGGGGGAGGTTAGCGTGTGGGACGAGGCTGAAAAGGTGAGTGAAATCTGAATGATTTTATTTCGGTGTTCAGTTAGCACAATACCGCTCAATGTATGCATGTGTCATTTAGTATTTTTCTCTGTTCAATGACACGTGGAACTCTGGCTTGGCGAGCTAGTCTATGGGGTATTATACTCTTTTACTCCAGTTTCATAGCGGTTATCTAAGAGATTGACAATTTTATTGAAATGTGGTAACTAAACAAGATTGCTTTAGATCCCTTAGACCAGGGGTCCCCAACCTTTTTGTACCCAAGAGCACATTTCAGAATGCCGGTCGGGCAATGGACACCATTTATTTTTTCAAGGTATGGTTCTGCTCCCAAAAGTATTACCACAGTGAACCCGGGTAAAAAAAAAAAAGGCCTTTTTTTTCAGGTCAGAGATAAACGGAGATTACCTGCGCGTAATCGTGGCATTTAGTTTATTTAATTGTCACTTTATTTTTGTATTTTGAAAGTTTATTTTTTTACAGAATATTAAAAAAAACTATAAATTATAATTATCTATTTTTTATTATTTAATTAACGTCCATTTTCAGGGTAAAATAAAATCTTGAAGATGTTGAAAAATTGGATAAAATGACGACTTTTCAAAACCAAAATTTGTAAAAAAAAAAATTATTTTTTTATTTTTAAACTAATTCTCCAGAAAGGGTTTATATTTTATCTTTTTCCAATTTAAAAAACGACACCTAAATGCTTAGGGTTCCGGATCTGTCGGAAAAAAACACTTATCACATTAAAAGTAAATTTATAAGAAATAAAAACATCTCACATTTGGAAAAGGGGATGTATCTAACTTTTTGCATTTAAATTTTTTTAATTGGTGCAGTAGATTTTTGGCAAAAAGTATGAGAAAATGATCTAAAAACTCGATAATGGGACTTACCCCCTTTTATAAAATATAATTTTTTTTGTTTATATTATGTTAAATAAATAATAAGTAGTAGTCAATAATAGCATAAAAACTCTGGTAATTGGGTCTAATTGGGGCAAATATGCAACAAATAATTATTTTTAATAGCAACTTTAAAATATACATGTAAACAAATTGAAATAAAATATACATGTAAAAATTGTAAACAGGTTAGAATACGAAAAATATACTGCACCAATAATAAAAAAAAGATTCCAATAGTTAGATGCATTCCTTTTTCTAAAGATAATTTTTTTTTATTTCTTATAATTTACTTTTAATATGATAAATGTGTTTTCCCGATTGATGTTTAGGAATTTAGATATTATTATGACCGACGGGTCTAGAACCCTAAGCATTTAGGTGTCCTTTTTTAAATTGGAAATAAAAGATTACAAACACACCTATGGTAAAAGATTAGTTTTAAAACTAAAACAATTTTTTTTTAACAAACTCTGGTTTTGAAAAATCGTCATTTTTTCAAATTTTTCAACATCTTTGTGACTTTATTTGACCTTGTAAAAGAACGGAAATTAAATAATAAAAAGTTGGTAAATATTATTTATAATATTCTGTAAATAAACCAGCTTTCAACATAGAAAAGTAATGTGATTATTAAATAAATGAAATGAAACGATTTCGATTTCCTAGTGAGGAACTGTTTGAAGCGGTAAGAGTGTTGCCGAGAACCCACATGTGTCGTATCATCACCGTGCTTAGCACGGAACCAATTTGCGGCGCATTTTGAAGGATGATTTGCATTTGTTTCCGTAAAAAGTGCAATTGACTCAAAGAATATTGCCGGCAAACCGTCCACGTCGCTTGAAATACGGCCAAACAGTCACTCGAATGGTTGACACTGAACCTGATTTTTGGAAGCAAATTTTGATGACCGACGAGGCCCATTTCACACTCTGGCGCCATTAACAAGTAAAATTGCCGCGTTTGTGAATCTGGAGAATCCACACGAGATCCATGAAACACCATTGCACGGCCAAAAAGTGACTGTTTGGGCCGGCGTTTGTGCCAAAGCCATCATTGTGCCATTTTTCTTTAGAGAAGGCGAAAAAGTTGATGGGAATCGATATCTTTGCACATTAGCATAGTTTTGGCTGTTCTCAATGAATTTATTCCAAATCATAGATATTATGGTGAATTGGTCTGTTTTCAAAAGTTGGCTCTGTTCATTTTTTTATCAAAAGGGATAAATTTGAGAATTTCTGTAAAATTATTTCTGCTCATAGTTTCTGAGAAAAATTTAGGCCCCCATATGTTATTCCACAAAAAAGAAACTTTCGAATTATTTGCTCCATATGCACCTCGTGCATATAAAATTGCAATAAATGCATCTAATTTCTCTTGAGATAAACTCCTATCGGTTCCTAATACTCTCTTTGCTTCTTCTATTGTGCATATTCTTGTATAGTTCATAGCACGGAGGTCAATTATCAACGAAAATGCAGTTTTAACTTTACCCTTCATAATATGACGCTTTGCATATCCTGTGGGGCCTATTTCTTGCCTGAAAATGTTATGATGTGGTGATCTTCCAGGTGTACCACCTATTTGTATTTCTTTCCAAACAGTTCCACCAATTGTAACATGCTGTTCATTTCTCTTCTTCAGAGTAGTCTAATTTTTTTTGTCCACGACATATATTCACAATATTTTCCTCTTCATCGTCAGTAACTGTACATTCAAACTCTTGTCTAACAGATCATTTCCAACCAGTATATCTTCATTTTCACAAAAATCATCTTCATCAATTTCCGAAAACTTTTTGTCAATATTAATTATATCTTCTAAGAACTTGTAATCAATCTAAAATTTTAGTCACATTCTTGAATTTCTGATTCACAGTTATCTTGATTGAACTAACTTCGCAACAGTCTTTGCAGAAATGTGCAACTAACTGAATGCAATATGTTGAAAACGCATGTACATCATAATTTCTGATCCGATAACCTTATAAACCAATAAATTGTTCTACCGGTCAATTTGACCGGTTGTGGTAGTAATAGGTATACTACAAGTATAACTAAAAAAAAACACAATACAAAAAAATAAATAAAATAGGATATTACTTGTATTAATATAATAAATAGAAAAAGTCATGAAATCAAATGTGCAAAAAATATAAAATTATATGTGCATTTTCTATACCAAAGTACCCAACCGGTCAAATTGACCAGTGTGGTATGTTAAGTGTTAATAATAAATTTAAATCATGATAATGACCGATAAACATTTAATGCAAACGATGTTCTTGCATCTCCTTAGAAAGTTTAAGTAAGTCCGGTTTGTATGTTGTTAATTTTAATTTGATTATAAAAAATACCCGGGGATATTTGTGCCAGAGCCGTACTTAAGGGGTCAAAGAGCCACACTTTGCCGACCCCTGCCTTAGACGATACCATGTGTCTAATTTTGACCTAATTGATATAATGCATGTTTTTAACTCAAATGATTTTTGGATTTGAATTTTTTTCATTAAAAATATTATAATACTAGAAATGTACCCCGTCATAGAATGACGCGCATTCGATGAACGATGCAATGGTGTTTGAACACAATAAGATGAATAATGCTTTAATTTTGTATCATCAGTTGGATGAAGGTGCGAAGTTCTGTGATATACTTGGCCTTGAACTTTGAAGCAGAGTGGCCCACTGTTAATTTAGCTCCCATTGATGCAAAAGACATACTGTTATCGTATGATCTTATTTTTCTCTTGAAAGTTCCATTATAAATATCCTTTAAATATACTGGGGAAATAGGCCTTGCTTGTAGTTTCACTTTACTTTTGTGACAGTAATCGTTGAACTTTCCATCTGATGGGTTTTCTGCTTGATAATGTAAAGCATTGCAGAATCGACAGGTCACACTAATTAATCCGAAGACAAACGCAGCGTTCGCTGTGCATCAGTTTCTTTTTGTCTTGAGGTCGATGCGCGTACTCGAATTTTAAGAAGACGCTGCTCACGTTTTCCTTCCAACTCATTGCTTGACATTTATGTCACATTTCGTGTCACAAACAACGCATCACTTTTCACTGCACTGTTCTTTATTTGATGCAGTCTTTATCACGTTCAATTGTGAAATTCTTGTTGAATTACGTTTTCTGTGCGTAGACGGTGTTATTTTGAGTTATTAAGGGTCTAGGTCCCATAATCGAGTTTTTTTTGATCATTTTCTAGTCCGTTTTGCGAAAAATCGACTGCACCAATCAATAAGATTTAAATGTAAAAAGTTTGGTACATCCCTTCTTCTGAACACAATATATTTTTATTTCTTATAAATATACTATTAATATGATAAATATGTGTTTTTCCGATTAAAATGTAGGAATTTGGAGATTCGTCGACATTTTCCAAGAATCCTAAACATTTAAAAGTCTTTTTTTCAATTGGAATTAAAAGATTAAATATAAACCATGTGCGTCTTATTAATTTTAAAATTAAAAAAAAAAAAATCTTTAACAAACTTTGGTTTTGAAAAGTCGTCATTTTATCCAATTTTTCAACATCTTTAAGATTTAATTTTACCCTAAAAATGGACGTTAATTAAATAATAAAAATTAGATAAATATAATTTATAGTTTTTTCAATACTGTGTAAAAAAAAAAAATTTCGATATAGAAAAATAAAGTGACAATTAAATTAATTAAATGACACGATTTCGCCAGGTAATGCACTGACTGTGGTGTCCGGTTGGACACCAGAGGCAATTAAATGGCTGGGAGCAACTGCCTTAATGATGTGGGTAATAATTTCTAATGCAATTTCGATAAAAAAAATAGAGTTTGTGTCAAACTGACAAACTGGAAATTTATTTTTTTGTAAAAGTTCTAAATTTGAAAATCTCGCGGTGAACAACAGAATCATATAACTCGTACATATTGAAACTCGCTAAAGCATATTTTATAGTTTATGAATGAAAATATTATCCTATCGTCTTGAAATTCGGCACATAGCTGCGGAAAAATTTACTAAACTTACGTGCAAAAAATCAGCGATGTATCTTTTAAGGCATAGGTGGCCAACCCATGGCCCGCGTGCCACGCGAAAGTTTATTTTTGGCCCGCGGAGCATATGCAAACATTTTTTTTTATTGTACATAAATCCACCATTAGAATATTCTATTGAGCGTAGCTCATATCATATCATATATCTCAGTACATTGATTAAACTACCGTGACAATTTCTTTGTGTTAACAAACAATCACAAATTTAAGCTGATTTTAAAAAGCGAGCACATCGATTTCGCGTGGTTTCTCGTGAGCGCGAATGCGTGATGCGACAGCCAGTCCGCGGCAAGCTTGCAAAGCGTGTGGTTGGTTAGTTAGACTCAGTTAGACAGAATGGCGTCAAATAGTAAACACGTTGGACCAAATAAGAGAAGATTCACCGAAGAACAGAGAAGTTTTCAAGACAGATAGCGTATAAACTATTTTTTCGTGGAATTTAAAACAAACCCAATATGCTTGATATGCATTAATTCTGTTTCAGCATTAATAGAGTATAATATTTAACGCCATTACGAGGCTAAGCATGCAAATAGGTTTGATAAATATGAAGGGCAATTCAACAAGACGAAGTCAATTTATTAAAAAGAAAACTTTTTGCACAACATCAGATATTTACTAGGGTGATTGAAAAGTCAAAATGCTATGTAAAAGCTAGTTATGCAATAGCCATATTCAGATGGTGAAATTGTTAAGGAATGTTTGGAGAGTGCCGTTGAATTTATGTGCCCAGAAAAGAAAACAGACTTCTCAAAAATAAGCCCGTCTCGTCAAACGATTACTAGGCGTGTGGACGACATTGGAAAACATATTGAAGATCATTTGAAAAATCGAGCTTACAAGTTCATATTTTATTCTCTAGCATTGGATGAAAGCACAGATCTAACAGATACCGCCCAAGTGGCAATATTTATGTCCATTTTAACAAAACAGAAGAATTAATGGCACTGTATCCAAAGAACGACTGGACTGAAGTGAAGCGTATTCTGCATCGACTGAATCAAAAAGTTGTCAGAAGGCTCAAAGTCTGGACTATATGGCGGGTGGGGCAGAATATCCCATCCTCTATTTTACAAATAGTTATTAACGGGTTGAGCAACATGCGGCCGAGCATTGCCATGTTGGAAAATCGATGTCTCGTGTCTGGTCTTCCATTCAGGCCGTTTTTCTTCAATGTTTTCTTTTAACGAATCAGTTGTTTTCGGTACACCTCTACAGTAATGGTTTCACCCGGTTTTAAAAGCTCATAATATTCAACTCCCTTCTGATAACACCAAATACAGAGCATTATCTTGGCAGCGTGAATATTCTTTTTCGGTGTCGATTTGGCTGGTTGGACGGACTTCAAATACGATTTTTTGCTCTTTGAGTTGTCTTAATGAATTCATTTTTCGTCGCCAGTAATAATTCGTTGCAAAAACGACTTCTTTTTATGACGCTCAAGCAACATATCTGACATGCAAAATCGCCTTTCCACGTCTCTTGGGTTCAACTCTTATGGCACCCAATTTCCATGCTTCAGGATGGATCCCGATGCTTTTAGGCGCTTGAAAATGGCCGCTTGAGTCAGGTCCAATGATTCCGCAAGCTCTTCTTGTTTGACACGAGTCTTGATCAAGTAATGCTTCCATTCTCTATCTTTAAACCTTTTCGGCTGTCCAGGCCGTTTTTGTCTTTGATGTCAAAATCGCCACTTTTAAAGCGTTGAAACCTCTCAAAACACTGTGTTTTCGCAAGAACATGTTTGCCATACAATCCCATGAGCAAACGATGACTTTCAGCTATAGTTTTCTTAGCAAAAAAGTGACTCAGCAAAACTTCCCGCAAATGCTGTTTTTTTCGCCATATTTCAAAATTTTCCACGATTAAGAAAAATATGATGCGCACAAGCAAATCAAACACTGTTGGCTGATTTTGACAGCTTATGAATAGAGCTTCAAAATGATATGTATATCAATGATTTGCTACAGCGCATACAAAAGTGTTAGTATATAGTGTCAAATTCCGGTTATTAAGTTATATACATATTAAATGAATTTTTGTTCTATGGCCCAGTAGGAAATCTCATTTCCTTAATTTGGCCCGGCAGCTGAAAAGGTTGGCCACCTATGTTTTAAGGTATTCTATAGAGAGCTAAAAAATGAAACATACATACACACACACCCACCCACACACAATGGCTATTATTATAGTAGATTTTGAATAAAATACTTGAGTGATTTTCCACATTTTTGTTTTTATTAGTGACCGGTTTCGCCAACCTTTCACGTTGGCATTATCAAACAGATCATCATCATCACTCTGTTTGATAATGCCAACGTGAAAGGTTGGAGAAACCGGTCACTAATAAAAACAAAAATGTGGAAAATCACTCAAGTATTTTATTCAAAATATTAAAATGGAATTCCACCAAGTACTCTCTGTCAAAAATATTGAATTTCTTAAAAATATTATATTCATTATATTTATACTAGAAATGTATCCCGTCATAGAATGACGTGCATTCGATGAACGATGCAATGGTGTTTGAACATAATAAGATGAATAATTGCTTTCATTTTGTACCATCAGTTGGATGAAAGTGCGAAGTTCTGTGATATACTTGGCCTTGAACTTTGAAGCAGAGTGGCCCACTGTTAATTTAGCTCCCATTGATGCAGAAGATATACTGTTATCGTATGATCTTATTTTTCTCTTGAAATTTCCATTATAAATATCCTTTAAATATACTGGGGAAATAGGCCTTGCTGGTAGTTTCACTTTACTTTTGTGACAGTAATCGTTGAACTTTCCATCTGATGGGTTTCTGCTTGATAATGTAAAGCATTGCAGAATCGACAGGTCACACTAATTAATCCGAAGACAAACGCAGCGTTCGCTGTGCATCAGTTTCTTTTTGTCTTGAGGTCGATGCGCGTACTCGAATTTTAAGAAGACGCTGCTCACGTTTTCCTTCCAACTCATTGCTTGACATTTATGTCACATTTCGTGTCACAAACAACGCATCACTTTTCACTGCACTGTTCTTTATTTGATGCAGTCTTTATCACGTTCAATTGTGAAATTCTTGTTGAATTACGTTTTCTGTGCGTAGACGGTGTTATTTTGAGTTATTAAGGGTCTAGGTCCCATAATCGAGTTTTTTTTAATCACTTTCTAGTCCGTTTTGCGAAAAATCGACTGCACCAATCAATAAGATTTAAATGTAAAAAGTTTGGTACATCCCTTCTTCTGAACACAATATATTTTTATTTCTTATAAATATAATATTAATATGATAAATATGTGTTTTTCCGATTAAAATGTAGGAATTTGAAGATTCGTCTGGTACATTTTCCAAGAATCCTAAACATTTAAAAGTCTTTTTTTCAATTGAAATTAAAAGATTAAATATAAACCATGTGCGTCTTTTGGTTTTGAAAAGTCGTCATTTTAACCAATTTTTCAACATCTTTAAGATTTTATTTTACCCTAAAAATGGACGTTAATTAAATAATAAAAATTAGATAAATATAATTTATAGTTTTTTCAATACTGTGTAAAAAAATCAACTTTCGATATAGCAAAATAAATTGACAATTAAATTAATTAAATGACACGATTTCGCCAGGTAATGGACTGCCCTCTGGTGTGCCAACCAGACACCAGAGACAGCCCAATCGTGTCATTTTTTAAAATAATATGGCGCACATGGTTTATATTTAATCTTTTAATTTCAATTTAAAAAAAAACTTTTAAATGTTTAGGACTCTTGTAAAATGGGCCAGATGAATCTCCAAATTCCTACAATTCAATCGGAAAAAAAAAATTATCTTAATCATTTCGATATAGAAAAATAAAGTGACAATTAAATGACTGTGGTGTCCGGTTGGACACCAGAGGCAATTAAATGGCTGGGAGCAACTGCCTTAATGATGTGGTTCATCATTTCTAATACAATTTCGATAAAAAAAATAGAGATGGCACTTGTGTCAAACTGACAAACTGGAAATGTATTTTTTTGTAAAAGTTCTAAATTTGAAATTCTTGCGGCGAAGAACTGAATCCTATAATTCGTACATATTAAAATTCGCTAAAGCATATTTTATAGTTTATGAATGAAAATATTATCCTATCGTCTTGAAATTCGGCACATAGCTGCGGAAAAATTTACTTAACTTATGTGCAAAAAATCAGCGTTGTATCTTTTAAGATATTCTATAGAAAACCAAAAATCGAAACATACACACATACACACAATGGCTATTATATATATTAGATAATAAAATAAAACCAAATGGTTTTGGAGACTACGTTAATTTCACTTGTAGCGAGAGCTCTTTCGCCGAACACGGCATCTTCAAAACTGAGTCTATACAGAAAAAAGCGAGCTTATACATATTGAATTTGTTATGTATAAGCTCGCTTTTTTCTGTATAGACTCAGTTTTGAAGATGCGAAAAGCGAAAGAGCTCTCGCTACAAGTGAAATTAACGTAGTCTCCAAAACCATTTGGTTTTATTTTATTATAATAAAATGGAGTATTACAAAATAAATACCAGTTCTATTAATTCATTATATTTTATATATTTTCATATATAGTTTTTAAAGTTTTTGTGATTAACCTCTGATTTATGATTTACTTTATTTAATTTTGATTGACAGGCTCTGGCTGAGTCTCTGGATGGCTTTGGGCAGTCGTGGACCATCAAAGAGGGTGACGGTGCTTTCTACGGCCCTAAGATTGACATTACCCTTCAGGATGCTCTGAAGCGAGCTCACCAGTGTGCTACTATTCAACTGGACTTCCAGCTCCCTATCCGCTTCAGTCTCAACTATGTTAACGAGAACGGAGAGCGCGTGCGGCCTGTTATGATCCATCGAGCCATTCTGGGCAGTGTGGAGCGCATGGTAGCCGTACTGACTGAACAGTATGCCGGGCGCTGGCCTTTCTGGCTGTCTCCGCGCCAATGCTGCATCGTTTCTGTACTGCCGTCTTGTGACCGGTATGCTGAGGAGGTACGAGACGAATTGGTGGCTGCAGGTTTCATGGCAGAGGCAGATACCGACCCCGGGGACACACTTAATAAAAAAGTCCGGAATGCACAGCTTGCATATTTTAACTTTATTTTGGGTATGCTTTCATATTTATAATTCAACAAGAATGAAATAACTTGGGACTTTTTTTTTATCTATTTATATATATATTATAATTTTTATCTTACAGTTGTCGGTGAAAAAGAGAAATCATCTGGCACCGTGAATGTTCGCACCAGAGATAACAAAGTGCACGGAGAGATGTCTCGGGAACAGTTACTGCAGCACTTCTCCCAACTGGCAGCGTCTCGCTCTCTGGCAGAGGATACATTGTGAAACCTGCCAGCACTCTTTAAAAAACTATTTATTCTTCAAATTCATTCTAAATATTATGGTTTTGTTTTGAGATGTATTATATGTACACTAGGGTGTCCCTTAAAATTCAAGTTCAATATTTTTTTACGCATACCTTCTTAAAAGTTTAGTAATAACCCTATATTGTCTAGAAAAAAATATTAGTTCGATTTATAAACGGTAACCCGTGCCGACTTGCGATTTTAACTTGTCCATACAAGTTGCGTAAGTACTGCGCTGTGACTTGTAACTGCATGTTTTATTTGTCATTTCATACGTGATTTTTGAGATTAGTAGTGCTCCATTGTTTAGTGCGTTAACATGTCGGTGGAATTACGGAGTGATAAACAAAATAATTTCCTTATCGGTTTGCCTAGATATCAAATAAATGGTGCAAAATTACCATCTAATCGACAAATTCCCTCGGTCCTATTTTACAATATTCGTGAGGTTAAACTGATTGTTAGTGAAAGTGCAAATCTTGTGATTAGGGAGTGCATCATATATTGGGAAAAAACAAGAATTCCAACAAGGGCATATCCTAACTGCGTGAAGAAACTTGTTGATTTATATCATGTTTGGAGAAAGTTGCAAAAAAAATTGTAAGAAAACTCAGGTTACGTTCAAGAGCCGTGAGAACAATTTCAAAATTGATCTTGATAATTTGTTTGATATTGCACATGCTGATGCTTTTGAGAGAATGAAAATAGAGTAAGATAAATTATTTTTAATGAAACAGAGAGAGCCAGATCGACCAGGATGCTTAGGTGGTGTTGATAAAAAATTGTCGGAAAAAGAAGATAGATCTAAACAACGACGATTGGAAGAAGAGGAAAGGGTTGTAAGACAAAGATAACCACTAGCTGCTGAAACTAGAAAATCAAGGGCAGAAGCAATAAAATCTGACTTCTTTGGAAGTAATGTACCCGACGTAGTCACAGTCCATTGGGATGGAAAACTATTACCCGGGTTAGATGTACGAAGTTCTAAAGAAGAACGCTTGCCAGTTATTGCTTCGTTTGACGATAAGGAACAGCTTCTTGCAGTGCCAAAACTAGAACATTCTTCTGAAAAACATCAAGCTAAGGCTGTCTCAACAGCTCTCTTTGACTAGAACCTTCACGATAAAGTACAAATAATGTGCTGCGACACAACAGCTTTCAATACTGGCCGTTTCAATGGAGCTTGTGCTATTTTGGAGAAACTTTAGGAAGAGAATTGCTGCTCGTCTGTCGTCATCATGTTTATGAATTGGTCCTAAAAGCTGTCTTTGAAAGCAAAATTAAGTAAATTACTAGTAGCCCAGATACTCCAATGTTTAAAAAGTTCAGAGAAAATTGGAAAAACATCGACGCTAGTAACATTGAACCATCTCTTAATTTCGTAAAACAACGTGTTGCCGAGACAGACATTCAAGCTTTTTTAATATTTTATAAGGCAGAATTAGACAAAGGTTATGTAAGAGATGACTACCGCAAATTGGTCGAACTGTGCGTAATATTTTTGGGAGGAGACTCAGAGGAAAAATTAAAACTAAGCCCCCCCCCCGGAGCCATGCATCAGGCACGCTGGATGGCGAGAGCGATCTATTCTTTAAAAATGTGTTTACTTCAGTCACAATGCAGAATAACTGCGAAGGACAAAAAGACTCTACAAGATGTTTGCTTATGTTTGTAAAACACTGGATGATTTCGTATCGGAAAAGAGCAAACAATTTTTATCACGACTGCAGATCGACGACAGTTTTCTAAAGGAAGATGTATCTTCTTGGAATAATAATAGTGATTTTGTGGAAGCTAAAAGAAAAATAAGTTATTTGAGGGTTGTGAATGATACTGCTGAAAGGGCTGTTAAAATGATGCAAGATTTAAACGGACTTATCGCGGCTGAAGAAGAACAAAAACAGTTCTTGCTGCGCTGTGTCCAGGAACATAGAAAATTGTATCCGGACTGTAAAAAAACAACTCTATAAAAAAGTTACCCTGACTGATTGTTATTACTTTATGTTTTTGATTAAAGATTAATGTTCATTTAATTGAATTTTTACTATTATTCACTTAATTTATTGCATTTATAATGATTTTATACCAGACCGAAATATCAAGACAAAACACGTTTTTTACTAAACTTTGAAGCTCGGTCGGCACTAGTTGCAATTTTTCTAGAAAGATGAAATTTTATATTTGAGTATCTTATAGCATTAGTAAAAAATGTAGAGGGTATGCATTTCGAAATTTGAAAAAAAAATTTTTTTGGTCATATAAGGGACACCCTAATGTACACCTCTTTTACTTTTATCATGTTTAGAAAAGATTCTCATCTCAGATAGCATCTACTCTCCAACTATGCTGTGTCACTAACTTGGTGTCTTGAGGCACTGTTTATTATTAACTTGAAACATAAATACAAGTAACAGAATGAGAGATTCAAGCCGAGAGCTTATTCCCCCATATTTAGTTTGCATTCTGCTGGCTTGTGTCTGTTTAACTTTTCACATTCTTACAATTAATGTTTGTTGTCTAATTCGAACACTTTGTAAGAACTATGTATTTATTCTATTTCAATTGTAAGATCACGAACATAGTTTGAAATTACCAACGTAACAGGTTGGTGAAACTGGTCACCTATAAAATAAAACAATGTGAAAAAATCACCAAAGTATTTTTTATTTAACACATTGTATGCGGGGCGACTTGCGCCGCGGACCTATGCGTGGAGCGGGCGTTTTTCGCGACATTTCGCGCGAAATTGAACATTTGGGTAAATTGCGATAACTTGGAAAATACTCATTTAATTTTTATATTTCTTTTTTTGTACTGTGGACATAAATTCTACATTCGAACATAGGTTTTTTTTTCAAGGTAATTTGTAGGTAATTCAAGGTAACATTGTAACAAGGTTTTTCAAGGTAACATTGTCTCTGAATTTTTTTTTCCGTTCCTACGAGTTTTTCGACTGTGTTTCCTCATATCCATGGACAATCTTCCTGGGGAATCACGACGTCTGCTGGCCTTAGATGTAGATGGTCCTGGATCTTGAGGAGGGCCTTCTTCCGTAGTAAGTAAATAAAAAAACATAAAAAGTCAACCGTCTGATATAAAAAGCACAAAAAAAAGTTTTTAGGATTTTTTCACCATCACAAACACAGAATTTATTGTTTTTCCTGGTTTGAACAGCTCATATTGAATGATTCCTTTAAAATCCCACCAAATACAAAGTAATACCTTCCGTAAGGTCAAATTTGGCTAACCTTGGTTAGCCAAAAAAAACCTAGGAGTTGGTTTGGCCCTCTGATTTAGAGATAACCAGTGCTTATTGCGTTTCCTATTATCATACAGAGTCCATTTTTCATCTCTAGTGATAATGCGCTTTAAAACAGGTTCAGCGGAAACTTTATTGCTCAGTGCTACACAAGTGTTTACCCACACCATTTTGTTATCTTCTGTTAGGTCGTGCGGTATCCTTTGTCCTTCTCTCTACATTTTACCAATTTTATGCAAATGCTTTTAATGCGAACTGTTGACCAGGAGCACTGAAGTCTAACAGACAATTCATGAATGGTCAATGCTGGATTTAACTCGATTTGCTCTATTAAAAGTGCATCATCAAATTTGACAGGTCTACCAGGTCGAGGTTCATCATCAAAACACAAATTTCCCAATTTATTTTTTTAAACCATTTCTAGCATATGCGAACACTCACTTTATCTCCATAAACATCGCAAATGTTTTTTAAAGCAACAGTTGCTGAGTTTTTTTTTATGAAACTCATACAACATCAAACGCAAAAAATGTTTAGATAGAAATTCTTCCACTATTGTTAAAAAAAGGGTATAAAAACAAAAAAATGTGAGTTAATATGTAGGCTAGGATGCATTGACAAAAAATAACATAAAAGACAACTGTACAGCTCAAGGGACAAGTCCCAACTGAGTGCATGCTGCACCGCCTATAGAAAAACGAACAAGCTACCTGGTATACCTAATATATATATATTTATATATATAATATATATATGCATATATATATATATATATATATTGTAACGCGCCGGGTCTCCAATAATTAAAACATGATTTATTTGCACTATTTATATTTAACTTATATTATACAGAGTCTTCACAACTATTTATATTAACACATATTTATATCAACGACACCCGAGGACTGTCTCGCGCTCACGGCTCCCGAGAACTGTCTATCGAGCACTACTCCCGAGTACTCTCTACCGAGCACTCCTTCCGAGGACTCTCTGTCAAGCACTGGCGCCGGTCGTCTTGTCGCTCGTTCTCCAAGACCACGTATTGTCGCCCCTAAACGACGGTCGCTTGATCATTACAGATGTTTCTGGACTATGGACTAGAAGTAGACTCTGGAGTAGAATCGCTTCGATCGATTCTACCGCTAACCCGTTACACTACCCCCTTCTCAGGCATTGTTTCGTCCCGGAACACTCGTTGCCTTATCTGCTGATCCTCCTTGCGCCCGTCATCGTTCTCACTGCAGCCACGCCGCGGGTCCTCACGCCGTTCTTTCCGGCGCCCGATGTCGCTTCCATCGCGGCCACGCTGCCGATTCCCGCGCCGATCCATCCGACGCTCAATCTCGCTCCTGCACCGGCCATGCCATCGATTTACGCACCGATCCTCCAGGCTCCAAGGAAACCACAATTCTTCTATCCCGTTCCTTTGGTGTTTACATCTGCCACAGGATCGCTCGTTGCTAGCCGCGGCCGTCGGCGAGCGTAATTATCACGCAATTTAAAAATTTCTTTAAAACTTAATTTAAAACTGTGGTGTAAAGTGTCGAGACGAATACATCTGTTCTGTACAATGGTTATTACTGAACTGACTAAGTGCGAGAATGCAACATAGATTCCGTATTATTGTATCCTACCTACGTTACATCCTCGCACTTATCTTTAACCCTTTCATGCCCTAAGTACTTTACAAAAAAGATATTTTACTCAAAAATATATCTTTACAAAAATACAAAAATTACAACTATTTTAAAGAAAAAACACAACATCATACAATGTTTTACAGTCCTGTCTCCTCCTCACACACTTCTCGCTCGCAGAGTGCCACGCTCCGCGACGACAGTCCTGTTGACTGACTCCTTGGCACTTTGTCCAGCGCCTCTCGTCCGCGAAGCTCCATGCTTCGCAACGATGGACCTGCTGGCCTCCTCCGCGCTCGGCCCAGCGCAATCTGCCCGCGAAGTGCCATGCTCCGCGATGATGGACCTGTCGCACCTCCCTCGCGTTCTGTCTTACGCCACTCACTCGTGAAGCACCATGCTCCACGGCAACGGTCCCGATGCACTTCTCTCGCGATCTGCCCAGTGCCACTCGTCCGGGAAGCACCATGCTCCGCGACGATGGTCCTGTCGCACCTCCTCGCGCTCTGCTCAGCGCCACTCGCCTCCGAAGAACCATGCTCCGCGACGATGGTCCTGGTGCACTTCCTCGCGCTCTGCTCAGCGCCACTCGCCTCCGAAGTACTATGCTCCACGATGACGGTCCTGGTGCACCTCTTCGCGCTCTTTTTCCTGCGCCTGATCCCGCTCCGACCGAGGACCCGCCGTCGGTCTTCGCGCTAATCCTTCCGGCGCCTGACATCGCTCCGACCGCGGCCACGCCGATGGTCCCCACGCCGATCTCACTGTTGCCCGAAATGGCTCTCACCTCGGCCACGCCGACGATATTCACGCCGATCTCACTGTTGGCCGAAATGGCTCCCACCTCGGCCATGCCGACGATATTCACGCCGATCTCACTGTTGCCGCCACGTCCCAGCCCGCTGGTGTCTATCATTGGCACGGGGGCGACGCTGACAGCGTCCTCGACGGGTTCCATCGCGGTGGATACCATTCCCGTCCGATAAGAGTCGCTACTCATCGAGTAGGTCTGCACGCTGTCCAGAGAAGGTGCCGCGTAGTTCTGCGCAGCGTCCTGCCAGGGGTTCATACTGCGGTTTAGAATGGAAGAGAAGGAACTAAAGTGAGGCAAGACCTGAGGCAATTGAGATAGATTTTGAGCAAGGTCTGCTGTCAGGCCTCGTCCAGAAATACTGTCGTCATCTTCGTGCAAGTCAGATGAAAGATTAGTATCTAGGTCCACATCTGAGAATGTCGCTTCCTCCGCTGGATTGGAGTTCTTGTCCAACTTCTCGGATAAGTCAGGAAGAGCGTGTAGCCTTACATAATAGCTCTCGAAGTCGAACTCGTCGTCCTGGGATGAGAGGTCCACGTCTGAGAATGTCGCTTCCTCCGCTGGATTGGAGTTCTTGTCCAACTTCTCGGATAAGTCAGGTCTCAGTCTTCCGATCTCAACAGTGCCCGAGATGGCCCCCACCGCGGCCACGCCGACGGTCTTCATGCCGATCTCACCAGTGCTCGAGATGGCCCCCACCGCGGCCACGCCGACGGTCTTCATGCCGATCTCACCGGTGTCCGATCCCGCTCCGACCACGGACTGCTTGGCCCACTTTTCGTCCAGCATTCTGATTATTTCATTAATGGTGAGCGGCACTTCAAAGAGGAACTCTTCTGGGTTGTGGCCCTCTTGCACCAGGAATTCCTTCAATCTTTGCACAAGGGCTGACTTTAACCCTGTGGTTGACAGATCTCGTTCTTCGAGTTCGTTCTTCAGATCCACTACTTTGAGGTCACTCAACTTTACGAGCTTTACCATTTTTATTTTAGCTTTATTTATTTATTTTTTTATTTATTAATTTTAGGTCTATTAAAGAGTTAACATTTTAATTTTAATTATTTATTTCTACCCACATCTGACACCAATTGTAACGCGCCGGGTCTCCAATAATTAAAACATGATTTATTTGCACTATTTATATTTAACTTATATTATACAGAGTCTTCACAACTATTTATATTAACACATATTTATATCAACGACACCCGAGGACTGTCTCGCGCTCACGGCTCCCGAGAACTGTCTATCGAGCACTACTCCCGAGTACTCTCTACCGAGCACTCCTTCCGAGGACTCTCTGTCAAGCACTGGCGCCGGTCGTCTTGTCGCTCGTTCTCCAAGACCACGTATTGTCGCCCCTAAACGACGGTCGCTTGATCATTACAGATGTTTCTGGACTATGGACTAGAAGTAGACTCTGGAGTAGAATCGCTTCGATCGATTCTACCGCTAACCCGTTACAATATATATTAGGGTGTCCCTTATATGACCAAAAAAATTTTTTTTTCAAATTTCGAAATGGGTACCCTCTACTTTTTTTAGTAATGCTATAAGAGTCTTAAATATAAAATTTCATCTTTCTAGCATAATTGCAACTAGTGCCGACCGAGCTTCAAAGTTTAGTAAAAAACGTGTTTTGTCTTGATATTTCGGTCTGGTATAAAATCATTATAAATGCAATAAATTAAGTAAAAAATAGTAAAAATTCAATTAGATGAACATTAATCTTTAATCAAAAACATAAAGTAATAACAATCAGCCAGGGTAACTTTTTTTTAGAGTTGTTTTTTTACAGTCCGGATACAATTTTCTATGTTCCTGGACACAGCGCAGCAAGAACTGTTTTTGTTCTTC
Source organism: Atopsyche davidsoni (assembly GCA_022113835.1). Taxonomy (NCBI): domain Eukaryota; kingdom Metazoa; phylum Arthropoda; class Insecta; order Trichoptera; family Hydrobiosidae; genus Atopsyche; species Atopsyche davidsoni. The sequence goes on from JAILWY010000016.1 coordinate 243,043, forward strand.
TTCAGCCGTGATAAGTCCGTTAAAATCTTGCATCATTTTAACAGCCCTTTCAGCAGTATCATTCACAACTCTCAAATAACTTATTTTTCTTTTAGCTTCCAGAAAAGCAGCATTATTATTCCAGGAAGATACATCTTCCTTTAGAAAACTGTCGTCGATCTGCAGTCGTGATAAAAATTGTTTGCTCTTTTCCGATACGAAATTATCCAGTGTTTTGCCTGGAAAAAAAAGGAAAATAAGATAAATAACAAATAAATCTACAACAATTTAAATATATCACAAAAAGTCAATTAAACTTACCAAACAACCTTTGGGGCAGTTCTTCCTTTGACGGGTCATAGCGTTTGCTAAAATCTGAGGTTTTGTCCCGGTTGAAGTTGGCAATCATTTTCTTTTTAGTTTGGTTATCAACTTCATCATCAAACAGTGATAGAATAACTGCCTCTTCACATAAATACCACAAGTGATGGCTAAACTTGCTTATAGAAGCATTAGAAATTGTTGCGTCAACTTTTTCGTACTCTTTTAACATCTTCAAGAAGCGCAAATCTTGGTTAGGTGCTTTGATCGCCACTGTACATTCGAGCCAAGGTTTAACATACAACACCACGACAAATAAGCAAACATCTTGTAGAGCCTTTTTGTCCTTCGCAGTTATTCTGCATTGTGACTGAAGTGAACATATTTTTAAAGAATAGATTGCTCTCGCCATCCAGCGAGCCTGATGCATTGCTCCGGGGGGCCTTAGTTTTAATTTTTCCTCTGTGTCTCCTCCCAAAAATATTACGCACAGTTCGACCAATTCGCGGTAGTCATCTCTTACATAACCTTTGTCTAATTCTGCCTTATAAAATATTAACAAAGCTTGAATGTCTGTCTCGGCAACACGTTGTTTTACGAAATTAAGAGAAGGTTCAATGTTACTAGCGTCGATGTTTTTCCAATTTTCTCTGAACTTTTTAAACATTGGAATATCTGGGCTACTAGTAATTTGCTTAATTTTGCTTTCAAAGACAGCTTTTAGGACCAATTCATAAACATGATGACGACAGGCGAAAAGCAGCAATTCTCTTCCTAAAGTTTGCTCCAAAATAGCACAAGCTCCATTGAAACGGCCAGTATTGGAAGCTGTTGTGTCGCAGCACATTATTTGTACTTTATCGTGAAGGTTCTAGTCAAAGAGAGCTGTTGAGACAGCCTTAGCTTGATGTTTTTCAGAAGAATGTTCTAGTTTCGGCACTGCAAGAAGCTGTTCCTTATCGTCAAACGAAGCAATAACTGGCAAGCGTTCTTCTTTAGAACTTCGTACATCTAACCCGGGTAATAGTTTTCCATCCCAATGGACTGTGACTACGTCGGGTACATTACTTCCAAAGAAGTCAGATTTTATTGCTTCTGCCCTTGATTTTCTAGTTTCAGCAGCTAGTGGTTATCTTTGTCTTACAACCCTTTCCTCTTCTTCCAATCGTCGTTGTTTAGATCTATCTTCTTTTTCCGACAATTTTTTATCAACACCACCTAAGCATCCTGGTCGATCTGGCTCTCTCTGTTTCATTAAAAATAATTCATCTTACTCTAATTTCATTCTCTCAAAAGCATCAGCATGTGCAATATCAAACAAATTATCAAGATCAATTTTGAAATTGTTCTCACGGCTCTTGAACGTAACCTGAGTTTTCTTACAATTTTTTTTGCAACTCTCTCCAAACATGATATAAATCAACAAGTTTCTTCACGCAGTTAGGATATGCCCTTGTTGGAATTCTTGCTTTTTCCCAATATATGATGCACTCCCTAATCACAAGATTTGCACTTTCACTAACAATCAGTTTAACCTCGCGAATATTGTAAAATAGGACCGAGGGAATTTGTCGATTAGATGGTAATTTTGCACCATTTATTTGATATCTAGGCAAACCGATAAGGAAATTATTTTGTTTATCACTCCGTAATTCCACCGACATGTTAACGCACTAAACAATGGAGCACTACTAATCTCAAAAATCACGTATGAAATGACAAATAAAACATGCAGTTACAAGTCACAGCGCAGTACTTACGCAACTTGTATGGACAAGTTAAAATCGCAAGTCGGCACGGGTTACCGTTTATAAATCGAACTAATATTTTTTTCTAGACAATATAGGATTATTACTAAACTTTTAAGAAGGTACGCGTAAAAAAATATTGAACTTGAATTTTAAGGGACACCCTAATATATATATATGCATATATATATATATATATGCATATATATGCATATATATAAATATATATATATATATGCATATATATATATATATATATATATATATATATATGTATAAATATATATATATATATATATGTATAAATATATATATATATATATATGTATATTGTATGTATATTAGGGTGTCCTTTATATAACAAAAATTTTTTTTTTTTCAAATTTCGAAATGCATACCCTCTACATTTTTTACTAATGCTATAAGATACTTAAATATAAAATTTCATCTTTCTAGCATAATTGCAACCAGTGCCGACCGAGCTTCAAAGTTTAGTAAATCTTGATATTTCGGTCTGGTATAAAATCATTATAAATGCAGAAAACATAGTGAAAAAGCTGCCAAGTACAGCAAATAGAGGTGGAGTCATCCTCCAGCATGATATTGCACGACCCCATGCTGCAAGGAATACTGGAAAAAATTTCTGAGCTTGGTTGGGAAGTTTTACCATATCCTCCTTATTCACCAGACATTGCACCACCTATTATTTGAAGCATTTCCTGAGAAACAAGAACCGTAGGGACATTAATTTTTTTCTACAAAAGATGAAGACTTCATAAAATAGGTATATTTTCGCTTCCCACTAGGCGGCAACAAGTTATAGATAACGAGAGAATGTACAATATTTAATAAAACAAAATAGAATTATTAAAAAAAGTTCTTCTTTTACACAAAAAAAACGACAAAACTTTCGGGTACACCTAATATATATATATATATAATGATAAATATAAAATAGATCCCAGAAAGACTACAGCCCAAATGAAGTTTTAACCGACTTCTAAAAAATATTTTAAAGTTTAGTTTTGTATTGTACATTTGGTACTTTAGGAAGAGGATGCAATTCGTTGAGCGTGAACATCAAATTTTTGAAGCAATATGCTGAAGTCTTCTTGGCCAGAAATTTTTTGAGCTTCTAAGAGAGGGAGCCACTTGAGGGCGGTGTGCTCATCGGACAAAGTCACTTCCTGCAGAGGGTCCCGGAGCCAGGCTAGCCAGTATATGACAGTCTTCGGTATTCCCTTGACACGATACTCCAAAGTTTGGGTTACATCTTTAAATATTTCTAGATGTAACTCTTCTAAACCAGCTTCTTCTCGTGTTTCTCTGAGAGCAGTTGCCCAGTCTGATTCTCCAGGATCCACATGTCCTGGAAAAGATAAAGTTGATTTTGTATGACATATATATTTGTTTTTAAACAATTATTTTTGATATAATGTATTAGAAACATTGATTTTTTATCTCTTATTGTAAGGTCAATTTTTTAGGCCACCTACCCCAGTCTTCTGGCTTTCTAAAGTAACATGAAAATTAAAACTAATGGTTCTTCATTAGTCACCCAGTAAGAGTATTAGACCTGAGATGATGCTGCAGCCCTCTTAGGTATGCATTTTCTACAGTATTGAAAGTGGAGGTTAAAATAAGGTTTTACCACAAACAGTTGAAGGTATAAAAGCGTTATTGAGTAGGCATTGGATCCATACCTTTAGGTGGAGACCAGTGATAACTGCCATAGGAAGCTTTTAATAATAAATATTGGACAGTGTTGTCCAGCCATCGGAATATGACCAAACCTGCTGCCCTCTTGACCATCAATCGCAGCATTCAGACAAAAAATAAATAATTTCCTCTATTAATATTTAGAATTATAAATAAGACTGAAATATTTTTTTACAAAGCCATCTTATGTAAACATATATATGTATATATATATATATTATAGGTCTATATCTTAAAAACTGGAATTTGACACTAGATGCCAACACTTTTGTATGCGCTGTAGCAAATTATTAGTATACATGTCATTTTGAAGCTCTATTTATAAGCTATAAAAATCAGTCAACTATGTTTGATATTTTTTTCAATCATGGAAAATTTTGAAATATGGTGAATAAAACAGCATTTGCGGGAAGTTTTGCTGACTCATTTTTTTGCTAAGAAAACTGCAGCTGAAAGTCATCGTTTAATCATGCGATTGTATGACAAACATGTTCTTGCAAAAAAAGTGTTTTGAGAGGTTTCAAAGCTTTAAAAGTGGCGATTTTGACATCAAAGACAAAAACGGCATGGACAGCCGAAAAAGTTTGAAGATGAAGAATTGGAAGCGTTACTCGATCAAGACTCGTGTTAAACTTGCGGAATCATTGGACCTGACTCAAGCAGCCATTTTCAAGTGCCTAAAAGCATTGGGATTCATCCAGAGGCAAGGAAATTAGGTGCCATACGAGTTGAACCCGAGAGACGTAGAAATGCGATTTTGCATGTCTGAAATGCTGCTCGAGCGTCATAAAAAGAAGTCGTTTTGTTCGTTCTGTTTTTAATTGTTAAGAGAAGTCAATGACAACATTATGTTCATACACATTCTTAAATAAGAAATTCGCGTAATGCGAGGTATTTTAACGCGAAATTTGAAATTCGCGTTATAGTGAAACCGTGCATACATATGTACAATTGAGTTAGTAAGAGATAAATAAAATTCATTACATAATTGTTAAACCAATGTTTGGTAATTATATGTGACGTTTTTAGTATTAAATAAATATCATTCAAAAATTACCTTCATTTTATTCTGTTACCGGAAAATATGGCAATTGGCAGGGTCAAAGTGTGATTTCTAGTTCTGACAGCTGGTATGACAGATGGAGCGGCCGAGCGTGTCATTTTTTTTATATTGTCTGTGGTTTAAAGTTTTTACCTTATATTGGTTCTTCCCTGAACCTTCAAAACATTTGAAAAAAAAAATATTTAAAAGTTTTTTAATAATTTAAAAATTCTACTTTATTATTTAAAATACTTTGGTGGTAGTTTATAATTTTGCTGTAGTAAACACTAATAAAATATGTCAAATGAAAATGTCAATCGCTCGATCAGCTGGCAAAAAGCATATATCTAGTATAATTGTTATATTCTAAAAAAACTGATAATCCCGTATAAAGCAATATTTCAATTAGTAATTTTTATATTTTTATACTTAGCGCAATTTAAAATCGTAAGTTAATAAAATAAGCTCATTTGTATTTCTTACACCTCTGTGTGACTTCGTGTCAGTTCGGACGGGGGCACTGGGAGCCCGCGCGAGGCGCAGCACGCAGGGCATGTAGAACGGCATGGACAGCGCGGGGACGCGCGGTCTGCGCGTCTATAAGATCGTGGTCCTGGGGGACGGCGGCGTGGGCAAGTCCGCTGTTACTCTGCAGTTCGTGAGCCACAGTTTCCTCGACTACCACGATCCCACTATCGGTAAGGATTTGAAATTGTCTATGTAAATGATCTGATCTGAAACTGTGTCAGCGAGGAGTGACACGTAGGACTAGGAGGTCGACATTGACAACCTGAGGACGCGTAGCCTCTGGGTTGACATATTAGCTGAGTTTTTTAGAATTGTGATAATTAAGAATTGATCTCCCCATGTATAATGTATCAGGGAATATGTCACGCTTTGCGAACTTTGGTGGATAAAACTCCAACACATGTATAGTTTTATATGCAATTCAAACGTTATATACTTGCAAAGTAATATTATTTGCCTATTACAATTTATTTTATTTTAGAGGATTCTTATCAACAACAGGCAGTTATTGATGGCGAGCCTGCATTGTTGGATATATTGGATACTGCAGGACAGGTAAACGTTTTGTCTTTCATAAAACTGATTCTTTGTCAGATATATGTTTTTTTTTAAATTATATTGAGAATTCTGAGCAATTAAGAACACAGTATGTAACATTTTACAGGAGATGTTCATAAAAAACTTAACACTGAACAGTTTGTTGTCTATTTCAGGTGGAGTTTACGGAGTTGCGTGATCAGTACATGCGATGTGGTGAGGGTTTTGTGATCTGCTATTCTGTGACAGACCGCCAGAGCTTTCGGGAGGCAGGAGAGTATCGCCGACTTATTGCTCGTGTACGGCCCCACGAAGATATCCCCCTCGTGCTCGTTGCCAACAAGAGAGATTTGCACAGTCTCAGGAAGGTAGGCTATTATTGTTAACATGATTGTTCCTTGATGACATTGTTATTTTAAATTCGAGTGAAGTTTGAGTTCAAAGTTTGAGTATAAAACTGGGTAAATCTTAGAAAATCAACTGAAAAGATTGGCACTCCGGAGAAAAAATCTTTTAATTGTAAATGAGGTGTTGCGAGAGTAATAAGAAGTGAAAAAATAAAAAAAAACTGTGTTAATCTGTGTGTCGCTTGAACTGGGAAGAACTACAGTTTGAAATATTTAATTTGCTATCAGTGGACTTTATGACTAATTTAAACCCTCCTGTAGATCATATGAATAAGGTCTACATGTGATGATAGTGATCCTCTGTCAATATTTCATTTGACGGATTCACTTTTTCAGAACTTGTGATGAAGTGTAACCGTAATGTGCTCTCTAAAATTAAATCTCTAAAATCTAGAACATGGATTCTCGATATTCACAAAAATTTAATATGGGCAGTCGGCCACTTTTCTCTATGCACTATATGTTTGTCTGCTTTTTACTCGGCTGTAGGGATATTTTTTGTCCGTGTCAAAAAACTATCAGAGTAGTTATGAAGCATTTGAACTTTTCATGTCACAAAAATTAATTAATAACTGACTACTAGTGAGATTTTCAACTATAAAAAATCAATATTTTTGACAGAGAGTACTTGATGGAATTCCATTTTGATATTTTAAATAAACACTTTCAATTATGTTAGTGTATTGAATCGAACTATTAAAACCTTTGGGAAAAATTGTCAATCATGATTGCACACGAGGCGTGAACTGTATGACTATGTAGAAAAGGCGGTGTCCCTCAGAACTCTTGATTTCTGGAGCTAAGTAGATGTTAATTATACATCATTACCTGGCACTTGAGAACCATGCACCGAGGCCAGACTTTTCTCCTTATCAGCACGTCTCCATCCCCTGTTCAGTGTCTAATGCGTTCTTCTCTCCCATTCCACCATCTTACTCCTGCAGTATTTGTCCTGCCAATTAAAGACAATTGAAGAAATGAAATGACAATTAAAGTCTATAGTCCTACTAAAACTAAAACTGAAACTTCACTTTATTCGGCAATCTCTGACAGTTCGGTAAAATGCCACCACTGATGGCACCCCCTATGGAACGTTACCATTATTTTACCGACAGATCGTATTATGAAATAAATTTTCTTTACATATATATTAATATATAAGACAATACTTTATTATTTCATGTAGGTAGTAGTACTGGCCCACTATTTACATACTGTATGATTGTAAACAGGTAACATTAGAGGAAGGTCGGCAGCTGGCGGCACAGTTGGGATGTCCCTTCTTTGAAACATCGGCAGCCCTGCGACACTACATCGATGATGCCTTCCACGCACTTGTCAGGGAAATAAGGCGCAAAGACCAACGCCCTGCCAGAGTGAGTACTTTTTCATTTGTTTAAAAATGAGAATGATCACAAAAGAATAAAAATTCTCATTCATTTCCGATCAGCTTGAGTTGGAAAGTATAAAATTGCATGTGTTGCAGAATGGTGGAGGACGGCGACGTTGGCGACGGCTCCGCAGTATCCTGGCTCTGGTGTTTCGCTGGAAGCCTCGCCGGGGTCCTCCTCCATCTCCATCCTCACCCTCCTCCGTGATCCCCTAGGTGTCCCCATTCATCACACCACGAGGAAGTATGCGTCATATGCATATATAAGTGTGCATATGAGTGAAGCTGTGCATTCGAAGAGCGCATCTGGAAATAAGTTATGTGAACGTGCCAAACGGTCCAATCGTTACCACATTTATTTATCAAAAGAAAACATAGTATTGAAATCTCCATGAAAAGTATTTGATAGTGAAAAGCTAGATTGTTTGGAATTTCTCTGAAATGATAGCAACATTTAGTCCCTTTGGTGCGATTATACTTTACTCTACATTTATTAATTTATTGTTAGCTTTTAGTTAATTTGATTAGCTCCTACGATTGTTTAACAATTTAAGTGCGGTTGAGGTAGGTCCGAGGCGTGAAGAAAGATTATAAAAACCCCAATAATGCGAGACCAAATTAGTTTAAGATCTTTTGTGTTGTGACAACCTACTGATTTAATGTTACTATTAAGAAATTTGACGCAGGAACTACCTTAGGCTAAGTAATTTTCTTACTACCGAGTTGGTAATTTCGTCGGTAATGATCGCCCAGTGTCCGATTTGAAGAGGAATAGGTGCTGCGAGGTTCTGTTCTGGAAATATATTGTTGGTTTGTTAAAAGTCAAAATTTAAAAAAAAAATTAAGATTTACAATACTTAGAGTTGATAACACAAATATTTTGTTTGTAAAATGAAAGTAAGACAGAGCTGTTTATACTGTTTGATGGTAATGTAAATACAACTGATCTAAATACATAAAGTGCAATCGGCCATTGTGATTTATTCTAATTATATTTAGGAAAATATATATTTCAGATTCTGGTTAGTTTTTTTTTTTATTGTATGCGGTTTCGTAATACGCTTTGTGTTTCAATATATTTATGTTTTACATTGCAATGAATTTGTTAGTATTTTTTTCCCTGAAGAGTCTGAGTAAGTTTTTATTAAATATTGAATTGATGGTCGAGAGGAAATTCAGTGATCTTGTGATAATACATCACGGAGAGAGAATGGAGAGTTGAAGCTGAATGTATTGTTCTAACCTAGCCACTGGCCAGATACAAGATCTTGCACTCTGGAAATCATCTGTTAACCTATTCACCTGCCTATGCAGAGTTGGCAATTTTATATAATATTTAATTAAAACAGATGGTGCAATTTGATTTTGTATGTAATAATTTTTAAGTATCAATATTTTTGACAGAGGAATTTCATTTTAACATTTTAAATAAAATATTTGAGTGATTTTTCCACATGTTAATTTTATTGGTGAAACCGGTCACCAATAAAAATTAACATGTGAAAAAATTACTCAAGTATTTTATTTAATATATTGTAATAATATTTAACAGTAGGTGAATTTGCACCTATTTGAAGCAATGGAATAGAAGACCAGATAAGCGATTAGTTAGTATTTTTACTTAATATATAGTACTTTTCCTAAACTTGTTCTACACGGTCTAAAATAAAATACATATTTTTGTTTATAAATCGGACACACTTTTGCATTTTGTCACTGAAAACTATGTGAAACTTTTTTCACTGGGAAGCTTGTGATATCAGAGACAGCTAAAACCAAAATATTGATTTTTCTCATATGTATTATTGGAAACTAGTGTCCGTTCATGGTTCAGTTTTGGTCAATGTGGCTTTGATTCTATATCCCTCAGTTCATTGTATCTTCAGTTTTTACAAAGAGGAAAAAAATAATTGAAAACGGAAACAAAAACTGATAAAAAAAAACAAAAAGATAAGGTTTTGTTATTTCAGTGGCAAATCCAAGGTCACGGAAAATCTGGCAAGTGTCTTTTTGAGTATGTGTAGATATTAGAAAAATATTTTTATGCAGGCGAGGGGTCTCCAGGTATAGTTAATGTAGCTAAAGATGTATACAAACATATGAATGTCTTCCCAATTGAAATGCTCTTCGGTTGATGGATTGTACAACTCGGTGATTCCAAATAATAAAAAAAACTATCAAAGTACTACATTGACAATTTAGCTATAACTCTTGCAAATATGATTGTATACCATAAGAGTATTAATCCATATTTTCAATGGAATTATTAGTAGTGTGCATTAATTTTAAGGATTTTCTAAGAGATTGCGTTACTAGTATTGTATCGCATCAGGCTATACTTTAACTAACTTCATTGTGAAGCGTCATTGTTGCGCTTTATTTTTCAGTATATGTCATATCGCTGAAGTGTATACAACATTTTTATTTTTGAGCTCTCAACATGTCAACTTTTGTACTATCAAAATGCAATTTGCGGGAAGCTTTACTTTTCTGTTTCAATTGGAAGAAAAAGCACCTGAAAGTCACCGATTGCTGTGTGAAATTTATGGTGAACATGCTCCATCGCAACAAACGTGTGAGTACTGGTTTTGATGCTTTAAAAGTGGTGATTTTGATGTGGATGACAGAACGTCCAGGCCAACCAAAAAAATTCGAAGATGAAGAATTAGAGGCATTGCTCGATAAAGACTCATGTCAAACGCAAGCAGAACTCGCAGAATCATTGGGAGTTGATCGAGCAACAATTTCGAGATGCTTAAAAGCATTGGGAATGGTTCAAAAGTAAGGAAATTGGGAGACACATGAATTGAAGCTAAGAGACGTCGAAAGGCGATTTTGCATTTCGGAAATGTTGCTTGAACGCCACAAAAAGAAGTCGTTTTTGCATCGTATCGTCACTGGTGATGAAAAATGGATTCACTACGACAACCCGAAGCATAAAAAATCATGGGGTAAGCCCTGACATGTATCAACATCGACGGTCAAGCCAAATACTCATGGCGCCAAGGTAATGCTGTAAAGTTGGTGGAATCAGAAGAGTGTCATCCACTATGAGCTGCTGAAACCAGGCCAAACTATCACGGGCAAGGTCTACAGACAACAATTGATGCGTTTGAAGCGAGCATTGGCAGAAAATATGCGACCAGGCACGAGTCTGTAATTTTCCATCATGACAATGCTCGGCCACATGTTGCTAAACCGGTTAAAACATATTTGGAAAACAGTGGATGGGAAGTTCTGCTTCACCCGCCTTATAGCCCAGACCTTGCCCCTTCCAACTACCACTTGTTTCGATCGATGCAGAATGTCCTTTCTAGTATACGCTTCACTTCTGAACAGGGTATCAAAAATTGGCTTGATTCTTTCCTGGCTTCAAAAGATGAACAGTTCTTTTGGGATGGAATCCATAATTTGCCCGAAAGATGGGGAAAAGTAGTGGCCAGCGATGGACAATACTTTGAATAGAATATATTGTACCAATTTTTTATAATAAAGCTCCAATTTCACGAAAAAAATCCTTAAAATTAATGCACACTACCAATATATTTTTCAAATACTAAAATAATTTTTTGGGCTTACGAGGCCCATGCCGTGAGATCTGCCGTAGGTAAACTAAAAACTTGGATGTTAAAAATATGAACTAAATGTTGAGTGGAGAGAATGAAATGATGGGGACATGTTGTAAATGTATAACATGGCTCAGGGTCTGTTGATTGTGTTAAATAGATATTTTAAATTGAGGTGCTTAGTATTTAATTGTTTGTATATTCCACTTACTTAGGATGGTTTCATCAGTATTTTCAAAGAAATTAAAACAAATTATTTATATTTAGGTATTAGGCACCCGTGTGTAAGTTTTAAGAATGATGGGCTTATATATTTTTGTAATCCTTTTGATTTATACCAGGACTTTGATATTTAGGTACCTCAAATTAAAAATGAGCTTTTGTAAATAATTTCTAACTCTTGTTACTAACTGGCTCAAGAGTAATTTATTTATTTACAAGATATTAGATACCCTTAGTATTTAAGTTGATATTTTTCATAATAACCGGACTGAAAGTTTTCAGTATGTCATTGAAACGCTCTAGTCTATGCTATTGCTTAGAAATATAAGGTTACCTTATTTCTTATTTAGCCCTTAAGTGACAATTTTTTAATATTTTTAACAGGATTTTGAGTACAACTAATATACTTATACCATTGCCTGTAGGCATTTATCATTTCCTGATAATCAAAACTGAGAGCTGACCCTTACCTCATTAGCTGTATCTATTCTCGAGTTGAATGCTTTCCCGAGCACGAGTGAGTGCACGGTGGCACTGCCCCTATGCATTGTTTTAAAGCATTTCTATTAGATTCTTTCATCGGCTTCATCTCATTGTGACTTATCATAAAGTAATTGACAGCCCAAAACTTTATTCAAAGGAATAAATAATGGTCAGCAGTTACACGGGAAGCTTACACTCCAGAGTTCTAACAAGAGGCAGCTGGTCCTTTACAAGAGAATGCCTGTTAAAGTATACAATATACCTATCCCAATATAAAAAAATAAAGCTAGATTTTTAGAAATTTGTCAAATTAGATACAATTTATGAGCTCTCAAGATGACAAACTACTCAATTTAACAATTTTAATCTTTTTTAAAATATTGTATATTTTTTTTAATTTTCTTCTAAATATTGTAAATCAGCAAGCATGTTCTTGTAAGTGTCAGGTGCCTGTGAATAAAATAAGATTTTCGAAGAATCTGCACAAATACATGGGCTGCATTTCTCTCGTGTTTTAAATTAATCATTAGGTATGTAGTTACAATGTTATGTGTTTGTGACGTATATTTGAGTTTGTTGTGACAAATTTACATGTAGAGTAAGCCTAAGCCTGCAGGCTTGTGCATTTATATATTCATACTAGGCGTGTAACACGTGGAAGTGCTGAAGGTAGTAAGATGTTCGGTTTTGGGAGCTCTCGCATACTCCACCATGCCAGTGCTGCTCAGCAGTGCCCTGCTTCTTCCAAGAGTGTGTGAGCCATATTTGAATGACAATTTCAAAGATTGAAAGTTTCAAAGAAACATTTAGGTATAAAGATTTTACTTAAAGCGTTATATGCTATTTATTGTTTTAAGTGCAGCTCTCTAAGAGATGAAAGGAACGATAATACTTGTTGCCTTTTTATTGATTGAATTTTGTCCCTCTTGTCTCGATATAACTTACTAACATGAGTTCACATTAAAGTAAAACTAAACCCCCTGTAAAGTTATTAAGGGTCTTTGCTTTGGTTTACAATAATTTTGAGAAAAAATTAGAAATAGAAGAAAACATGAAATCTTAATCTTGAGAAATGAAAGATGGCAGTGGTTCCAATCTCAAATTCAGTAGTTTCAAATGAATTTTATTCCTTTTTTCCCTTTTGGCATCCTCAAACTATAATTGGCCAGCCTCGCAAAACTAATTATTATTTTATATGCACTCTTTACTGGGAAGAATTTGAATTTAAAATTGGGTAGTTATTTTATTCACAGACAGAGTAACTCAAATGTCCACTATCGGGGAAGAAGTTACTTATTTGGTCATTAAATAAGTAGATTGGATTATTATATTAGAGTTTATGGACCGACTGTCCTCAGAACGAGTTGTCCCTCAGCATTGAGAGTGAATTAAATATTTGAGTTTGATGTATTTTGATGTTCACTTTAGAATAAGTACAGTCTTTCCACAATCGACTTATAAAATGTCGTTAAACGAATACAGCTACCTCCTGTCCTGAAGATAGTATCGTTTCAAGGACGAATAATGTAAATATCAATATAATAGTGTTGAATCTTAACAAAATGAACCAATATTCAACGGTTTGAGCCGTTTACAGCTTTTTCGTGTGTAATTGTAAGTGTTTGTCAAAAATGTTGTCATCACTCACGTATGCTGTGCGTCCAGCGTGCATTGCGAGTGCCGTGTTAGCTTAGCGAGTATTTCATGTAATGTGTTTTATTGGCGTGTTTACTCATATCATGCAGACAAGTGTGACCCGTAGTTTCCTGTCCGTCTCGAGTGACCTCACATCTGCGATAGATGATTAACTTTCATAATATTTTCTGATACAGTCGAGACTCAGAGTATGCTGCTTCATAGTGTCTCCAGGTGCATTTCCTCACAGATGTCTGTGGAGGACAGATTTTTACTATTGGTTGAAATAAAGGAGAATTATGTGTTGGAGTGTGCAGAATTTCAAAAGTTATTTTACACTATACGCTATTCACTGAAAATGTTGATATTTTCTTCGGCCAAGACTGCCACCAGTGCCAATAATGTTTTACTGATTAATTAAAAGATTTTGTTCAGTGTAATTCTATTTAAGTAAAATGTGACATAACCTTATTCTGTACAAACTGACAAATGGTGAACATAATAATTCACATTGACACGAGGACTTGGACTATTGCCTGAAGCTGTCCAAGTTCAAGCTGTGTGCTGCGTCTGTGTTGGCCTGGGAAATGTTGTTTTGTACTGTAATGTAATGTTCATTGCTCTAGGCTACACCCGCGAGTACAAATACAATGTTATGTGTTGTGAAGATATTATCAAATGGAATAAACATTACAAATGAAATTATGTAGGGGTTTTATTTTGGCCTTATTCAGTATTTATTTACAGAGCTAATTAGAGACATTGAGAGTTATTTAATGGCATATGTACATCTTTAGACACTTCCGTACTTATAATTTAAATAAAACTTTGGAGGGAATGTGTCATATCACAGCAAATAAATGGAAAACAGGTAGTCCTAATATAAAAGAGTTAATGGGCGGGGCGGGTACTGAAGTAACCTCTTCGCGAGCTGTCTTATCAACAGTTCGGGAAGCAGGTATCTGTACATTTTTTAATGTGTTTACTATAAAAGCGGCAGAAGGTCATTTTACTCTTTAGGTTTACAGCTCGTAATGTTTGTTTAGACTCGGCAATGTTACTTCTTTAACATTTGTTTAAATAATAAAGATAAGGAACTATACATTCGTCTTGTTATTGTTTACATGCCGATCACTCATAATTTAATGTATAGAGAGAGGGTTTTAAAAAATACCACACCAAAATAAGTTTGAAACTTTAAATTGTGTGCAAAACAAATTATTGACAGACTCTTATCTCTTCTGTTTTTATTACCTTACAACTAAACAATCATAACAATATCATAAAAAGATGTTATTAATTTGTTTTATGATCAAAAATCTAACAAAATTTATAAAAAAAATCTCATAATTAACTCGGAGTTGCAAAACGGAAAAAAAATCAAAGAGTGCAAATCAAAGAGTGTATAGACTAGATTTCGCACGCGCGATTTTACGCGAATTTTGCCCGCTACGCACATCAGTTTAGTCAATTTGAATTAAAGTGTGTTAATATTTGTATGAAATATGATTTTTTTAATGAATTAATATTTTATTCATAAAAAATATCCAAGAATAAAAAATCTACTTTTGTTTAAAGGCAGGTATGTGTGCCTGTGATTCGACTCTATTTGGTTATTGTATTTTTGTAATGAAAACAAGCAAGATGTGGCAGTTTTAGAATTCAGTTGCTATGGAAGTTTTTGTCCAAATGTTATGTGCCCCTCTCGGAAGGTCACTAGCTTGACATGTGACTCCGCGGATGCACAATACTTGAAGGACTCTCGTTCAACGTTGATAAATGATAGACTTTCAATACTTTAATTATGTAGTTTATTTATTACGACAGACAGACCGCGTCTCGTCTCGTCGGTGGTCAGGTAAGTTATGCGCCCAGGGGAGTAATGCCTTGAGCTCTCCAATACACAGGTACAAGACCTCCTACAAAGGGTCGGTCCCTACACACAAACATACAGACAAGGTACACACCGGACACAACCATAAGAAAATAGATGCACAAATGTTATTAAAACTATATGGCTGTTTACTTGGTAATAAAAGGTATAACACAGGATACAATGGCGGCATTCGTCCCTTGAAATGGCAATTTACTGGTTGGGAGGTCGTCACATAACACAAAATCTACCTTGAAAACTAGGGATCAGTGCAAAGATGAGTGGAATCCTGAGGTTCTCAACCTTATGTGAAATGATTATCTTTCTTGTTCAAGGTTTACTTTTGTAATTAGATATAATGTAAGTAATAAATATTTTTGATAGAGAGTACTTAGTGGAATTCCATTTTAAATAAAATACTTGATTGATTTTTCCACATGTTAATTTTTTTATTGGTGACCGGTTTCGCCAACCTTTGAGAAACCTTCAAGGTTGGAGAAACCGGTCACCAATAAAAAAAAAACTAACGTGTGTATTTTATTTAAACTATTAGATATAATATTTTACAAGTATTTTATTTAAACTATTAGATATAATATTTTACAAGTATTTTATTTAAACTATTAGATATAATGTGCCAGGTGGTATATGTGCTATTACCGCCGAGGGCAATTCGGAGAGAAATCTAGATATAAGTAAATTATTTTTGGGGACCGTGGGGACCAATTACCAAATCATGTGGAAAGGATTTTCAGTTGATAACATAGGAGAGATAGAGTTCTCCAATGTTTGTCCAATTGTTATGAAGTTTACAAAGGCAATCCCTATATCTTCTGTTATTTCAACCCGAAGGTATAATATTTTGAAAAATTAAATTGGAATTGTGATTTGCAAATAATGGATCAAGATTATTATAAAGTTGTCAAGGATCGGTGAGGGAATTTTGGGTCCAAGGTCGAATTTGCCTTTTGATCTGACGATACGATTATAGAAATATATGAAAATACATATCAATCCATATTGGTAATTTGTTTTTATTATAAACAACTGAGTATAAAGTAATGTTACAAAAAATGGACATATCGTAAACAAAACAAATTTATATGATAATAATATTATTACCTAGAATGAGATGGACGCTTACATACTATCTGGTTATTTCTTGTACTAATGAGTACTCTGGGAAACTCATTTATAGCTTGTGATGCTTCCTTGTGATTAATTAGTAAATACAAATTTTTCAAATGATAATTACTGATTTATTGATAAATTAACAAACCACAAGTTTCAACGATATATTTTAGGGGTTCTTTTTTAAACTGTTCTGAAAAACAATTCCTGTATTTCCTTATTCTAAAAGGATTTGCACTACGAGCACTCCAGCAAGTTAGTGTTTTTAAATGGTATACTGCTTTGCACTACCACACTTACTATACATTATTTTTTTTGAAAGGAATGGAGATTTTAACATCATTTATTATTTATTAACAATAACTCATGAGGGGTTTTAGACTTAATATGAACTATAAATGTAAGATGCGTTACATAACATTTATTATGCTCCTCTCTTCTGTCTTCTTTGTAGATAATCCCCCTAGTAACCAATTTTATTGTTTAAAGTGTAATAATAATTTAAAATTGAAACTTAAAAATGTACAGATTTAGTTTATTTTCTGAACCTTCTCACTGCACACAATATTAACATGAATAGCAAATGTTTTGAATTTAAACATTATTTTTACCAGTGTCATCAGTGCTGTATATTAATTTTAAAAAGAAATCCAAAGTATTTATTTATATTTGTGGGAAATATTTTTTTTAAATTGAAAGCAATTCGTCTATCTAAGTAGAATTAATGAACTGGGTACGCTGATTCTGTACCTGTCAGTCGCCTGGCAGGGGAGCGGCTAGCTGGGAGGAGGCTTGGCCCCCATCCGCGAGGGAAGTAATGTTGTAGCCGATCTCGTGGTAGCGCACTGGGTACGTCAACTGATTGCCCTTGTCCCACGAGTACAGCTCCTGCAATGTGCAGTTTTTTCACTCACATTTAATTATGCACTATATCACACTAAGAGAACCAATAATAGTTAGTAACTGAGATATTTCAAATTGATTTCTATATTTTTCAAAATTCATATGGTATCGGCTACCAGATCTATTCAATTTTAGGTGATTGGATTTTAATTGGAATGTATACTAGTGCTATTATTTTAAACTGCTAATTTCTAAATTTCGCTGGCACTTCCATAAAGTAACAAAGCTTTGGATTTTGAATTAGTTTTAGAGTTGAATTAATCACAAAATAATGATTTTCTCATCGTTTCACGTATGAATTGATTTGATTATTTTTTATATCAAATAAATCATTCCATAGGTATTGGCGGATTTTATAAACAGATTTATTTATTTCTAACCCGAGGTGCTCACCACACCAAAGACAGTGGGCTTCTATATCAGGAAGACAGTTAACATAATATGAAAACTCCCAACAAAAAAGGATTAAGGTTGGAGATAGGAAATTAAATATTTTTGACAGAGAGTACTTGGTGGAATTCCATTTTAATATTTTAAATAAGTAAAATACTTGAGTAATTTTTCCTCATATAGACTTTTATTGGTGACCGGTTTCGCCAACTTTTCACGTAGGCATTATCAAACTCTGTTTGATATGATAGCAAACGATATGATAAATATATAATAGCGGTTAATTTAGAGACCGCAGGCACTTCCATAACTCTGAAAATCATCAATGTTACGAGCGGAGGAAAAAACTTTTTTTCATAGACTTATATGATCCACAAGTGTACTTAAACAAAAAAGTGACCTTATAAAAATTGATTAAAGTCGGGAGAGAAAAAGAAAGGATATGTGATGACGGTTACCTTGTTCCGATGGTTGTAGGCGAGAGCGGTGGTGCGGCGGAAGGGGTTAGTGAAGTTGAGTGCCACCTCTAGCATAGTGTTCCGGTACAAGTCGAAGGCCAGGCGGACGCGCGTCGTGCGGTCCGTGGCCGAATCCACGGCGTAGAGCACCCCGCACGTCACAAACATCTCACCCACTTTGTGGTGGTTTATAGACGTGTTCCAGATATACTGCGGTTCCAAGGTTTCAGGATCCAGCTGGAATTGTATGAAGATGTATTCTAAATATTGTATGGTAAATAGTAAACATAAGGTCTGTAGATGCGGAGCGGACGCATCGGCATCGTTAACTTTGAAAGTGTAGCATCGTTACGCGCGGCACCACAAGTCAAACACTATTTTATAAAATTTCTCACGTCATAAATAGTGAAACTATATTCGGGATGGTGGGATACCGGTCCAAAAGGCGTAGATTAAACTACTAATTAACGTCGGAATGCAGAAGGATCGCTAGCTACAGATTCGTTCACCTTGGCAATGGCCGTGTTGTTGGAGGCTTCCATAGCGTAGATGAGCCACAGGCCGTTGTCGTCGGCGCTGAAGTCCATGTAGGTGTGCGCCGTGGCGTAGAGCGCGCGCGAGGGCTTCAGGGCCGCGGCCGGCAGGTCCAGCACGGCGCCCCCGCCCCGCGCCCCCGCCCCCGCGCCCGCCCCCGCCCCCGCCCCGCCCAGCGCCAGGCGTGCCGCGCGCCGCCCGCCCGCGTGGTAGTAGAAGGAGCCGTTGTACACCACGTGCCCGTTGCCCTGCGGGTCGCGAGCGCGTGAGATCGTCGTGCGGAGGGCCGGCGTCGGGCGATGCCGTCGGCGGCGGACTGACCTCGTAATCGTAGTCCAGCGTGTACACTTTGGTAGTGAGGTCGTTGTTGAAGGCCGTCTTGTTTGCGAACTCGTAGAGGTGTTTTGTATCGCTCTCTCGAGTCACCCAGATTTTCTCTCCCTGCGTGGACAGACAGAGGGACGTCATGCGTGTGACAGAAGAGTTCGATCGCGGTAGCGATGCGACAGAGCGAGAGGGGTCATACGGCCGGATCTCCGCCGGGAGCGGCGTCTCTCAGCCAGGCGCCGAAGGTCTGGTCGGAGAAGCGGTGGTACACCGGCTTCCCGATGGCGTACAGCACGCAGTCTGAAACGAAAGATCGCGTCTGTCGAGTGCGCGCCGGAGACGAGAGGCGGAGGACGGCGATCCTCGTCTCCGACTCACCCGTGGCTCTGGCCGGAGTGCCGCGGTAGGAGCGGCCGGCCATGGGCCGCACGCTGAGGTGCTCCACCAGGTCGGCCAGCGAGAGCGCGGGGTCCGAGCAGCGCGGGCAGGACGGGCAGGCGGGGGCCGCCGGGCACAGCTCCTCCAGCGTCACGGCGGGCGGCGCGCGCGGCCCGTAGTGCGCCCCGCCCGCCCCGCCCGCCCCGCCCGCCCCGCCCGCTCCGCCCGAGGCCTCCAGGGGCGGCGGCGTCGCCAGCGACGGGTCTCGTTCTGCGGGCGAAACTCGTCAGGTCGACCTCGTCCGGAGGAACGCGATACGAGAACGGGCCGCGGCCGAGACGATCGCGCTCACCGTAGACGGTGAACACTCCCTTGGTGAGTCCGAGTTCGTTCTTGGCGATGCAGTGGTATCGGCCGAAGTCCGACGGGATCACGCGCACGATGCGCAGGCGCATGAAGGAGCGGTAGGACGCCTCGATGCCGCCCGCGTCCGGGTCGCGATCTTGCCGGAAGCGGTCCGGCTCCAGCGCCCTGCCGTCGGCGCGCTCCCAGTAGCGCAGAGGGTCCGGGAACGCCTCCACCTGCGAGCGGAGGGACGCATGACGCACCCGCGACCTCCGACCTCGCGGTCGCGGGGGCGGGGGCTCACTGACCTCGCACTCCAGCTGCACCGAGGAGCCGTTCTGGGCGGGGACCATCTGGTTCTTGATGGTGATCAGCGGCGGAACTGGAAAGAGAATCGGATTCACTAAATAATCGATTCGTAATTTGGGTCGGGATTCGCGACCCGGCCCGATCGGTAAATCCTAATCGACGGTTCTGACTATTCACTCAAATCGGAGGTATCAAAACAATGAGGTCCGAACGATTCGAAATCAATTTTCGACCGACATTGTCCGTGAAATTTGAGAGAGGACGAGATAAGGCATTCGAGAACGGTAGAAAAGCATTCGGTACGGCACCGGTTCGGAGTCGAATTGGACGAGACGACCGAATAGCCGTCGCTCGGGCGGGAGATGAGAGATGACGCTCACAGTGCACCTCGAGGCGATACGCTCGCGTGGCCTGCGGAGGCACGCCGTTGGCGGCCGTGCAGGAGTAGTCGCCGGCGTGCAGTCGCGAGGCGCGCGGCAGCTCCAGCAGCGGGCCGGCCTGGGAGGACGCGCGCCACGCGCCCGCCCGCAGCGGCCCGCCACTCGTGCGCGCCCACTGCACGTGCGGCACGGGCAGCCCCACCGCCCCGCAGCGCAGGCGCACGCTCTCGCCCTCTCGCACCGCCACCGTCTCGCCGCCGGCTGTGGACAGACGCGCGACACCGGTCAGCTCGGAGAAGAATTCGGCTTCTCATCGACGTGGCCGCGTATTCGACCTGCTATCGCGGGCGGCACGAGCAGCGTCGACGAGGCGTTGTGCATCCAGGCGTTCACACCCGGCAGCCCCGGCAGGCCGTCGGTCCCGGACTTGCCCGGTCGGCCGCGCGGACCCGATAGCCCTGCGGCGGACAAAGAGAATGATCATCGACGTTCCTCGACGATCGCGGCCGCATGCGCGCCGGTCTCGGAGACAAACGTACGCACCTCTGGGCCCCTGCGGTCCAGCGGGGCCCGGTGGGCCGACCGACCCGGTCTTTCCTGAAAGCGCAGTATCGATCGAATCAGTCGAATTCCGGCGATCGAGAGCCGGAACTCAGGGGGGGGGGGGATCGCGAGCTCTCACCGTCCGTGCCGTTGCGCCCGTTGATGCCGTTCAGCCCGTGGTCGCCCGCGGCGCCCGGCGCGCCGTCCGCGCCGCTCCTTCCGGGCACGCCGTCCAGTCCCGGCTCTCCGGGCACGCCGTCACGCCCGTCCAGTCCGGGGTTGCCCGGCCAGCCGGTCTCGCCTGCGACACGAGAGCGGTCGGGGATTCCGTCGAGGGCGGCGAGGACGGGAACGCCCGCGGTACTCACCCTTGGGTCCGGGCGGCCCCACGGGGCCGGGCCCGCCCGGGACTCCCTGGCCGCCGCGGTCGCCTCGAGGTCCGCGCGGGCCGGCGCCCCCCGGGGGTCCCTGCGCTCCGGGAGGGCAGTACTCCTGCGTGGCCTTGCAGAAGCCCTGCACCACCTGGTACTGAGGAGTTCCACCCGTTAGTGTCGGACGAGAGAGGGTCAGGCGCGAGGAAGAGCGAGGCGGACGTACCGGGATCCTGGAGTAGCTGGTGAGCCACACCCACGAGTCTCCTCCCGGCGCCAGTTCGCCCTTGGCCTGGAGCTCGCCGCGCAGCTTGGGGTTGAAGAACTCGACGTGCGGACCCACGCTGTTGTCTTCCGCCTGTGCCGACAGCGTTGGGTGCTTAGCGTTCGCCGGCAGAGCGGCTCTCCTCCTCCTCTCGTCGCACCGGGGAAGCCGCGGCGGCCGCCACGCCACGGCTCGAAACGATCGCGAAGGCGCGACGAGTAGAGAAGAACCGGCCGGTACTCGAAATTTAGACATCAAATCTGTCTTGTCAGTTTTCTATTTAGACGCATTTAAATTGATCGTTTTATTTGGCTACCGCAGATTTAATCGGTTTTTGTATATATTTTAATTTATAAATTTCATTGTTGAAATTTGGCGCAAGACCTTAAATATTTTTTTATATAACTCTTATTTTGACTCAGCATCGGTTTTGTTTTAACTTTATTCTCGGTAATTTCATTGCCGGATCCCTGCGGGCAGAGCTCCGGAGCTCCGGAGTTCCAGAGCTCCGGAGAGGCCGGCCGGGCCTCCTCCGCTCCGTGCCGGGAGGAGCCGAGGGCGCCCCCCGCCGAGATCGGCCTCGAGGCGATCGAAAAAGTTGTTTCGCTTATTCCATAAGCCTGCGAATATCCGTCACAACGAACGTCGGTCGTATCTTTGTTATCGGATGTACTCAGATAGTGAAACGCGGTTTGAGAAAAGTCGACGGGGAGACCCGGGAAGAAACGAGGAAGGTCGTCGGACGGAGCCGCGCGGGGTCCGGCGATAACCTCCGCGGGGTCCGGCGATGACCTCCGCCGAGCCGTCGCCGCGTCGCGCGCCCTTCCCGCGGAAGGAAATCGGACCGACGGCGGCCGCTCCGCCTCGAGCCCCGGCGGGCCGCCCTACCCGGAGCCCCCTGAGCCCCCCGAGCCCCCGGAGAAGCCGGAGAGGCCTCCCCTCCGCGTCTCGGGCGGATGACGAAACGATACCTCGTTTACCTTCGCCGAGCTTCTCCTGGAGCGGTGGCCGCAGCGGACGAGGTCCTCCACGGCTCGCAGCACTCCGGACTCCAGCCGGTTCCTCAGCGCGGCGTCCCACTTCTCCAACCGGCTTCGCAGCGACAGCTCCGATCCGCCCTCGGTCTCGTCGCCGGCCGCCTCGCTCAGAAGCGCCCTCAGGCGGCCGTCGATCAGCGATTCCAAGTCCCGCTCTCTCTCTCGCAGCCTGTCGTCCAGAAGCGCTCGCAGCGAGTCTTCCGCCCGGGAGTCGTCCCGGTGCAGCCGGAGCTCCCGGAGCTCCCGGACCTCCCCCGCCAGGCGACCGGTCCAGCACAGCGCGGCCAGCTGGGCGCTCAGCGCCAGGAACGCGCAGAGGCACGCCGGCCGCGTCGGTCTCCACGCGAGGATGACCTTCCTTTCCTTCATCGCGGGAGGCGCGTTCGCCGCGGTCGCGATGTCGCGCGGTAGACTTCACGGCTCTCGTCCCGCCGCGTCTGTCGGCTCCGAGCGACTCGTCGGCGTCCGCGAGCGCGGGGGCGGGGGGCGGGGGCGGGGGCGGGGGCCGGCGGGGCCATCGTAATTGAATTCACTTATCTATCGCCGGCGCGGCCGGAGAGGGCACGGGAGAGTGACGGGCAGAAAACCACTCGGAAACTTGTATCAATATATATTTATTCACACGATACAATCTGGAGAGAAAATAAGTAAATCGCGTACATTGCTCGTTTTACGATACGGCCGACGATTAGTTTATTTGAGTATATACAAAAATAGGCTTCAAACATAGGAATATCAATAGTTTCAGGTAACCGGAGACGCATATAATTTTTCAAAGGGGAATAAACAACCGCGACTGAATGTGGAGTCGCAACGCTCCGCCCGAAGCCTCGGGACGCTGCCGAATCGAAAGCGCGACAGGCCGAAGAGTACCTCCTCGGATCCGAGCGGATCTAGACAGAATGATTTAGTAAGATCGATATCGAGCAGATCGAGAGATCGAGCATCGAGAACGCATTTCAGTCAGAAAGGCCGGAGGACCGGCCCTCCGACTCGATCTGGGGGAGTTCATCGACTCGCAAGTGCCCGCCGATCTGTCGCCGGGCCCGGGTCGCGCGTCGCCCGCGGGGAGACGGCGCTCGAATGCCATTCGGCCGCGAAAATATCTATCGGAGGCGGGTGACGGTTTAGCATCGATCACATTGTGATCATTCAACATCATCGGGGAAACGAAATCAAAATCATCCACTCAAACTGAAACGCGACCCGCCGAGATCGCGGGGAGGCGGGCAGGCATCACGCCGGGAGCAGCCCCGGGCGGGTGGGCGGGCGCTGCAGAGCGCGGTACAGAAGCAGGGCGGCCAGCGCGCAGGCGGCGGCGAGCGCGGCCAGGGCGGCGGCCTCGGGCGCGGCGCGGCGGGCTCGCAGCACGCGGCCCCAGCCCCCGTGGCGCGCCACCCAGGGAGTGCCGCAGTCCGCGATGTGGCGCGCCGCCCAGTGCGTCACGCGGCAGAAGTGCGCGCGCAGACCGCCGCGCAGGGCCGCGCACGCCAGGTCGCCCAGGAAGCAGAACAGCGCCAGCACGCGCTCCAGCGACGCGCCGCCCTCCTGCACAGCGCGCGAGTCAGCGGGACGTCGCTCCGACGGGCGAGCCGAGAGAGTCCGACGGACGACTGACCTGAAACAGGGTCTGCATGATGTGCTGGAAGCCGGGGTAGTCCAGCGCGGCGAGCTGCACGGAGGCGGCGCGCACGCGGAGGGCGGCTCGCCGGGGGGTGCCGGAGAACCGACGGGTCGCCGTCGCCAGCGCGCGGGCCTCCCACCACCGCTCCCAGCGGGAGCCGCCGCTCCTGCATCAGAGCGGAGACGAGAGTGTCGCGCCGGGGGCTCGCGACCGACCCGGCGGCGGAGGGAGGGCTCACGTGGCGGGCAGCAGCGCGCAGGCGGGCGGGCGCAGGCGGGCGCGGGCGAGCGCGTCCAGCAGGAAGGCGCGGTAGAGCGTCAGGCCGCGACGCGCCTCGGGGCCCGGCGCTCCGGCGGCCCAGTGGCCCCCGCAGCCCCTCTCCTCGTCGACGGACAGCTGGCGGCGCAGAGGGGCGCGCGCCTCCCGCTCGTCCAGAGACACCACGCTGCACACTGCGGGAGCGAGCGTCTGCGTCACCGGAGCGGACGGCGCCCGGGGGACGGCGGAGACGCGCGAGAGAGTCCCGCTCGGCGAGTCGCGGCCGTCGACGCCTCGGGGCCCGCGCCGGGGCCGCGAGACTCGTCCGGGACTCCCCGGGTCGTCGACTCGCTGGCGCGTTTCCGCGGTGAGATGACAGATACCCCCGACGTCTGCGGAACCGGAACGCTCGTGACGTCTGTCGGGTCGCGAGGGGCGCGCGAGCTCGGGAGCTCCGTCCGTTCGCCCGCTCGCGTCCGGTTCGGTTCGACGTGCATATTGTTATTGCTAGGGGTCGAATTGGAAGTGACAGAAGCGAGAGAGCCGAGGCGGGAAGCGTACTCACCCCTCATGGCGCGGCGGCGGCACTGCGGGCGGGCGGGCGGGCGGGGCGGGGCGTGCGGGGCGAGGCGGGGCGGGGCGGGGCGGGCGGGGCGGGGCGGGGCGGGGCGGGGCGGGGCGGGGCAGGGCGGCGCCGGCGCTGTGGGGCGCGCAGCGGCGCGGGCTTCGAGGTCGCGCGGCGCGGCGTCCTTCCTTTTTGTCGAATTCGGGACCGGTCTGGGAATTCGTTCATCGTATTTTATCGTCGGAGTCGGTTGTTTTTAAATTATTCGGATTGAGAAGCTCTTATTCGGTGCATTTGTGGTTTTTGGATGTCAAATTGCACGATGTTTCCTGTCCTAGACGTTTCCATCCCGGTGCTGGGATCATCATCTGCAGGGTTTTTTGATAAATCTGGGACCGAAAAATCGGAAGACAGAAAATATAAACAGCGTTGAAACAACAAAAACACGATCATTGAATTGTTTATTTGCACTCCATAGAAGAAATGTATTATTTTAAAAATTAAGCATCCTTCAGAAGCTTCAGTAGTAATGTAATTTTTTATTTGTTTTTCCAATCATTAGTAAAATTAATTACCTCTTGCAAGGGGTCGCGGTGGGGCGGTGCAGGCCGATCACACAGAGGACTGTCAGTTGAACGGCTTGTGAAGCTTTAGAAGCGCAGGTTTTGAGCAGTTCGGGTCGACGGGTCGATTCAAAAAATGTCGGTAACAATGTGCTCTCTTTGAGAACGAGATTTTTAATTTTTTTGTAAAAAATACCAGATCACGAATAGTCCAAATAAGTTTAAGGTCTACATTGATAATCGGATTTAATGTTACTCAATGCACTCACTGATAACTTACTAAATTATAATTATGATATTTAACCGAATTTACAAAAAATTCCAATGTAGGTATCCGATTTTCTCATTCGGATTGTGTGAAATTATATTAAAAAAATTCTAGATCAAATTTAGGGATTCTCTTCTTCACAATAAAAAAATATAAAACAAATATTTTTTAACAAGCTGTTAAAATATTTCATGATTTGATTGATTTCCGAAGCTCGTCACGCTGGGCCGGGGTAGTCGGCACTGGAGCTCGAAAGAGTCGGTCTGGAGAGGATTTTCGGGAGGGGGGGAGGGGGTTATAGAATAAAACGAGTATCGTATTTTGATTACATTTTTATAATATTGTCGGCAAAATGAATAACACACTGTGGGTCCGTGCCGGCCGCGCCGCTCCGCCCCTGCGCCCCTGCACCCCGGGGCCCCCCATCTCGGATTTGTACTGTTCTATACTAAAGCGAGGAGCCCTGCTCGGGTACCCGATCAAGACACTTAGTGGTGGATCCGCTATCTGCGACGGCTGCTGGAGAGATACGACTATACTTAGCAATTCCGTGTTTTAAAAAAATACCTATTATTATTATTATTATATTCTTATCCGGGGTCAACTCCTGGGCCTGGGATAATAAACCTAAGTTAGATGAGAAATTTTACAAACCGACAAATTCACAGAGGTAGATTTTATTTTCAAAGTTGCCGTCTCAACGTAGAGATCGGAAACATTGCGGCTCCGGACCCGGAGGCGCATCGCGGCCGGCGGCGGGCTCCGCGACCGGCCGGGTTCAGTCGGGCTCGAGCGGCGGGCCGGAGCAGCAGCCGGAGCAGCAGCCGGAGCAGCAGCCGGAGCAGCAGCCGGAGCAGCAGCCGGAGCAGCAGCCGGCCGCCCGCGCCGCCAACCTCAACACTAGCGCTAACAACTAACTACACTGCGTTTAGAACGGCAGCCGAGTGCGAACTTCAAACGACGGCGAGGGCTGGCGCCCGGAGGCGCCCCGGGTCGGGGTCGATCCCGCGAGGATATGTGCCCGCCGGGATATGTGCCCGCCGGGATATGTGCCCGCCGGGATATGTGCCCGCCGGGATATGTGCCCGCCGGGATATGTGTCCGCCAGGGTAAGTGGCGCGCGGCCGCCCGGGACTACTCTACACCGACCGACTAGCGAACTAGGCGACACTACTTGACGCAACTCCTCGACAACGAAATAAACCAACGAACTTATTTCTACGCGATCATATATTATACATTAATTAACTCGTCATTAAAGCTGATAGAAAACTGCCCCACGTCGCGACACCGCCCGCGCCGGCTCGGCCCGGCGGTGTCGGCGCGGTGTCGGCGCGGGGAGCGTCCGCCTACCGTACTCGGTAAAGTTAATCATAATTTCCGAGAAGGTCGGACTCGGGCGGGGCGGGGAGGGGCGGGGGCGGCGACACCTGCAACAGTCACAGAACACCTTGCCTAATATATCTTAGATTCTTTTAACGTATCTAGTAACAAACTAGTTATATATTTATCGGTATATTCTCTAGTAAATATTTCAATGAAAACAGAAGCGGTCCCGCGGGCCGTCCTTCGGAGTCGGGGGTCCGCCCGCGCACAACTGCACGACGAGTCGCCCCCGAGCGGCGCGCCCTCGGGGCCCCGCGGGGGGCCCTGCGCGGGTGTGCGCTCGTATGTGTGCGTGTATGTATATATACATATTACAATTCGATAATCATCTTTATAAAAAAACAATTCTCTAGTAACAATGGACTACCTAGTTTATATTCAATATAATCTCTTATCGAATAAGTAGAGAAGAATGGAATAAAGTTTCGTCTGGGCGAGAAGAAATGCAAAAGAATTCGACGTCCTTCACAACCAACCTGTGCGTCCGGCCGCCGCCCCGGCTCGCGACTCTAAGTATACAAAAGATCGGAAGATATATAAAGTTTAAAGTACAATTACGATGAATATAGGTACGCATATCGTCGAATAAGTTTCGGAAAGTCAATCTTGCACAAGCGTAGGTATTAGGTATTCGATTATTTAATTTCATAGACTCTCTTACGGAATATTAAACACGTCGATAATTGAGTCCTGAGCGCCGCGCGGCCCGCACCCGCAGACCTCCCTTCGGCCGGATCGACTCGGCGGGCGGTCCGTCGGGAGGTCCGTCGGGAGATCCGTCGGGAGGTCCGTCGGGAGGTCCGGAGGGCGGTCCGTCGGGCCCGGCGCGCCGAGAGCTACGTTCACAGCAGTCAAAAAGCTACGTCTAGTTTACGAACGGCCGGCAGTCCCGGACCCGCCGGGCCGCCGGGCCAGGACTCTCCGACTGCTACACTATTCGATTCCTTAGAGTTAGCGTTATTGCTCTCGGGGCTACACGGGGCACACCACGAACTCGTACTCGAAGCCGAGGCTCACGGCCACGAAGGCGAAGTACAGCAGGAACATGGTGAAGCCCAGGCCCTTGTTCATCTTCCAGTGGAAGCAGGCGATGGACATGATCACGAACAGCAACATCATGAAGAGGATGGCGATGCTGCATACCATGCCCACGGAGTTCACTTCCACCGGCTTGCCGTAGATCAGCCCGTACAGCAGCCAAGGCACCGGTAGTCTGAAACGAGCGAGAAGACACGGGTTAGTGCACGAGAAGCCGAGCCCGCGGCCCTCGCCGGGGCGGAGCTCCTCCACTCGCGTCGCAGTACGCGACTAAACTAAAAACTGAGTGACAGTTCCCAACAAAATTGCCATAAGCCATATTTTTGTCGTTTTTTTTATGTGATTTTGCGGACTTTGACCAAAAAATGGTACCTATATCAATAGCCCTTTAAAAGTTGTTGTTGAGATTTGTCGCTGCGCTTGTAGGGGGCTTCGGACTCGGCAGGCCTTCGATCTGTGTTTTCAAATGTACGTTTACACATAGGTGTATACGTACATTGTAAAGTATACGTATACGTTCATTGTACATTGTGCACGATTTCACTTTTACACGGGTTTTTAAATATGTGTGTGTGTACAGTATTTTTAGAATTCCGTTCGCCCGGTAACACTGGAGCTCATACTTCTGCTAATTTGTTGATTCCATTCTAATCTGGATCCCGTGTATTCCGGAGCGTCTTCCCGGTGTGCACGAGGTTCAGGGTTAGACGCTAATCGAGATGTCAGATAGCGACGCTCGAATGGCACGTCTCAGCGGATTTATTTTTTTGTATTAATTAGAGTTAATTTGATGAATAAATTGACTTGTAATAATAAATCGTATCTTTTAAAAATAATTCAGTGCGTTTGAATTGCATAAGAAGAGAATTGTGAAATGTAAAAGTGACATCAAACCAACCAGGAAGAAAAGACTTGTAGTCTACGAAAGTGATAACAGTAATTAAATTGTATTTCGGTAATTTATATTTCTTGTTTCTATATGTAAAATGAATTACATATGTAATGTAACTACCTGACCACCCGTACATTTTATGGTTGTAATTTTATAGCGCCACCCGTTGTAATATACGTGCCTTATCTACTCTTCTATTTAGTTTATTAAAGCACGTTTTGCAGTGCTTTATTGTGCTTGTGCGATTATTATGAACATCCTGGCAAACTGTATCTAGTAATATATATGTAGTCTACGGTCTGGGAGAGGGATGGCAACACCAACGATGCGGCGGAGGGGATGGGATCAGATGCGGCGCGGGGGGTGGCAGTATTGTTGAGAGACCCGGCGTGGGAGGATATACCAACAATGAGCAAGAGACGACAACAGTACCCAACGGTCACATCTCTTTAACAACGGACTGTTATTGAAAGAGACGGATCCAGATGAAAAGTTCAATAGCTGAAGAAAGAACGAGTCAAGTAAATGGATCACTAGCCACTGTCGCCGCATCTCTTCAGATTCATACGAATCTCCTAAAAAAACAAACGGACGTGAATCATCTGCTGAGTCAACGAACGAGTCAAGCTGCCTGCTGTCGTCAAAATCTCACAGATTCGTTCAACCAAACGGGAAACATCAGAAAACTGCAGGATGAGTCAAGCTACCTGCTGCCCCCACCAGTCGCCGTCACCCGAAGCTGTCGTCGAGTATACAAAACATTCATATATAGTTATGGAAATTATCATGTGAGTTTAGCTATCACTATTTCATCTACACTTAATATCCTTGCCATTTACTAATCTTAAATTCAAACATGACTACCAACACAAACGAAGAAACTTTACAATTTTTAACACGGTACATCATTCCATTTATAGATAATTGTAACGAAACCTACAATCTTGCAAATAAGTTTCAAAAACCCATTTTATTTTCATCAATAAAAACACAAGTTTCAGGAAAGGCGATTCGCGTAACCTCCCACAGAAAATTTGAAAATTGGCCTTTATACAGAGATTTCTTAATTGAAAACTTTGCAGAGATAAAACGTGTGCCACAATCTTTAATAGAACTGCAATCTTGTAAACAGCATCGATCGTAAACAATCCTTAGTTTTTTTCTCAACGAGTGGAGAAATGTTATTCACAATTGCACAAAGCCACATTAGCAGAAAACAAAAACCCTTTCGAAATAGAAGGAAAAATCGCCATGATAAGACAAATAGCCTTATAAACATTTATAGTAGGAGTACTTAATCAATGCGGTATAATTTTGAGAGCTAGAAGAAATCCTTCAAGTTTCGAATAAGCTTCGGATATTGCACAAACAGAGGAGCAAACTAATATACTCATTCAACTCAATAATACAAATTCTCATAGTAAATTTTGCACTTTATGCAAAAAATCTGGTCATAATTCATTTATTTGTATAAAAACCTTAGTCATAGTTCTTATTACAATTCCTAAATCATAACACAACTAATCGTAAAATCAAAACAGAACCAATTTATCAATTTAATACAAATTCAAATACTCAAAATAGAAAGCCATTACATACTGCAAAAAGGACGGACTTTTAATAAACGAATGTTATAAACGACAACGTATAAATAACTCAAATCAAAATAATAACTCGAATCAAAATTACGCGTCAAATCAAAACTATGTATCAAATCAAAATTGTTCAAGAAATTATTCTGAGCATGGAGAACGTTATCCTCGCTCATACCTTTCCGATAAAACAACGCATTCTTTAAACTCTCCTCATTCTCGTCAATCTGCCAAGAGCGAGAATGAAAATCTTATAATGGCAGAATATTATCTCTAAAATCATCCACAGCATATATTCAAATTTTTAGTCCAAATTCTGAAGATACAGACAAACTCAAACTTCTTTTAGATAGTGGTACAGATATATCGCTTATCAAAGCAACTTCATTGCACAAAACCACTCTAATTGATACAAGTCATGCCATCACGTTAAAGGGCATTAATAATAGCTCTGATCCAATTAAAACTATTGGTATTTCGTCGAAGGTATTATGTTGGTTACTCACTCCAAACTATACAGGACCCTATAAAATCATTGAAATTAATTCTCCTGTTAACCACGTAAATTCATGTAAATTGCTTGAAGAAAGCTATTAATTAAGTTATATGTAATTTCTAATCCACTTATAAATCATCAAAACTTTGAATTGTATAAAATCATTTATAAATAAAACTTGTCATAATAATATAAGATAGCACATTTATGTCCTATCATAAATCTAAGTGGGGAGGTGTAATGTACCTACCTGACCACCCGTACATTTTATGGTTGTAATTTTATGGCGCCGCCCGTTGTAATATACGTGCCTTATCTACTCTTCTATTTTTTTTTGTTAAGCACGTTTTGTACGTACGTGCTTGTGCGGTTATTATGAACATACTGGCAAGCTTTATCTAGTAATATATAATATTTCTACATAAACGCTTTACTGTCCTGTTAAAGATCGTGTCATCGATGCTCTCGCATCTTTCCTTTGTGATAGACAATTTGCCGTCTCACTCCCGGGAGCCTCCTCCAACCGGAGACCGGTCCTGGCGGGGATCCCCCAGGGCTCAATCCCCAATCCTATTTCCCCATTTCATCAGCCACCTACCCACGTCCAAGGGATGCGATCTAGCGCTTTACGCAGACGACACTGCCTGCTGCTCCACTTCAAATCGCACTAACGCCATCGTAAAAAGACTCCAGGTCGGACTCAACTCAATCAGTGCCTTTTACAAAAAATGGAGGATCAAAGTCAACCAGGGGGAGACTGAGGCAATCATCTTCACCTGGAAACACCCTGGCAACGATTGCACCGGCCCCCTACGAGCTGACGGCAAGCCGATCCAATTGAGCAAAAAGGTGAAATACCTTGGAGTCCATCTGGATCGGAGCCTTACATGGCACCCCCACATCGCAGCCGTTCGAATAAAGGGCCACACAGGCAAAAACAGCCTCTACTCACTACTCTGCGCTAGAAGCCCCCTCTCCCTTGAGTCCAAACATAGGTTTTACATCTCCATCATCAGGCCGTACATGATGTACGCCGAATACGTCAGGTCAAACGCTAGCCAACACCTCATCGCGAGTATCCAGGCCGCCCAAAACTCATCCTAGGTGCCTACTATCGCCCAAAGCCTCTGCGCTCAGACCAAAATCCCACCGATCGTAACCCAGATGCTTCACATCACCGAAAGGCTATACCAGTCCATACGAAAATCCAAAAACCCCCTCCTCAAAGGGATTGGAAACGACACCCCAGACTCACTGCCTGTCCACTACAGACATAAATTCCCCCACCACATCACTCCACTCCACATCACTCGGTGAAAATATAACAGTCTCCGACGGCTCTCGAGGCACCCTATACAAGAAGCAACGTCTAGCCAAAAAACATACCCAGGGGTGATCATTGCACCTTTCGCCGTTGAAGTTATGTTGCTTGTTAATTATGGATGTAGATCAAAAGGCTGGCGAAATGTTTGCGTATTCGTTTATTAAGATGATGGACAAAACAGAATTGTACGTGGTTACTGGTCAAGTGTCTGCGTCTCTCTGTATCGTTATCGCTGGGGTTCTAGGGTTGTTGTAAAATTAGAAAGTCTCTACCTGCGGTAGGGGCGGAGCTTAAAAAGACAAATAATGTAGCGGTGTATTTGCACTGACCGCTACACACCCTCCTGCCCTACCTGTTATTGTTATAAACTTTGTTATTTAGATTGTAAATATTTATTACACATAAATACATGCAAAGAAAGGGTTTTTCCCACTCATATTCCCTGCCTAACACATTGTAGTCTATGGTGTCCAGAGCACTGGCAACATAGGGCCCGCTCTAGGAGATGTTATGCGGCGAGCGGCCATTACGGTTCTGACATCGGACAGAGGACGCCGCGCGGACGCGAGGCGTCGTGACTTGATCTTATAATTGTACTGTGTTTCATAATAAAGACTTGTACCTCACGCCTCTTGTATTATTATCACTACACACATTATTGAAACTATAATAAGTCATGAATGCACCATCTAAGCCACACATTTCAAGCCCCGTAACCTGCGCGCAGGACGGGGATAGCCACGCACCACACCACAACAAACTGTAATATAACTTTATGAAAAATAAAAGAATTTTGAAATTTAATGTTTTTTCCTGTTAAAGATCATAATTATCTCGACCATCGGCGAAGCTCTTTCGATGGAATAAACTCCATAACCAAATTTTTAAAAGTGTTGTTTTACTCTACGTTCAAACGAAGTCCGGTGTATACCCAACGGTCTAAAATAATATAAAATTGGTGTCAGAAGTGGGATACGTAACACATACATATTTTTGTAATTTTATGAATTGATCGTTATTTTGATGTTTTTTAAGGTATATTTAGTTTTATTTTATGTTGAAATTAGCAATGAATTATTAACATTTTAGTTTGTTTTTGATTTAAACGGTTTTACGTGTTAAAATCTATGATTTAGATTTACACAATTTTCAGTATAAATGAGGAGATAGGTGAAGTCAAGTTTACAGTATTTTTTTAAAATAGTATTAATAAATTAATGTAAATAATAAATGTTGAGATTTCAAAATCATATTTCAAGTTTTCATACTATAGTACGGTGGTCCCCAACCCTGTGCCCGTGGGCGCCGTGGCGCCCGCCGATCATTTTCCGTGAGCCCGCCGACCATTTTCCTGTCCGACCACAATAAAAAAAATATTTTTTACTAATTAAAATGAGAAATGTAAACAAAAATTAGTTAATCGTTATAATTTTCAAAATAATAATTCTTTCCTGAAAATCATAAAACAGTCTGTTGAAATAGTATCTTATGGTAGCTGATCCCTTTGATGAGTCAATTTTTGAGTTTATTGATAATTTTTTTGCGAAAAATTTACTGCATCAATAGAATTTTTATTAATGCTTAAAGTTAGATTCGTTCCTTCTTCTAAAGACGTGATTTTTTATCTCTTGTAGATTTACTTTTAATATGATTTATATGTATCTTCCCGGTTAAAGTTTAGGAATTTGGAGATAATTATAACCGATGGATCTAGAACCCTAAGCAGTTAGGTGTCTTTTTTTAAATTGGAAATAAAAGTTTACAAATAAACATTTTGTAAAAGATTTGCTAAAAAATTATAACAATTTTTTTTTAACAAAATTTGGCTTTGAAAAGTCGTAATTTTATCTAATTTTTCAACATTTTTAAGTCTTTTATTTTACCTTAAAAAAGATCGGTAATTTAATAATAAAAAAATATTTAAATATAATTTAAAGCTTTTTTAATATTCTAAAAAAAAAAAAACAACTTTCAACAAAGAAAAATAAATCGTCAGTTAAAAAAATATGATGACACGTTTCGCAAAAAAGTGACAAAAGCTTTCAGGGAAAAAAAATACACCCTTTTATGTCAGTACGGATCTCACTCGGAAATCGAAATCGTTTCATTATTAAATTTATTTAATTATCACTTTACTGGGCTGAAAGCTGGTTTATTTACAGAATATTATAAAAATTAAAATTTATATTTAGCTATTTTTTTATTATTTAATTTCCGGCCTTTTTCAAGGTCAA
This sequence comes from Atopsyche davidsoni, assembly GCA_022113835.1. NCBI lineage: Eukaryota > Metazoa > Arthropoda > Insecta > Trichoptera > Hydrobiosidae > Atopsyche > Atopsyche davidsoni. The sequence continues at coordinate 278,104 of JAILWY010000016.1, forward strand.
ATTAAGTCTTAAACATGTTGAAAAATTTAATAAAATTATGATTTTTCAAAACCAAAGTTTGCTAAAAAAATTTATTGATTTAATTTTTTAACTAATCTTTTACCATAGGTTTATGTGTAATATTTTATTTCCAATTTAAAAAAGGACACCTAAATGCTTAAATCAATCGGTCATAATAATCTCAAATCAATCGGAAAAACACGAATTAAAAGTAAATTTACTAGAAAAAAAAAATACCTTTAGAATAAGGAATGCATTTAACTTATGGGATTTAATTTTTTTCTATTGGTGCAGTATATTTTTCGTATTCTAACCTGTTGTTTGAAATTTTTAGCTATAAATGTACATTTTTAAATTGCTATTAAAAATAATTAGTCGTTGCATATTTGCCCCAATTCGACCTAATTACCAGAATTTTCATATTATTATTTACTACTTCTTATTATTTATTTAACATAAAAATATAAACAGTAATTTTTATATTTTATAATTATATTTTTAGAATTGAGTATTTTTTCCATTTCCAACTAGGCGTGCCACTAGGTTTCCGGATTTTTTTTATCAATGAAAAGTGTATAATTTTAAAAGAAATACAAAAAAATAGTTTATTCAAAGTATCGTCACATGTTTGCCATCTCTCTGGCAGTACACGAATACCGTGACGATAAAACGACGCGTCGGACTGAAACCGTTCAAGCATCCAATTTTCCACTTTTTAGAAATTGGCCAAGTGTAGTCCAGCCAATCCATGCGCCATCAACCGGAACAAATAAAAATTGGAAGGGGCCAGGTCTGGTAAATACGGCGGGTGCGGTAGCAGATCCCATTTCAGCGTTTTGATGGTGTCCTGGACGATGGCACGAAGCTTTGTCGTGCTTCAATATCATTCGTTCGTGTCTCGTGTCCCATTCCGGCGGTTTTTCGAGCACTGCATGGGTCAAATTGATCAGTTGTCGGTAGCGCTGCCCATTGACAGTTTCGCCTGGTTTCAGAAGCTCCTAATACACGATTTCTTTCTGGTCCCACCAAACGCATAGCATAGTCTTCTTTTCGAAACGATTAGGCCGTGCCATCGATGATGTTGATGATGCTTTGCCAGGTGAACGATTTTTGCCTTTAGGATTCTCGAAATATATCTACTTGTAATCGCTAGTAATAATTCAATGCAGGAAACTCTTTCTTACGTGCCGCAAAAAAAAATTCGGAAGTGGTTCTTTGATTTTCCATCTGTCTCTCAGTCACCTCATGCCGAACCCATTTTCCTTCCGTTTGATTTTTTCCCATGGAATGTGAACATTTGAAAATACCTTGGCGAGACACGTTTAATGCCTCCGTAAGTTGATGTTGTGTTTGCGTATCATCTTCATCCAATATCGCTTACAGATTTGTCGAAATCGCCACTTCTGAAGCGTTTAAACCAATTTTAACAGGAAGTTTACGATGGTTTCTTTTGGATTCTTTTGCAGAAAAGCAAAACTTTCCGCAAATGCAGTTTTTTGGCACAAAACTCGACATCTTATTTGTTACAAAAAAAAGTTTGCGTTGTGGAATGTGTTGGTAGCTTATTGATGACTGATGTCTAATATATAAAACAACACAAGTTTAGAATTGTCTAGCGTCGTTAGCGTCATCTATGTGTGAAAGCCAAAAACTTAGTAGCGCACCTAAAAATATACCCTTTTTTTTATTTAGCCGGCTTTGGTACAACTTTCGGGAGCAGAAAAATACCTTGAAAAAATAAATGGCGCCCGCCGCCCGTCCGGCGGGTGCCATTTGTGATCTTGGGTACAAAAAGGTTGGGGACCCGTGCTATATATATAAGAGCTATAAACAAGAAGGGACAAATAAATTTGTCGTTTAAATAGTATACTCGCCCTTCGAGGGAACCGAATGGTCCAAGCCGCATATTATCAAAATATTATTAACTAGAAATGTAGCCCGCCATAAAATGACGTATTCGATGAACGATGCAATTGTGTTTGAACACATGTTTGGCTGACAATTATATGAATATATTTACTTTCATTTTGTACACATATATTTTGAATAACTGGATATTAATTTCGAAAGCAATGCCATTCTAGGAAATATTCATCACAAATGAGTGGTACATACCAATTTTTTATTATAGGACTGTCTTGTATACAATGTTTTTTGTGAAAATTCTATTGTCTTGAAACAGTTCGCCTTGCTGGGGACTTTCTTTCACGAACACTTTAATATTGTCTTTATTGGAACATCTTGAGAATGCCACATATAACTGTCCATGTGCAAATACTGGTTCATCCAAATAAATGCCGACTGAATTAGTTTAGTTGAATCTGCACTATAGTATATTTTTTTAGTTCCCGGCGGCAGGCACAGAATTTGATGATTCAACTCTAAACATATTTTGTTTTTGGTGGTTAAAATCACTTTATCGGCTAGTTCATCCCTGGCAATAATTGCATTCCCATAAATGGCTCTAATAATGGAATCTTCACAAACCATGTGAGAAGGAATTTCGATATAAGCACTTGGCAAATCTTCGTTAGACGTCGGCAAATTATAGCGTCGATTGTCTGAGTGACGGTCTCTCCGTATGACCGTGCTTACTTTTGGCATAGGTAGCTGATTCTGCTGAGCATGCTTTTTTTGTGCCTGCTCTACTTCACTCATTGTTTTGAATGCCGCTGCAAACGGATTGGACTGCATGATTTTTGCTAGCTCCCTCATTACAACCAGATTGCAATCAATGTTCTCTACCAAGCTCATTCTTTCTACTACTGTATGTGCTGGATCGAGAATGTACAGTTGAGCATATTTTCTCGTACTACCATCAGTTGGATGAAGGTGCAGAGTTCTGTGATATATTTGGCCTTGAACTTTGAAGCAGAATGGCCCTGATCCTGCCACTGGACCTGCTAATTTAGCTCCCATTGATACAAAAGATATACTGTTATTGTATGATCTTATTTTTCTTTTGAAATTTCCATTATAAATATTTTCTGGATTTGACATAATATCCTTTAAATATAGTGTGAAAATAGGCCTTGCTGGTAGTTTCACTTTACCTTAGTGACAGCAATCGTTGAACTTTCCATCTGATGGTTTTTCTGCTTTAAATGTAAAGCATTGCAGAATCGACAGGTCACATTCATTAATCCGCAATTGTGTGCAGTAATGTTTTCTGGGACAGCGAGCGCTATCAAACGCTCCTGTGTGAGTTGTCTTATTGTTTCTTCTGTTTTTGTTTGCCTCGATGTGGATACACACACTCGCTTTGAGGACATACGCTGCGCTCGCTGTGTATCTGTTTCTTTTTGTTTCGTTACCGATGCACGCACTCTCATCGAAGACAAACGCAGCGTTCGCTGTGCATCAGTTTCTTTTTGTCTTGAGGTCGATGCGCGTACTCGAATTTTAAGAAGACGCTGCTCACGTTTTCCTTCCAATTCATTGCTTGACATTTCTGTCTCATTTCGTGTCACAAACAACGCATTACTTTCACTGCACTGTTCTTTATTTGATGCAGACTTTATCACGTCCAATTGTGCAATTCTCTTTTAATTACGTTTGCTGTGCGTAGACGGTGTTATTTTTTTAGGAGGCATTTTGAAATGCATCATAAACTGGAAATTTCTTAGAAGCATCAAAATTTGTTTTTTTGTAAAAGTTCTAAATTTGAAATTCTCAATAATAAAATCCTATTATTCGTACACATTGAAACTCGCTAAAGCATATTTTATAGTCTTATTAAATTAGTTTTTAAATAAAAATATTATCCTATCGTCTTGAAATTCGGCACATAGCTGCGGAAAAATTTACTAAACTTACGTGGAAAAAATCAACGTTGTATCTTTTAAGATATTCTATAGAGAACCAAAAAATAAAACATACACACCCACCCACACACAATGGCTATTATTATAGTAGATAGACATCCCGAGCTGCACGTCAGTAGAAAACGTATTACTCGATTGCATACTTCGTGTGTCATATGAAGTGATAAATGTGCATTCACTCGGGGACAGGAACAGAGCACACTCACTCGCAGGGTCGATCTACGGGACATTAGTGGGAACAATCCGTAAATTTGTTTTTCGCACCCCTCCCCTTCCTCGCCCCTCCCCTACCTCTCCCCCGATCCCCCCGGGGCCCTGACCCAGATCCCCCGAGCCCTCGTTCCCCTCCGCCTGCCGGCACTGACCATAGAGCACGGAACAATGCCCGGCGTTTAGGCATAGACAACGGAATGCCAATATTGCGGCGACTCTGGCTTATGGCTGTGAAATATGATTTATATTTTCAGATTTATAAAAAACAATAATTTTTATTTCTTTTAGCCGGGATCCCGTTTAGTTTTGAATGGTAACCCACAATTACTGAACCCCCGTATTGGTTCTTTAGGACGTAAAACTGACAAAGCGGAATCATCGTTCGCGATATAATAAGGGGAACCGCCCTTCGGTGTTGTGCGGCATTTTTTGAATTCTCAAATATGTTTTTGGGGTATAAAATACTCTTGAGGAAATGACTCCCGCCGAGAATTTGAAAAAAGATAGTCAATTAACTGTTAAATCTGTCTACGAGTAGCACAAGCGCTATATTATCGATTACGTAATCATAATCTACGAAGATATCAATTCGAATATCACAGCGGGATAAAGAAGAAAACTCATTACCACACTCTCGCTTTAGATTATCGGTTTGATCCCTTTCGTGATTTTGTGAAAAGTTAAGTTTCGAAGGTTTATGAAAATATTTTTGAATAAAATACTTGAGTGATTTTCCACATTTTTTGTTTTTATTAGTGACCGGTTTCGCCAACCTTTCACGTTGGCTTTATCAAACAGAGTTCTCTGTTTGAATATACTCTGTTTGATAATGCCAACGTGAAAGGTTGGCGAAACCGGTCACTAATAAAAACAAAAATGTGGAAAATCACTCAAGTACTTTATTCAAAAAATATTAAAATGGAATTCCACCAAGTACTCTCTGTTAAAAATATTGAGTTTATGAAAATCTTAATAAATACCATAATAAATATCCAAAATCGGTAGTTTTTATGTTCCATATTTACCAAAAACTTAATAAAAGGTACTGCATTAATCTACGATCGCGGGGGAGGTTAGGTTAGGTTAGGTTAGGTGCGAAGCCGGACTCAGACCTCCTCGCGGTGTACCCTGGGAGCGGTCGGGCGGCGACGGCTGACTAATCCCAGCCGACCGCCCTGCCGCTGCTAACCTGAGACGCAACCGGGTTCTCCATCCAAAACGCCTCTATGGATGGAGACTCAGCCGCGTCAGGGAGCCCACCCAGCGATGCAAATCGCTGGGACCTGTCGCGCAACACGGGCAGTGTGCCCCGACAAGTGAAAGGCCCGACGTGTGCCGCCTCTTGGAGGGCCCCCAAGGAGCGGACAGCGCGTGCGGCAGTGGTTCGTCCGAGCCACTGCTATCGCCAGCACCCGGGCGACCTCCGGACTAGTCGCGCTCGAGCGACAGAAGGAGAGAACCGGAAGGAAGAAGGAGACATCCGTGACAGGGAGCCCACCAGCGACTCAGCCGCTGGGCCTTGACACGGAGGTCTAGACCGCCACCAGTACCAGAGAACGGCCCGACGTGCGCCGCCCAAGGAAGGCACCACGGAGCGGACAGCGCGAGACGTGCGGATTGTCTCTCCGACAGGATACGGGCAACGAAAAAAAACAGGGTCTTCTTCTGGACCTGCCGCTATCCCAGGTATAAAAACATTTGTTTTTGTGAACATTTGTTCACAAAAATTTGCAATTATATAGAATCCTCCACTTGTCAGGTACATTAAAATCACATTAGCCCTTACCACCCGATAATCACTCTCTCTCTTTCCAACAACCTCTCCCTCTAACAATTGTTTTTCCTAATTGCTTATTATTATATAAAATCTCACTCTGTTTGATAATGCCAACGTGAAAAGTTGGCGAAACCGGTCACAAATAAAAACGAACATGTCATTTTCCAATCACTCAAGTATTTTACTCAAAAATATTAAAATGGAATTCCACCAAGTAGAGTACTTGGTGGAATTCCATTTTTATTTAAATGTATTTTTTTAAGAAATTCAATATATTTGACAGAGAGGTCAAATATATTGAATTTCTTAAAAAAATACATATTTCAAAATATGAATTTCTTACGTAATTATATTTTTATTTGCAGTTAAGATATTTTAAATAAAAAGGAAGCTAAAATACGCAGTGGCCGCTCGAACCTCGACAGCGGCGGTCTCGTGACGAGCTTTGCGAGAAATTAATATAAGAATATCTGCAAGCGGAACTCCGGCGGCTCCGTAAAACGAAACGGAACCGTCTCGGAAGAACTAACTAAACGGTAACAGAGAGACGGGCCTGAAGGACGGAAGGAGGTGGAGGGTGGTGTCGGTGTCGGTGTCGGTGTCGGTGTCGGTGTCGGTGTCGGTGTCGGTGTCGGTGTCGATGTGTGACTGCTCCCGGGTTGACCCGCGACGGGCTCGAAATAACGAAAATTACGTTTCTCCAAAAAACATCGCTAAGTAACGCGCCAAAATAAAAATTCTTTAGCAAAATTATTTTTGCATTTTTGACATGTCAATTATTTGATCATGTATCTTATATAAAGTAGACGTGCACAACCTCAAAACCGACCGGCGCAACGCGAGGGGGATGAGGCACCCCGCGCGCTCTCCCGAGCCGATCGCTTTGCACCTTCGGAGGGTTAGTCGAGTCAGGTTCGATGTTAAGTTACTGAATCATCGTATGTTTTCGGTATAATTGGATCTGATCGGGCAGTCATCGGCACTCCGTCAGCCGCCGCATCCGTCTTCCGCGCGACGGATTGCGAAGGGACACAGGGGGTGCAACTTTTTTGGGGAAGCTTTATTGCATTTTTTCGGACATTTTTGATAGCACAATAGACCTTATCGATTGGAAGGGGGTTAATTGATTTCACTCTACAGAATAAAACACTGAGCGTGTCGCAAAGGTCAGGCCGTTCTCCAGCCCCTCCCCCCCCCCGACCGTTCACGACACAAAGAAGAAGAAGGTCGTCTCGACAATGTCTCCAGTCTGTCGCCTCGGGACCCCCGAGCTTCCCCCGCGTCCTCCGCCGAGTCGACGGAGGAGGGTTTCTACCCGAAGTCATTTTAAACACGACGGATCCTCGTATTATATTTTTTGGAAGATTTGCCGAATGAGTAATGCAATAATGTCGAGTGCCGAGAACGAAGATTACCATTCCGAGATAGGGATATTTCCGCAAAAAATAAAATAAGTGATTTCGCATACGAGACGCGACCGAGGAAAAGCGCTCAAAAATTATCGAGCATCGAGAGAGCGGCGGCGGCTTCTGGAGACCGCTCGGCGCTTTGTTAGCGAACAACGTTACTTCACATTAAATAATATACATGCAAAACGATACGATTTAATATAATTTTTTTATAAAATATACGAAACGACGACAAAATTCTCGATTTTTTTTACGAATACAAGTTTAATTTATCATAATAAGCTTCCACGTGTGTACTGTATACTCGTATTGCGATAGCTCTCGCCTTAGGAACTTCGGTCCCTCCCGTCTCGGCCGACGCTCGGAAGGGATGCGAAGTTTCCAGGTCGACTCGAGGCGGCTCTCCGAGGGGCGCTCCACCCCGGGGCCGGGGCCGGGGCGGGGGAGAGTCCCGACCTCGGGGCGGGGGAGAGTCCCGACCTCGGGGCGGGGGAGAGTCCCGACCTCGGGGCGGGGGAGAGTCCTGACCTCGGGGCGGGGGAGAGTCCTGACCTCGGGGCGGGGGAGAGCCCCGACCTCCGGGCGAGGTCGCGGGGCGGAGACCGAAGACGGCCGGGCGCGGCCAGTCGAGACCCGACTGCGGCCGACGTTCAAAATTCGATTTCCGTCCTCCGCAGAGGTCTGGCGCTTCGCGACACTTCTGTCCGATCGCAACGACCTCCGATCGATAAGACGTTTTAATATTATACATTTAGGACTCGATTTGCTACATTCTATGGTACTGATGGAAGTGAGAAATGTCGTTTCTATGCGTTATATTTTACTGCCACGCGATATTGTGGGAGATTTCCCCGTCCCGGTTGCATTCTCACCGTCCCCCCTGCGAGGCCCGGGGATGAGCAGGCTGTGCGAGGGGACTGGAGGTGGTGGTGGTGTGTGGCGGGGAGGGAAGTGCTTCCGGCCGCGCGAGCAGAAGACGGCCGAATCGCGCCCATTGTACTTTGTAATCGAGCCTGACGTGTTCGGCTCTCTGGCGGGACGCGCCTTTGCGGGTGGGACCTTGAGATATATTTATTAGTAGTTGAAAATTAATCAATATTACTTAATATTGACAAGAGTAGCACTACACACGCGATTTGTAGCATTTGAAAAATCTGATTTGTGAAATGTAAATTTTTAAATATTTCAAACGAATATGTTTGTTTCTCTTTGTTTGATTAATTTTAGTCTTTTCTCCCAGTAACGTTAATTATTGAATGTTTTTCAAAAATTTAAAAATACATAAATGACAAAAGATGAAATATATTCAATATTTTTGGCATCGGTACTCGGTAGAATTCCATTTTAAATAAAACGCTATTGTGATTTTTCCCCATGCTTAATTTTCTCGGTGTCCGGTTTCGCCACCCCTTCGGATGAATGAATTCATTTCTTCGTTCGATAATGCCAACGCGAAACGCTAAAGTTTATTCAGTTCATAAAATTCAAGAGAGGACTCACCTACGGGTGATTCAAATAAACGCTGATCTATTTTTAGACAATGAAATTCACGGCATGGGATTGCGATTCAAAAAAAATATAACAAAAAGTTCCAGATCCCTTGCACGCGAGCCTCTCGTCCCGGAGACCCGGAGCCCCGCAGCCCCGGAGCCCCGCAGCTCCGGAGCCCCGCATCCTGGAAGAGTTCCGGAGCCCCGCAGCCCCGGAACCTCGGAGCCCGCGCCGAGTTGAGCGCGAGGGCCGCTTTCTTGTACTGCATTCCCCTCCGGTAGCTCCCAGCGGGGGATGTTATTTAAGTTTGGTCGTAAACCTCAAATGTCAATCTTGCGAAAACAGCGCAACAACATGAAACACACTGAAAAATAATAACGGAGGTCACAAATCCTACAGGAGTACATTGTCTCTGCGGTTTCAACTGTCTCCCGCCCCGCTGAGCTTCGCGGGAGTATCGTTCCAAATTCACGGCACGCAATCTTCACATCGAGTCAGTCCAACTAAGTTTACCATCGCATTGTTCCGAATAAATTACACTTAGTTAACGAAAAAAAGATGTTAGAGATTCGTGAATATGAAGCGATCGTTGGGAATACCAGCTATTGACATATTTATTAAAATTTGGGGAGAGAGTCACGATAGTTTTTGTAAATTTTATTCTAATTAAGTGCAGTTGCACTTAATTAGAATGGCCGCTCAGTTGAGCGGCCATTTCGTAATGCTTGAGATATAAATGTCGCTACAAATAATATTAAAAGGATTCGAGCACCAAAAATACTCTCACTCGCGTTTTCGAGGCGGCGGAACAGAAGCGCGGATTTAACAAAGCCGTCAATTAAATTTGAGTATTTGTGTCGAGAGATGAATGCACGACGAATCCGTGGCTCACTCCGTGGAGTCGGTTGGTGACCGTGTCCTTAAATTTTGCGCGACAAAAAGCAAACGTGAAATAAACGACAAAAATAATAAGGAAGTAACGAAATTTTAAATGATAAAGATACTTTAAGGATTTGAGAATATATAAAGTTGCCTTTATCTTCGACAGCAACGAGACAATATTTATCCTAGTAGGAAGTAGAGCCAGAGAGCTCGCGCGCTGAGTGCGGTCAAGTCGAGGGAAACGAAGTAATATCATTCGATCTATCCACTCGTATTGACTTTTTGCGTGATTAAGCAAGAACTCAGAGTCTAGAGTGACTTTAGTGACGGTTTTGGGCCTCACGACATTCAGGCCGTCTGACTCAGAGGTGCTTGAGTTGCGACCTTGCCCAGTGGCGGAAAGCGAAGCGCAACAGAAATCACGAAAAGGGCAGAATTCCACGCGATAGCTCCCTTAAATTAAAAGCAGTTCACTCCGCGAGGAATGTCGCCGCACGTATAATTTACGATCTCCGCAGAATTTGAGCTATTTTCAATTTCAGGTATTTTCAATTTTCGGTAATGTCATATCAGAAATCGGTGAAACAGAACACGCCATAATATAAAAATAATCACACAGCATCGCGTGAAAACCGGTATAGAAAATGCCAGCAAGTGGAAAACAAATATGTACTGTGTTTTTAAGAATACATTTCAATTAAACTCAACGGACAACGATAAAACTAATACGATTCACTTTTTTAAGGAGGATTTTTATTTTTAGATAAAATTTATAATTTTTCACAGAACTGAAAAAGCCTCCCCGCATCCGAGCCCGGAACTGCGGAAGGCGACTTCAACGCGGAAAAAGTAACGCGCAAAACTCATATTCATATCATCAATCGAACTATCAAAAAATTAGTAGAGACAGGACAGGACAAAATGGACAGGATATAGAAATATCCTGTCCATTTTTCATTTTTAAGATTCTTTTAACAGTCTCGGAGCAGCGGAGGCATTGTATTGAGTAATTGTTACAGATACATAATAACTATTTATTACTCGAAGATCTGTTGAGGGTATTTTTAGTTTTGAAATGAGTCGATTGAACTAAAAGTAATCGTTTTGTAGAATTGATAAAGCTATATGGCAATACATTTTCGTTTTCATGGGATCCTAACGTTTTACCGATAATTCACCAAATAAACAACTCCATTAACCCCCCCCCCCTTCTTCCCGGCGCGGCGGGAGTCCTTCGGGGCGGAAGTCCCAGGAGTTAAGCTCCGGGATCGAACCGTAAAGATAAAAATTCTACCAGTGGCTGCATTTTAAAACAAATTGAGAACTCCACTCTCGCTTGGAGGTCTGCCGTGGCGAGATCACGTCAGGACGGCATTAAGCATACACGAGTGCCTGGCTTTGAGGATATTAAAATAGCAGAGAGGTCGTAGTGTAATGATATGAAATGATTTCGAGGCTTAGAACGATGAATGTTGTATTTGAGAATTGGAATCGCGTGAGTGATGAGGACATCGATATCTAAGACTCTTAACACGGTCGAGCGACGATGACGACTCTCCTCCAGCCGGCTGTCACCGGACACCTCTGAATTGGCTGCTTTGTCGTGGACATTTAATGTTTTATAGTTTTTCATGTTTTTTGAATATGACTAAAACAAAGTTCAAAGTTGTACTATGAAAAAAATCAATTATCTATGGAGAATAAATATCTAAACTCCCGAATAGGACTTGATTTTTTGAACTTTCTTAATATACATTTTGAGATTCGATTTTTTCATCAAAGCTGATGTAGTTTGCCACTACAGCTACTTGTGTATAAATACTATGTTGTATAATCTTTATTTTATTTCTGTTTCAAACTCTTTAAAACCTTAAAGAGCAAAAATTGCAGACGAACCTTGTAAGTTTTGAATAAAGTCACTAACAAATACGCAAGAATTAAGAATTTGATATTTTTATTTCTGCTGTCGTTAAAATAAAAAAACCCACCATAATACCCAAAAATCCAGCTTTCTAGTAGCAACGTCTGTCAAAATCGACAGATACTTTAAATGACATTTAAGGTGTAAGAAAATAAAATGATTTTTTTTTTTCAATTTTATTTCTTTGTTCGTTGTATTTTTTTATACGTGATACTCTTTGTTTATAAGTATAGATTATCCCATATTATATGGTCCGTATTGTACGTAAAATATGAACAAATCGTATATAAAAAACAAATGGACAAATTCATCTAAAATGTGCACAATTTTCGAAAAATCGTTACCCGAAACGTATGATTTGCAATAAATATGCATTTATTTTAGTAGGTATAAAATTTTTACGCGCTTAGATATTTTCAGCCATTGAGAATTACTCGAGAATAAAACGAGCCCTCCCGTGGTGCCGGCGAGGCGCCTCTGCTCGCGACAGGGACATGTCAAATAAATACGCTTTTACTCGAGAAGTGGTCAATTTATAGGAGCGAGCGGAGCACCTGAAGGTCTGGGGACACCTAATTGAATAATTTCCGGAAAGCGACGCCCTCCTAAGTGGGCGGTGGTTGTCGAGGGACGGCGTTTAATCGAGCCTGAAGGTCCAGCCGCTGAAAACTCTTGATGAGCTGCTGCCAGGGCGAGCGGTCGGCTTGTATTTGAGCCGATGTGAGTAGGAACTCTGCAACTAACGTTTACAACGCATTTATCTATTTTTTTTCTACTAAAAGATAAATTATATCAGTAACCATTAAAATGTTTCATCCGTACAAATGATCATTACTAAATGCATATCCCGAGTGCTTTTGAATTTTTTTTCTTCGAAATTGCGCAAACAAGAACAATAATTTCGCGATTCTTGGGAAATAAGCAGCGTTTGGTAAATCTATATGTTTACACCAAGACGAATGCCGTAGATCGTAGACGAGACGGCCGCGCCTTCTCGCTCGCCGCCTACAGGGTGGCAGGGTGGCAGGGTGGCAGGGTGGCTGGGTGGAAGGGAGGCAGGGTGGCAGGGTGGCAGGGTGGCTGGGTGGAAGGGAGGCAGGGTGGCAGGGTGGCAGGGTGGCTGGGTGGGTCGCGCACTACTCGATCCGACACTTGCGGGCTTTTCAAAAAATTCTATACTCCGTTAGTATTGAAAACTAATTCGAGGGTGTCCAGGTGGTCAAAGAGTTTCCGCTTCCCGTTTTGAATAACTCGGTCGAGTGAAATTTGTTGAAGAAAAAAAATTGCACGAATAGCATTAATATATTTAAATTCACATCGAAATTTAAAGAAAACGTCATAAGCTTCCTTTTAGTTCATGCGCACAAGTTTTACCATGCAAAAATATTGCCGTTATCAATGAGAGACAAGATTTTACTCCGAGCAGGCACTCCGCGAGAATTAAAATATTTTTCAGAGCGAAATGCCTCGCGATGGACTGAACAGTGAATGCACTCTTTATATTCTGGAAAAAAGTCTCGAAAATATGGTTCGAGACGGGACGGTCTTGAAATTGCTCACGTAATTATAATCACAAAAGGAGCGCCTCCGTCCTGACACACTGACCCGAATACTCGCAGAGGCCGAACTGATAGTCGACGGGGGCTGTCGCAGTGCGCCCGGTGGACGGCTCGCATTGTCACTTTTGGGATTCTACATTCATTTGGGAACAAATCAATAAAAATAAATCATTCAATCGGATAAGGAAGAGAGCGTCCTCAGAGGCGGCCGACTCGCGAGCCCACTACTGCGAGGCCGACCGCTGGCTTTTAAACTTTGCATTTATCTAACACTAAACTTACCGGAAAGGTCATATTGACTCCTTGTCAAGCTTTGGTACAACTCTAACGGTATCAAATCTAACGACTTTTTCTAAAATATGTATACAATGTATTTTCCGTATTTACTTTTAGTTTCATTTTTTATTATCGGAGACACATACGAAACCGGTCTTTACTCACCGCCAGGGTTCAATTCGACCCCTCGAGATAATATAGTATTCATTCTTCTAAACCTGGACAATTTAATGTTAAAAGTTCCGATTTGAAGAAATAAAAAGTCAAGCAGCAATACCAACGTCGATACTGAATAACAGCGCTTAGTCAAATTTAAAATGCAGATGGCCTCAATGGGGACGACCCGCGCCCTCGAGAGAAGTCACGCGACACCTCTCGTGCATCTCAAATTGGAAAACTCAAAAATATTATTTGTTTGTATTGTACTTATATAAGTACAATACAAACAAATGATACCAATATTGGTACATCGAAAAAATGATTATCTTTTTAATTGATCGTCGATTAAAAATAATTAGACCATACATATAGTATAACATTTATAACAATGAATCTACAATATTCAATCATATCAGATTTGTTTTGACACAGAAATAATGTATCTATTAATGTCAACGATGCACATATGAGGAAATGGTGAGTATTTTTTGCGAGATACAATATAATTGAACTGTTATGTTCCTCGCTTGTGACACCAATTTATGTTATGGTGACCGTAGGATGCACACCGGACTTCTCTCGAACGTATGGAATAACAACACTTCCAATACTTTGTTATGGAATTTATTTTATACCATCGGCAGACATCGCCGGTGGTCGAATTGATTATAATTTTCGAGTATACTTCATCGGGAGACAGAAGCTCCCCGACGATTGAGTTAGTTATAATCTGCTGCAGCGAATTTTTTTCTTAATAATTCAATCAGATAAGGAAGATAGCGTACAGTCCTTTTTATTTAGAAATAATCTACACAGTTTGACAGGATATTCATAATAAAACATAGAGGGCATACGTGCTTTAGCAACCGAAATGCAGATATAGTATTAGTCACGTATTTCCTGACAGCATGAGAATACAATCATAAAACCTACCCGGGCGGCGCCATATACAATACAACCATAAAAGCATGGACGGTCTTTAGGTTACAAAAGTCATAGAGCTACAGGCGGTAATACCTGTGAGAACAAAATCATAAAAATGCAGGTTATGTTCATTACAAAACTGGCACTCCCAGTCATCGCGGCCGGCGCCGGCCCTCTCGGCCCCCGGTGCTCTGCAACGGAGTGGCTACTCGAATCGTTTCGTCAAATTGTGTTATCGTTATACAATTTTTTAATTAATGTTTATGCATTGCCTCACATCACATAATAATAAATATTTGTAATAACTCTGTTTTTAAAAACGACCAATTTTTATGAGTATGTGAAGATATGACGTGAAAGTACATAGAAGTGAAATCTCTAAAGAAATACTGGAATATCAAGGCGGCTTTGTCTCGGGCGGGGGCGGGCGGCGCGGTGGATTATCTGGGTCAGAGACAGGAAGGTCGCCGGCGCGACTAATGTCAAGGGAGCGGCACTGCCCCTGCGCGAGGGTCTCGGGGGACGCCGGGAGACGCCGGGGGACGCCAGGAAGCCGGGAAGCCGGGAAGCCGGGAAGCCGGGAAGCCGGCACTTGCAGCAGCGGCACCACTGGCCGCGAAGCCCCCCGGGCTGGAGATAATAATTTATCTTACAGGAACATAACGGAACTCAATCAAAACTGTGAATTTTTTTATTGTCCAGACCCGATACGATTCCGATCTATTTTGATTTAAGCCCTTCAATAATTGTATTAAAATCGATTTAGTACAACTAGTACTAAAATCGGAGATCGGCGATTTTAAGTTTGATATTGGACAGTGTCCTGAAACGAATAAGAAAACAAATATTTGAAATCAAAACGGACGTCATCCTGAGCCGCGCTCCGATCTAACTCAGCCCTGGCGCGACCTCAGAGCTCCTAAATACTTTAATCACTCAAGTGAGCCTTTTTATTTGATAAATATTCTAGAAAAATATATGTAAGGGAATTTTAAAAGAATGTTAAAAATACTGCTGTTGACCGTGTGATGAGAAATTCTCTAGGGTAGTTAATTTGTTTTTGGGTGAGAATTAACGTGTTTTATAAACATGAAACTGATTTCCCGAGCTCGCGCGACACGAAGGGGTGACGTCACTGAATGACGTCGCACGCTTATTTCTCTCCGATCATGAACCTTCAATAGATTAACGCTCGACCGGCAACGTTAAATAAAAGCCAACTTTCTGCTCCTGCTCCTTGGCCATCATGCAAGACATACCGTACTGTGCCCTGTCCGTCGATTCTTCCCGTGACGAGCTGTCTAACACTGTGCTTTCGCAATATGACCCACCTTTGCTTAAAGCAGAGGTCCCCTAACTTTTTTGTCCCGTAGACCCCTTGTCGAGTTTTCCTGTTACCCTGCATTAATTAAAAACACACAAAATGCAAATATATTAATATTCACTAAAAAAATCAATACTTTTAATGGGAGGGATGGGTCCGATGCTTTGATAGTAAATTTTCAATATTTGGCTTCAAATAAGTCAGATTTACCCTTAAATCTCCTCGCCCAGTGATTTCCAATTTATTATATCTCTATTATGAAAGTACATAATTTATTTTTTACATAGGTACAATCTGTGTTAAGTGCATTATGACATTTACGGAAAGCCTAAATTTTGGAGATGACCTGCTTAAATGGGATCCACTCTCGTAGACTCCCATTTACAGTTCATGCACCCCCAATTTAATTTTTCGCTGTCATCGACCCCTTGCATGCGGAATCGACCCCTGGAGGTCGATATTGACCACTTTGGGAACCTATGGCTTAGAACTTATACTGCACTGATCTTATTTGCCTTCCCATGGCGTGTTCTGTATTCTGCATATTTTGACCCTCGCCTCTATTTTTTATTTATTTGCATAAAAACGTATTTTTTTATTACTCTAAGGCTCAAAACGTAAAGCTCTCGCTTTCCCGAGGACTCGGTGGAACGACGGCAGAACTCGTTGCCCCAATTCTACACTGTTACTACTCGATAACTAAAATATTTTGATTTAAAAAAAAAAAATAAGTCTCGCTTCGTGAAACACATCAGGAGGACCGAAGGCGGACTGAGATGGTGACTCACCCTACTGTGACGTCGAATATGTTGCTGCCCACGGAGCTGGAAACGGCCATGTCGCCGAAGCCCTTGCGCGCGACGATGACGGAGGTGATCAGGTCGGGAATGGAGGTGCCGGCGGCCAGGAACGTCAGTCCCATGACCTCGGGCGGGATGCTGGCCGTCTCGCCCACCACGTTGGCCCACCACACCATCAGGTACGAGTACGCGGCGATCCACAGGATCGAGCCCAGGAACGTCACCGGGAACAGCCGCTTGCCTGAAACGAGAGTCTCGGTTGGGCCGGGCGGTCTGTCGCCCGAGCCGGAGTCCGCCGTCGGGGCTCGCCGGGCTCCGGCTCCGGCTCCGGGGGGCACCGGTGGACGCCGGTGGACGCCGGTGGACGCCGGTGGACGCCGGGTATCGTCGGAACGCCCGGAGCGGAGCCGACTCTCTCGGAATAGAGCGGAAGGAGAGGGAGAGATGAGTGACCTTTGGGGGTTCTGGTGTCCGGCAGAGTGAGCCACAGCGGGAAGATGATGGGCGCCACCAGCAAGTAGGTGAGTCTCTTCCGCGCGCCGGAGGGCCAGCTCATGTCCAGCGGCGCGGGCGGGGGCTCGTCCTCCGCGTCCTGCGCGTCGGGCGGGTCCGGAGGCGCGCCGTTGGGAAGGTCGCCGAGGGGAGCGGACGGCGCGCCCCCCGCGCCCCCCGCGCCCCCCGAGCCGCCCGCGCCGCCCTGGCTGGCCGGCTTCGTGGCGTCCAGCAGCACCTTCAGGGACGCGATGGCGTGGAGCTGGGTGGCCTTCTCGTCCACTTTCCCTGCAAACGAATATCACGTAGAGTATCCGAGACGGGACGATCGATCGGGGTCGCCGGGGGCACCACGCACAACACCTCATATCAATCGGAGAGATTAACCAAAAAATTAATTAAATTATCATAGATTGATGATGATTGAGTACATTTTTTCAACTATTGAAAATTGATTAAAGAAACTCTTAGAAAAATATCTTCATCAAAATACTTAATCATTATCAATCAATAAAACCTGTATTGGCAAAATCGTACTTCCTGTGAGACGGTCTTCACATAAAATCAATAATAAATTATCATATGTTTCCATAAAATAATAGAACAATCTCAAATGTATTCAATTGATTACTCAGTTTACTCGATCGGCCGTCGAGCGCAGCCCCCGGCGACGGACGCGGGGGCTAAACATACAGTAAGAACATACTAAACATACAGTATTTAATTATTCTATATTTAAGATCAGTCGATTGGAAAAATTCTACTAATTTTATAATTCTATTCGACAACTCCGAGATTGGACAAAAAGACTCGAAGAAATATAAGACTTTATCATTTATATTATAAGGAATTAGCGAATCAATTACCCTCGCTGTAGGAACCTTTAGCGCTTAATCTAAAGTCGTGCAGCGAGGGGAGGGCGAGGGGAGGGGAGGCAAGGGGAGGGGAGAGGAGGGGAGGGGAGGGGAGGGGAGGGAGGGCGAGGCGAGGGGAGGCGAGGGTAGGGGAGAGGGGGGGGGGGCGAGGGGAGGCGAGCCCGCACAGCTGAGCGAGCGGCTCGAGCCGATTAGCAGCTCCCGGCGCGCCGTGCGTTATTTATAACGAGCGCCATTACCCGCCGGCGCTACTAAACCTTTTATCGTTGGTAAATTATAGAGTAGGCCGCGAGGATCCCCTAATCTGCGCCGGGCCGCTCTCCGCGCGGGGCAGGGCGAGGCTTCAAATCCTAATTTATCCATTCACCAAATACGATGGTTTACATGCAGGCAGATAAACGCATTCAGTCACCCAGTTTTGAGGTCTCGGGCCTGCCGCGGTTTAAGAATAAACATAGAGTAATCGTAAAGTAATTAATAAATAAATATTATACCATCAAAGTAAATCGAATTCCGGTCGATGTCGAGTCGCGCGAGGAGTGCGGCTGCGCTGGCGTTCGAGCAGAAGATCTATCAATTTCTAGATTTTCAGGACTGAATCTTATTGTAACATTCCCCTATGCGTAGATTCTATTCTCCGCTTGTGCTGCATGACGAAAATAAGATGTATATTTTTTAAATTGAAAGATAACCCGACCCGTCCTCGTGCATGCTCGGCCCCGCGCTCGGTGCCTCGGGGCGGGCGATTCCTGTAGGGCGAAATCACAATTCATTGGGAACTCGCCCGAGAGCGGACCCGAGCAGGCCAGGCGGGAGGGAGGCGCACACGAGGAGCCCCCGCAGGTGAGCCCCCGCAGGTGAGCCCCCGCAGGTGAGCCCCCGCAGGTGAGCCCCCGCAGGTGAGCCCGCAAGCAAACATCGAAACTCGATGAAAATAAAAGATCAACCGATGCGGTACTCGTGTGGTCGGCGATGAGACCGAAAATCGGGTAGAACCATTTATGATGTTGTTTTGATTAATTTAAATAATGAATAGCAAATGTACAAAACCCTTGTTGTTTATCGTGTTAATTTTTCCCATAAAAGCTTACAGAATTGGCTAATCCGAATGAAGAGTTCGCAACGACTGCACTCTGAGGGAGTCGAGGTCGCGGGTCGGGGCAGTTTCGGGAGCGAAGACGAGCGCCGGACCGGACTCGGGGAGCGGCCGTCTCGAATAAAAAATAATATTAATATATTCAATATTTTCGACGGAAAGTACTCTGGTTTCGATTTAGATCAATTAAAATAAAATATCTTTGGGATTTTTTCCCACGTTTTGCCTACTCATCTCGTTGGCATTTTCAAACATTCCAACGAGATAAGTTGGCAAAACTGGTCACAATAAAAATTTTTGTTTAAAAATATGAAATATTAAGTAGGTTTAAATTTAAATTTAAATTTCCTCCACATTCAGTTAATTTTAATAAATGTTCT
The DNA here is from genome assembly GCA_022113835.1 of Atopsyche davidsoni. Lineage (NCBI taxonomy): Eukaryota > Metazoa > Arthropoda > Insecta > Trichoptera > Hydrobiosidae > Atopsyche > Atopsyche davidsoni. Next base: position 297,506 of record JAILWY010000016.1, read on the forward strand.
ATTCGTGAAAATATTCCTCAATTGACATGCAAACAATTAATGTGTTTTTTGTAAGATTTTAAGAATAGAAATCGCAAATCACTCCCAGTCGCAATCGGGGGACCGGGCCGCGGGAGCCACGCGCTCCCGCCAGACCAGGAATTCTTTTATTTAAATATAAATTACAATAAAGAATTTAATTTGTTTTAAATTATGAAAAACAAATAAAAAGGTTTTTACTTATAGTAAAACTATATTGTTCCACCAATATCGTGACACCGCAGATGATCGAATTGGCATTTGAACGTGCGTGCTATTTTAAATATAATTTAAATGATATAATTTTATTTTTAACTTCACAGAAAACCATGCGTATTAAAATTGTTTATAAGCACACCTGTCGAAGTAAAATGACTGAAGAACACATTCATTCTTTACACAATCCGTTGTAAAATAAACTTATTTTAAGAGCTTTTGTTTTTAAATTTCGAATTTTTTTAAAAAGTAAAGAAATTTAGTTGAAATTTAGTACGTAATAAGAGTGGCAGTAAACCTGTTATTGCGGGGCGCGCGGGGGCAGTTACTTGTTATTTTATTAGTTCATTTGTCGTCAGTAGACGAGGGCCCCCGTGCCCGTCCCGGTCCGCCCCCGCCCCCTCCCCCGCCCCCGCCCCGGCCCGCCCCCGCCCCCTCCCCCGCCCCCGCCCCCGCCCGCCCCCGCCCCGGCCCGCCCCCGCCCCCTCCCCCGCCCCCGCCCCCGCCCGCCCCGGCCGGTCGTACTTCTGCAGCTGAGTCGGATCGCGTGCAAAATGTTTTCCACGGGCCGGCTACACTTTTGTAGCACGAGTCCTGAAATACTTATTATGTAACATTCACAGAGTAATAGTTGTATTTAAAATCGAATTTCACACTGTTCTTTATTGAATCTCAATTGAATACTCGTTAATAACTTGTACTCGTTAATTGATCTCGAGTGTGTCTCTCGGTGGTCATGAAGATGAAAATGAAGAGTAGAGCTCGACGGTTTTTTTTTAGTTTCTAGTATAGTCATACGTACATACCAGTTTCATTGAATACTAAAGAAAAAAAAATAATAAAAAAGACTCATCGGCGGTCCCAGCGGATGAAGCTCGGCTTAGACTCGGGGGCGGTCGGGGCGGGGGGTGCGAATATTGACGAAAGACATGACACCATCTTCGCATGCGTACCACATTTAAGTAGTTCAAAAATATTTTTTTGTCCTGTTATTTGTATGGTCGGATAATTGGAACATGAAATCGAATGAGACTCAACACCCAATGAAGTAAGGTAATATTTGTTTAAATCTTAAATTCCATTTCTCAGGTAACCATTGCTATATTATAGATAATTACTATTATGTGTTTTATATTTATTAATTTAAAATAAAAAATAAGTCAGATTCGTAACGCGTTTTCAGATTCCCGAAACTCTCAAATTTTGTTTTTGTATGATTTTGTTTCAGTAAGTTCGGCAGTGCGCGGGTCGAGGGCGGGATTCGAGCCTTCGACCCCTGACTGGTCCCACGCTAGTGAGTGACTCGGTTGTCTGTTTTTTGGCTGTAGTGAAGATATTAGCCGTTTTCATCCGCGGGGTAAACTAACGATAACTTTAGTAAAATACTTCAGGGTTTGAGTAAAAAAGACCTGCCTCTTTAAGGACCTCCGGGCCGTAGACTCTTTGTAAAGTTGTTTAACTTCAGTTGTCTCCCCCGTGTAGAATTTTTTTTATTTTAAATTCCAACGCTGGAAGAGATAATCAGAAAATTAAGTGTATCCAATTGCAACTGTCGAATCATGCATTGTTCTATCACCAGAGATGTCGTATTGGCATATTAAACGGTGTTCGGTTATGCGGACGAGTGTGATTCGGTATATCGCTCTGTCGCGATTTGGCGACGCGGCATCCCCCGGTGGCGTGACGGCCGCGCGTTAGCGGCGCCCCTCCCCGCCCCCGCCCCGCCCCGCCCCGCTCCTCCCCGCCCCCGCCCCCGCCCCCGCCCCCGTGCGGCCTCGCGGAGCCCCAAAACAAAAATGCCCTCTACAAGTTAATCGAGCAAAATCAATTCAATCTCGTGAAGTAAAATCTGGAACTCGGTTATACTCGGTGCCTGATGCCGGGCCGGGGTTGTGCACGCCACTGAAATAATATATTATACTTATAAACTAATATATTTTAAAAATAATTTTGGATGTTGTAGTTAGTTCAGACTTCTTAATCTCCCCTGGACAACGACTGATCAGTAGTTTTTTTTATATTACTAATTTCTACTTTTTCTGTGATCAATATTACAAGCAATCGTCCTTACTCTGTTTGCAGAACTCAAGGCCTTTTCGCTGGAGGGACATAACAAACCACAGTGCGTTCAATGTAGTCGGCCATTCGGCCTAACAGACTATCGCGACGGTAGAGCCATTTAAATAGTCCGATATATCCTCTTATAAGTAATATATATACTAGAAATATAGCCCGTCAGATTAGATGAATATTTGCTATCATTTTGTACACATATGTTTTGAATAACTGGATATTAATTTCGAAAGCAAAGCTATTCTAGGAAATATTCATCACAAATGAGGGATGCATACACATTTTTTTTTAAATTATAGGACTGTCTTGTTCCTTTTTTTTCCTTCCAATTCATTGCTTGACATTTCTGTTATTATTTCTTCATTTGATGCAGTCATTATCACGTTCAATTGTGCAATTCTTTTTGAATTACGTTTGCTGTGCGTAGACGGTGTTATTTTTTTAGGAGGCTTTCTGTGTTATTAATGATGTGATTAATATTTTCTCACGCAATTTCGATAAATAAATAAAATTGGTACTTGTGTCAAAATGACATAAACTGAAAATTTCTACGAAGCATCAAAATTTGTTTTTTTGTAAAAGTTCTAGATTTGAAATTCTAGGAACAACAGAATCCTATAATTCGTACATATTGAAACTCGCTGAAGCATATTTCATAGTTTTATTAAATTAATTTATGAATGAAAATATTATCCTATCGTCTTGAAATTCGGCACATAACTGCGAAAAAACTTACTGAACTTACATGCAGCAAAATCAGCGTTGTATCTTTTAAGATATTCTATAGAGAACCCAAAAATGAAACATACACACACACACAATGGATATTATTATAGTAGATATATATAATTGCATATAAATGATATATTACTAAAGCTAAAATAAATACTTAAAAGTAAAAACTTTAATTATTTTGTTCAAACATCTTAACATTTAAATTGTATACATTTTAAATGGTAAGGTGTTCGAACAAAATAGTAACAAAATATTACAATCTGGGACCTCGACATTTAGGAGCTCCTGCGTTGAGCCTCACGTGGAGTTGTGTCATGATTAATTAAATTCACATATTTGAGTTCAAGCTAAGCTGCAAACGTGGGGTGACATTACAGTCACTATACGATGGCGATTTAGGTAAATTTGTCTAATTAATTATACAAAAAATAGGCTTATAAAAGATTTATTTTTTATTGATCCTACAGTTTTCATTTAAATTATATTTATTTGTTATTGATCCGCTTATTTTGATAGCAAAAAAATTCTCAACATGTCATTTTACATGTAAAGGAGGGCGTAAGCTATCACCGAACTCAAATGAAACAGATACTCAGATACAGATAATTTTCTGATGCAGATTTCTGTGATTTTATTGAACACAGAAGATGTTGCAACCGACTGCCTGCTCGCTACAGTGTCCACAATGTGCGGTCGGTGATTGCTTCTTTTCAAATTGATTGAGCTTGAATTTATTTCCATCCTGAAATACTAATATTAATAAATGACTGACTAGACTTCGGATTGTCCCTCGTGCAAAAAAAAGAGATCACGCGCTTATCGCCTTACCGCCCTCCGCCCCGGCCCAGAGGTCGTGAGAACCCCGCGCGACTCCCCCGACAGGGTCTCTTTCACAATACTTACGTTACAAGCATTCGTGTATTTACGCTGAGCAGGGACGAGGAACCTTCTCTTGTATTTAATAAATCAGGAGTGTAAGTTCCCCTCTTGCACGGATATTATACGTTTAATGCCTCTGACAACTCGCAAAAGTAAAATCAATTTAATTTATGCGTTCCTCATCCGCGGTGTTTCTCCACAGGTCAAACCTCCGATTGCACCGAGGTCAACGAGCCTCAGTCTACGTTATAAACAATCGTTATGAACTGTCCTAAAATTGGTGTATAAAATATTATTCCTTCCGTAGAAAAGTCGCACATCTAAAACTATGTTATGTTGATATTTTAAGAACGTATACTACATAAATTGGAGGCGCTGAAACAGACTGCTAATAGGTGTGAAGACAATCCCGGCAGCGGTACGTGAGCAGCCAAAGCAGTAATTAGCAGCTATCAGCGAGTCAAGATGTCAAGATTAAGGCGGTGGAGGAAACTTCGTTTTCTCTCAGACTTCGGATGCTGTTTGATCGTAATAAATACTAATAATAGACTGTTAATGCTGACATTACGCATGCAGATTTAGATAAGAAGGAAGAACACTCGTGAGGAGTTCTTGTGAACTCCTCGCTGGTTTTGTGGCTAGCGCTCCGCGTCCCGGCGCGCGGGGCCCTGGCGAGGCGAGGAGACGCTCAGGGAATGCGCCCTTCTCGATTAGACTACATTAGGAAACGATCATCATTTTCCCTCAACATTGTGTGGAGGTAAAGTACCAAAAAATCCCTCCCCAAGGGCGGGGGCACGTCCGCGCTGAGCCACCGACACGCAGATGAAGAGGTCGATAGCCGCGACATTGAAATATCTCGACACGACAATGCAGTCTCTCGGTTATTTCGAGACTGCGTAACTTCAAAGAGAGTAATGCAATCATCAGAAAATTGTGTGAAAAGCCTCCTCCTACCTGGACATCGCCGAAACGAAGGGCACACCGAGGCTCACCATGTCGCGCCGCGTCCTCCCTAGATCGACAAATGTAATCTTCTCGCCTAACGGAGAGATGAGGCCGAGCAAGTGAGCAAGTGCTCGGGTGTTTATTTTGGTCATATTTAATCTATGACAAAATAATACTGCTAAAAATACCCAAAATAATAACTCATCTTTGCCAAGTTAAAGATTCTTTCAGAGTAATACAGAGTATTAAATATAAAATATTTTAGCGATTATTCCGCATGTTTCATTTTATTGGAATGGTGGCATTATCAAACACAAATTGAAAAAAAATATTAAAATGGAATTCCACCAAGTACTTTCTGTCAAAATTATTGATTACTTTAATAATATAGAAGATTTTTTGAATCGAAAAAATATATTTTAAAAAAGCATACGTCGAATGAAGCCCCGCTGGTCGCGCTCCGGCCGGGCAGTGCCGTTGATTAATGCGATTCTAATTCGGTTCCATGCTCGGATGAAAGACAAAGCTTATATTTTTATTTGATTGCATAGTTCGCGGACGGTGGAGGCCCGACGGCAGCCCGGCGGGGACCCCGGTGGGCCCGGCGGGGACCTCGGTGGGCTCGGCGGGGACCCCGGTGGGCCCGGCGGGGACCTCGGTGGGCTCGGCGGGGACCCCGGTGGGCCCGGCGGGGACCTCGGTGGGCTCGGCGGCGCCCCGCGTGCCTGGCACGGCCGCCGTCCGCCCGGGCCTCGCGTGACCCGAAAAGAATAGCTACGAATAAAATAACTACACCGAATAAATCTTGTATTTGGCATTGAACTTGTATTTAAATCCCTTAATTAATGGCAATCGAGCTTATTAGATATTTTAGTAACTGTTGAACTCTTGACGTTGGTAAAGAAGCGAAACATCTTCTATTTAGGCCACATTTTTCGCATCAATAATGATGGCATCCTCCAGCTGATTGTCCAAAGAAAAATCGAAGGAAAAAGGGGCATTGGAAGAAGGAAGTTCACGTGGATGTGGAATTCGATGGCGCCAGTGGCTGGAGATCGGAAGTGTAGCCGAACTGGTGAGACTGGCCCAAGATAGAGGCAAGTTCAAGGAAATGGTCACCAACCTCCTATGAGGAGGGGCAACGTAAGAAGAAGAAACAACTGTTGAATGTAGCAATTGAATTTAGTAAATATAGTAATATTAATTTTTAATTTACAAATACCCGTATGAGGTACAGCACTATGTAGCCGTTTTCATGAAGATGACGTTAGATCCCCGCCGCCGCGCCGAGACCCCCTGATCTCCCGGACTCAGTGCTCGCCGGGACCCTCTACTCGCCGGGCCCCCGTGATCGCTAGCCGCCCCTGGCCGCCGGGCTCCCGTGATCGCCAGGGCCCCCTGCTCGCCGGGCCCCCGTGATCGCCGGGCCGCCCTACTCGCCGGGCCTCCGTGATCGCCAGGGCCCCTTGCCCCCGGGCCCCCGGGCCCCCGGGCCCCTGGTTGGGCGTGGAGCCTGAGCGCGACCGCCGGCGCTGCCGTGCCCTTAGCGTACAATTTAAATTATTACGCGCAGGAAAGTTTTTTTAATATTTTTCGATTGTTACCGAATAATGTACAATTTGATATTATGTCATTCATAATTAAGATGATTTCATTTATAAAAATATATGTACCTAAGGCGGCCCGAGCGTCAGATCCGGAAGTTAGTTCCAAATGTAAGGACGCGCCCTGCTCTACGTATCGAGAGATTAATGTTAAATTATTTTATGTTCCGCGCTTTCTGTTTTATTGTTCTTTAATTTAACAGATAGATCATTATTACGTATTTTAAATTTTGAAACAATTTATTGTAATTTCGATTAGTAACACGATATCGTTATTTTACATTTTTTCAATTTTCCAATAGCTTCTTCTCTACAATGCACCGCTTCGCTTGCATCTCGAAGCTTCTCGAACATCTTCGGCGAATGCGGGCGCCGCATCTCGCGAGAGGCCGGCGATTCGAGGACTCACCGTCGTGCATGGGATCGATGGTGTGGATCATGAGCTGCAGCAGGCCGTGACGGAACTTGGCCCCGCCGGGGTGCGGCGCCCCGGGCCGGAGCTCCCCGCTGCGCGCCGCCCCGCTGCCGCTGCCCCCGCCCCCGCCCCCGCCCCCGCCCCCGCCCCCGCCCCCGCCGGTGCCCGTCCCCACCGACGTCTCGCTGGACGTCGCCGCGTTCCCGTGCTGCAAGCAACAAGCACATCGTCATTGCGGCGTCGCTGCGGTGCTGCGGTGCTGCGGTGCTGCGGTGCTGCGGAGCGTCTCTGCGGCGGCTCTGCGGCGTCTCTGCGGCGCCGCCGTCGGGACAAAGCGCGAGGGACGGTATCAGGGTGAGGAACGGGTGAGGAGATCAGTTCGATCACGCGCGTATGGTGCGAGGCGTTGTTTGTTGATGGTGTGTGTGAGTAGTGCTACTTAAGCCAAGTCGGGGCTCTGTCGCCCAAATACACGGATACAAGTACAAATTAACGTATTTCGTTAGTTATGATTTTTGGTCTACATTGCTCTCGTCCCCGTACACCTCCACCTGCTCAGAGAAAAACATCTCATTAAGCAGACTTTCGAGAGTCTAATTATACAGGCCTCGACAACGCCGTGTCCAAACCGCAATATCGATTTTACTGAAAATGAAAGGCGGACAAAATCAAAGGTGCTGCTGAGTCAAGTAAACAAGGTACGAGACTAAACTGAAGATTAAAGCCCCGCCTACGCGCAGGCAGAAGGTCGGAAAATCGGCGGGCTCGACGTGATTATAAGTAAAGAAAAATTTACAAATACGGTATGTCGGTCGCTCATTGACAAGATAAGAATTGAATTTATACAGCGTTTTGATTAAAATATTAGAATTCCTGAAATCTTTATTGATTCTGGCAAATTCAGTAGTAGTCGTCGGTTGCCACCGTGTATCGCAATCATATCACTAGGAACGGTTCTTCCGTAAGCCTTCTTAAAAGATAAATAATAGGCGTGGCCTTAAACATCGATTGGATTGTCGGATAAAATTAAAACGAAAATCAACAAATATATATTTTTATAATATTATTAAGGTTTCAATGAAATTGTCAGAGAGAGCTGTATTGCGATCGTATACGTTATAACGCGATTGAGCGAGAAATTGTCTACGGGGTGGAAAACAACCCTGAGCAGCGAGGGGGAGTGTCGCCAGCTACAGCCAGAGGAGAGCTTACATCATATATGTAGTATACGCCCGGGAACGGGCTCTGGGGCCTTTTCAGGGTTTTTCTCATCGATTAACTAGAAACATATTGTATACATAATAGTCCTGCTGGGTAAACATATGCTATATTATTGAATTATTATAGAAACTATAGATAGAAAAAAAATATTATACTGTAAAGAATATCCGAATTATTAAAAAATATATATTGTGTTTAAAACACGGAGAGCCTATTTCACGAGACGACTCTTATCAGTCATTATAAATAGTTGAAATAAATAAAAAAAAATTACTTTTAAAGTTGTCGCCTCGCGCCCGGGGGCCCTCGTGGGCGGCTACACTTCCTCAGAGTTTGGGTGGAACTCCGGCACGTTTGCAAAGCTCATGAACCGCTTTGCTCTATAGTTTTCTAGGTATTTTCTATAGCCTTCTATTTGAGTCGGATATTAAAGGTGTCATGTCCGAGTACATATTTGAAAGTACACAAGTACTGAAAGCTGAATATTCAACCGAGTATAAATGTTTAATGATGAAAAACAGCTCGGTTTACTTAAATAGAATAACATTTCATCCAATGTATTTCTCAGATTGAATTAGACACAAAATTAAGAAGTTTTGTGTTTTTCATTTTTTTATGAACATATTGAATCATATTTTGAATGAGCATTCCTTGTTTTAAAAACAAGGAATGCTAATACTAAAAACAAGGAAAAAATAACGCAATTCAGTGCTTAAAGCACTGAATTGCGTTATTTTTTTTCATTAATGGAAATTTTAATTCATCAAAAACTTTTTAATGTCAAATTACTGTTTATTACGGAGCACATTTTTTTTTCTTTTAAGCCGAAACATTAACAGCTTAGATCATCTTAGAACGAGAAACTTAGAGCCCGGCCCCTCTGCAGAGGAGAGAGGCTGCACTCGAAGAAACGAGAAGCAGCAGGAAGCTCTGGGAGGAACTCAGGAGGTGCGAGTCTGCGACTGCCCTTCCGTATTCTAGCGCCTAACATGAAGCTCACTGGAAAATAAACCGACAGTTTTTGAAAAAAAATATTTTTAACATTTAAACGTCATTTTACTATACCAATTGAACTAATCTTGAATAGCGATGTCAACGCACCCGCCGAGCTTGCGGTGTCGGGACTCGACTCAATGAAAGTACAGAATTTATCTGCAGTACTTGTCCCGGAAACCGTTCCACAGTCATTCTAAATTATACGAGCTGCGTCACAAGCGGAACGACATTTCACGAAAAACTGTCTTGTATAGAAATAAAAAAATGTGCATATCCTGAGTGCTAGCTAGTTAGTAGTAAGTTTTTTTATTCATACAGAGAGTCTTCACGTTAAAACGTTTTGTACTAGAAAAGCGCGATGTCAGCGCGGATTGTCTTTCTCTAAAAATTAAAACAATTCAATTTTGAAAAAGCAGCAAAGTCACCAAACTGAAAGTCTAAATAAATATATATAATTTTTTTGAAATAAATAAATTTATATTTGTATGTAAGTGCTCATACTCCGACTTCCCGTTAACATAATGCCGCTTTGTATGGGATTGCATGTTTCCTATTGCGTAATGTATTCAACAAAAGCTTGCGCAAGAGAGCCCTTAAGTGCGCCGACCTCGCGCCGGGGACTCATTCATGTCCGAGATTTATACAATTGTTTTCTCAAAAATACTTGATATATTTTAAATTCAAAAAATATATGTTGAGAAACCATTATTTAAAAACGAAAATAACGTCTCAATCCAAATGCAATGTACCCGGAGTGTGAGGTTGAAAGTCACCGAAATCGCTTCTTTTAATTTTAAGAGTACTTTTGGCTGCATGCACAGAAAAAAACACATATCATTTAGAAATTAAATTTACTAAGTTTTGCGAATCAAGAAAATAACGATGACTTATAGGTTCGATATTTTAATTTCTCTTTTTTAGAGTCTAAAGGACACTAAACGTACTGAAGAATGCTTTTTTAGAAATTTGACATGGATAAATGAATAGAAATATAAAATGTAACTCAAAACAAATATAAATAAAACAGGATAAAATTGAGGTGTAGGTTATTTATATACTAGAAATGTAGCCCGTCATAAAATGACGTATTCGATAAACGATGCAATAGTGTTTGAACATATGATTGGCTGACAATTATATGAATATTTTGTACACATATTTTATTAATAACCGGATATTAATTTTGAAAGCAAAGCCATTCTAGGAAATATCACATTTCGTGTCACAAACATCGAATCACTTTCACTGCACTGTTCATTATTAGATGCAGTCTTTATCACGTTCAATTGTGCTATTCTTTTTTAATTACGTTTGCTGTGCTTAGACGGTGTTATTTTTTTAGGAGGCATTTTAAGTTATTAATGATGTGATTAATAATTTCTAACGCAACTAAAAAATAAAATTGGTACTTGTGTCAAGCTGACATAAACTGGAAATTTCTTAGAAGCATCATATTTGTTTTTTTGTAAATATTCTTTCTCGCTGTGAACAACAGAATCATATAATTCGTACATAAAGCATATTTGATAGTTTAATTTAATTAGTTTATGAATGAAAATATTATCCTATCGTCTTGAAATTCGGCACATAACTGCGGAAAATCTCACTGAACTTGCGTGCAAAAAATCAGCGTTGTATCTTTTAAGATATTCTATAGAGAACCCAAAAATGAAACATACACACACACCCACCCACACACAATGGCTATTATTATAGTAGATTATTCTGATGAATCTATTTTAATGTGGTTAGAGAGCAGATTTAAAAAAAAAAAAACTGTAGTTGGTAAAACCGTTTTTTTATATTATATTTCAAAAGGGAATACAAAATATTCATATTATTTATTAGAAATAACTTCTTATTTTCATATCGAGAAAAAATAAAAACCTTTTTGCGGGCTTCACTCGCGTATCGAGTGGCGTGGCAGCCTGCCGCGAGCCCATTATCCCGCGGGAAATGGCTTATATAAATATCAAATTTAACCTCAGCAGGGAGGGAAGCCGGGTTCACGGAGAGTTCGTAGAAGAGCCTCCGCCCCGGACCTCCGCCACGGGACCTCCGCCCCGGACCTCCGCGCAGGGTCCTCCGCCTCGGGACCTCCGCCCCGGACCTCCGCGCAGGGACCTCCGCCTTGGGACCTCCGCCTTGGGAACTGCGCACAGGGACCTCCGCCCCGGGACTTCCGCGCAGGGACCTCCGCCTCGGGACCTCCGCCTTGGGACCTCCGCCCCGGACCTCCGCGCAGGGACCTCCGCCTTGGGAACTGCGCACAGGGACCTCCGCCCCGGGACTTCCGCGCAGGGACCTCCGCCTCGGGACCTCCGCCTTGGGACCTCCGCCCCGGACCTCCGCGCAGGGACCTCCGCCTTGGGAACTGCGCACAGGGACCTCCGCCCCGGGACTTCCGCGCAGGGACCTCCGCCTCGGGACCTCCGCCTCGGGACCTCCGCCTCGGGACCTCCGCGCAGGGACCTCCGCCCCAGGAACTCCGTGCCGGGACTTCCGCCCTCACTGCGGTTTCGCTACACGTCAGACTCGATACGCTCCCGGGAAAATTGTAGCATTTACCGTCCGTGGAAGTATTGGCTCTGTTCAATACCAAGTAAAACTAATACCTATTGCAATATTACGGCGTGTTGGCCCTCTTGTGAGATTTTTGGTTCGTTCAACAATTAATTTAAATGATTCATATAAACGTGAATGTGAAGGCTCGGGCGGGAAGGCGCGCCGCAGGTGTTACAGATAGTACTGCTCAATGTGTCAAATTCAATTATTTCAATCGCCGAATACACGTTCCGTGTAGAAGACATTTTCGTTTGTTAGTTTTGTAAATTTGATCACTCATATTTAATGGGTTCTGAATGTACTCGGTTGAGTCTGTCGGATGCAAAAATGGTAATAATTCCGCTGTTATCTAATTAGTGCGATGAATAAATTATCGTTAGTCCGGAGTAATCGTGCAAAAAGGCACGAATGGAATTAAATTATTTATATACTCAATTCACTTTTTAACAAATTTGTATATTGAGCCTGATTTGTTTGGGTTTCTTCTCTCACTGGAGAGTCCGCAGTAGACGCCGCCGTGACCCCCGCGGGATTTCGAATCATGATTTTTTAAATCTTTTTATTTTGTTTATTATTGCAAACGTAAATATTCAAGATGAGTATTAAAAAAATGATGCGCGTATGTGGTATGATGATGAAACAAAATATCTAACCTACAGGAAAGTTTCAACTCCCGGAGCGCGCGCACTCGCCGACTCGATGAGGAAATAAACATCGGCATTCTTACAAATAGTAATTGGCTAATGATATTTAAATGCGAGTCGGTCATTATACAGAGAACGAGCTGGACACCTGATGAGGTTTTCTACTTGATGTGACAGGATTCATGCTGCAGTGACGGAGAGAGGCTGAAATTTACTCACATAATGATTTCAAAAGTTGCTGTGAATTTGTAAAAGATAAAATTTTTCTCGGTGAAGAAGTGTATTCTTTTTGTAGAGGTTGATTGAATATTTTCAGCGTGGATAAGAGCCTCTCTGTCGGCCGCGGGGAGCAGAAGACCTCAGTCTACTTCGCGGATCCTGGCAGCAGCAGTGCGGGGCGACCGATTCACATCTGTTGAAAATTTGCATGGATTTGGAGGAATGATTGATTTGTTGCTTTCGGGACGATTACTCAATTCAATTCGGTTGTTTTATCCGATGTAGGTCGTCAATGTCTTTCCAATTGTCTCTTAGTTGAATATGTTCACGTAATCACGAGAATTTGTAGAATCATTTTCAAAATTTCGACAAAAAAAATAAGATTTACAAAAAAATCCATTTTCTACGCATAAAACAATCAGATATTATGTAAACCCCTAACATTTCATTTCAAAATTATATTAAATACTGTGAACAGTAGGAAAATTATAAGTTTTAGAGATTTTCATCATTTAAAAGAGTAAAAACTTTTCATAAAAAATTCGTGTCTTTAAGAATATATATTATTTTTTAGATATATATATATATATATATATATATATATATATTTATATGTAGAGAGTACGTACAAGAAAGTATGCACAAGAAATATAAATTTAAAAATGTGACCAACAATTTAATTACTGTTTAGTTCATTAAATCACTTTCGTGTTGAAGTAAAATCGTGTAAATCGTGGGATAGGTGATATATAAAATATATTGATAACACGAATATTATTGAATAAAATATTTCAAAAACAGCATTAATATTTAAGGTTTATTTTAAAGCCAGTGTGTTATCAATGTGCGACGAGCCCGGCGAGCCCACACCGCTGAAACGTTTAATTAGAGCTCACCTTGAGGAAACACTTCCACCTCGAAATAACCAAACTAAAAATAAACAATTTTCACGGGAAAGCCGCTTATCGATTACCAAACGATGTTCTCAATGGATTCATTACTTTTGCTTATTGGAAAGGAGCCAATACACGTGTCAGATTGTTTGATTGATAACGGAAATAAAGCTTTATTATGTCGAGAAACGGAAATTCAATTTACTAAGAATAAAACGCTTTTTTAGAATCAGTCGGAATCACCGCTGAGAATGTCCGCTGGAAGGAGAGCAGATCTGCCAGGCGGGGCAATGACACGGAGGCTGAGACTTTCATCGAGCGTGCCCCTTTATTATGGTAACAAACACAGTGTACGTAAAAAATATTAAATGTGTATATGTCTTAAATTAAATATGTGTATATGTCTTAATTTTGTGATTTTTTCACAAGCTTATTGGTGAACCTGATGTCAACGTGAAAGGTTGACGAAATCGGTCACCAATAAAATTGAACATGTGGAAAATCACAAAATAATATTTTATAAAATATTAAAATGGAATTCCACTATGCACTTTCTGTCAAAAAAATAATTATAAATATATATATATATATAAAAAATACAATGATAATCGCAACTTATATTTGCATGTTCATATCCATTGAAATGATTTTCGAATACATATTAATATAAGTGTTCGTCCCCCAGGACAGTCGCTCCGCCGTGAACTGTGGATCAGTTAGTGATATTCTATGATACTATATTCTAGGGTAAATATAGACCTCGGTGTGTAAGTATTATAAAGTATATTTAAACTACAGAGGCTATGTTTTGTATTATATTTTATAACGTTGAAGTATTTCTTGGTGCTCTTATGACCTTTTTATTTTATGTTAAACATACTGCTACTTGTCCAAATATTATTATATAACAAATTATTTTCGTTTGCACTGAAATTTTTTGCGTTTTTTGCAGTCATTTTTTCCAAGCGCCATCCGAGAATGTCGATAGCACCGCAACGATGTCAACCGACGACTGGCTACTGCTATAGATTCTGCTACTGTTACAGATTCTGCTACTGCTACAGATTCTGCTACTGCTACTGCTACAGTTACTGCTGGCTGTACTTCCCGCGTGACTTTTTCCGCCTCGTAGAGTTTTTCCATCTCTCGCGGCGAGGTTGAGCAATACATACGAATATTTCTTTTGATTTTTTAATCGATTGATTAGAATTTCATTCATTTTAATATTATAATATTTTTTTATCGTCATAACTTTGATTTGTCTTTTAAAGCAGAAATTTAAACAAAAAATACTTTTATGTATTGTAACTTGTAATATATAATACATTGAGAAATGTAAAAACATATTTCTCAAACGCTTTCACTATTTTCGCTGACCATAATAATACAGAATTTTTAAAAAATATTGAAATAGAAAATTAATTATGATTCTGCAAAATAAATTATTTTCAAAGGTAGTATCTGATATCGTTCGGTTTGCAAAGGGGATGATTTGGAAACAAATTGGCTTTTCAGCCGAACGAAATGCCGCCAGTTTGTCTTAATTGGAGACATCAAAGGTCACACGGTATAAAACAAATTACACGCAAAATACATGCACTGTTTTTTAAATTGTGCGAAATCAAGTAATTTATATACAATATGTAAACTATTCTGGGTGATGAGCGAGCTTTAAACGTTTTTCCAAATTGGACTCCATGAACAAGAAGTTATTCCATCTTGAACAGCCTGCACAAGAAGTCTCATCCATAGGAATAAAATTAGCGTTTACCTACTAAATTTGCAGACAGCGACGACGCGCAAGATATTTATAGGATATTGATAGTATTATATATATATATATATATATATATATATATATATATATATATATATATATATACATATATATATACGCTATTTTATATTGAATGGTTTTGTATTTATGATTCCACGCGGCCCGCCCGATGTTCGTTCCGCGGCGGTCGTGCGGCCCGATAGCATCTGCGGTTTATCGGCGCGGCCTCGGCGGGGCGGGGCGGGGCGGGGCGGGGCGGGGCGGGGCGGGGCGGGGCGGGGCGGGGCGGGGCGGGGCGGGGCGGGGCGGCGCGGGGCGGCGCGGGGCGGCGCGGGGCGGCGCGGGGCGGGGCGGGGCGGGGCGGCGCGGGGCGGGGCGGGGCGGCGCGGGGCGGCCTGACGCTGCGGGACGCCCACGTGACCGCGAGGAGACGGCATTGACTGTACATGCTTGGATAAACGGGTCCCACTTGAGATGACACATGTGGAGTTCACAGCCGTACTTGCCGGTCGCTCCTGCCTGGCGCCCCCCTCGTGTTGCCTGCGGGCGCAGAGGGGCAACCTGCCGATCTTCCGATCTTCCGATCTGCCAGTTTCTCAAATATTTCACATTGATGCAATAGTGTATAAGGTTTTTATTTTAGATCAGCGGCAGTCGAAATCGTTGTTTGTGAATTTGGGAGTAACATTATTGGAAACAAATATCCCGATTTGCTCACCAGTAGATTAGAGTATTTTGTCGGGAAATACGACAGGTTTTCAGGCGCGGAGACATTCGGATAGCATTGACGAGGAGTACAGACTCATGCGATGGCACGAAATTTTAGAGCATTTCATAAATTGAGCATAAGTTGAAGATATTTTTGAGAATATGTACTATAAAAAATTCTTATTTAAACTGTTAAAAAATAATATTAAATTTCATATTATGTTGAATGATTTTTCTTTCCCTTGGATGTAGAGGCATCTTCCGACTTAATAAACGAATGCGTGCGGGATGCCTAGCTCAATAGCTTGTGACTTTTTTAACACCTCTTTATCACCTTGTACATAACAAACGAGGTACCCAATCTACTCAAAAAAAAACACTATTTTATTTAATATCGGTACAGGGGGGGAAATACGATATGAAATTTTTTGTTATGTAATAGGTATAGCTTTGATTTATTCAAATCAATTTCCCGCTTATGTACCGATCGTGAAGGCTTCGTTAAAAAAAGTAACGCCCCCTGTAGCCAAATATAAATGTGTCAAATGATTTGTTATACTATTATACATTTTTTAGTAAATTTATACATATTTCTAGTCCAGTGGTTTACAATACAGTTTCATCGGCGCCGCGTGCTGCCTCGAGTGGAGATATGTAGATAAACTTTTTTTGTAGAACGTAGGACTAAGTCACCTAACCTAACCTTCAATTGAACCGTTATTTTTTTAATACATAAAAAATAAAAGCGTTAAAGTTTATGCCGGTCTATTTTGCAAGTATTTTACAAGTATACAAGTATTTTGTTTATATATTCATTTACACAAACCAGGCGCGGGGCGCAGAGCCGGGTCACTTTGAATTGCCGAATGAGTCATTTTCTCCATCTCTTTTTGCAAATTGTAAAATTAATGTTGATACACACGTTGCGAGGACTGAGGTGCCAGGACACGATAGACAGGGAAATTCACACAGTCTGAAAAAATACGACGATTATTTTTTGTGGACGGTTTATCTAAAGATTGATTAAAAAAATATTAAAATAAAGAAGTAACAATCCGAATGGAACATCAGTCATAACGGCAAAAATATGAATCGATGCTTTTTTAATGCCTTTTTCAGATGAAATATTAATTTAAGCGGTGTACTCGTGTACCGTGAACGCTGGCTCAGCATGATTATCTCAGTGAAATGGTCGCCAACCGCCTTTTAGGAGAGACACTTGAAGAAAAAGACTTATGCAGGTTGTCACTGTCACACAAACAATAAATCAATTACACGAGCGTCCGCCGGGATCGACGGGCGAGTTGCAAATACTCAGCGTAATAATTTCCTACGGATTGCCTTTATGGATGTGGTAGGTTTGAGAAATTGTAACAATTTGTTGTAAACTACTGTTAAAAATTAGAATCTCGCCATTATCATAGTTAAAATACGCGTAGGCTGTTAAATAATACAAAAGTGCCTATACCGGGGAAGCTCGCTTGTCTATAAATAACTACTCATGTTTCACGGAGATTTATTAACAGAGAGACGCACGCACCGAATACCCTTGTAACTTAAATACGACCTTACTTTTTATCGACTTCAAAATCGTTTGGAAAATAAACAAATATCTATTTTCTCGGTTCGCTACCGCATCCGCGCGACTCGCCGGCGTCTTGCAATAGGTCGGACCTGCTGCATTACATCGCGTATCGCGTCGGAAGCCAACCGAGAGCTCCACCACTGCCGGTGACGAGAGGCCCGTTCACTGTGCAGGTGCAGGGTGTCGGGTGTCAGGTGCAGCGTGTCGGGTGTCAGGTGCAGCGTGTCGGGTGTCAGGTGCAGGGTGTCGGGTGTCAGGTGCAGGGTGTCGGGTGTCAGGTGCAGCGTGTCGGGTGTCAGGTGCAGCGTGTCGGGTGTCAGGTGCAGCGTGTCGGGTGTCAGGTGCAGGGTGTCGGGTGTCAGGTGCAGGGTGTCGGGTGTCAGGTGCAGGGTGTCGGGTGTCAGGTGCAGCGTGTCGGGTGTCAGGTGCAGCGTGTCGGGTGTCAGGTGCAGCGTGTCGGGTGTCAGGTGCAGCGTGTCGGGTGTCAGGTGCAGGGTGTCGGGTGTCAGGTGCAGGGTGTCGGGTGTCAGGTGCAGGGTGTCGGGTGTCAGGTGCAGGGTGTCGGGTGTCAGGTGCAGCGTGTCGGGTGTCAGGTGCAGCGTGTCGGGTGTCAGGTGCAGCGTGTCGGGTGTCAGGTGCAGCGTGTCGGGTGTCAGGTGCAGCGTGTCGGGTGTCAGGTGCAGCGTGTCGGGTGTCAGGTGCAGCGTGTCGGGTGTCAGGTGCAGCGTGTCGGGTGTCAGGTGCAGCGTGTCGGGTGTCAGGTGCAGCGTGTCGGGTGTCAGGTGCAGGGTGTCGGGTGTCAGGTGCAGCGTGTCGGGTGTCAGGTGCAGCGTGTCGGGTGTCAGGTGCAGCGTGTCGGGTGTCAGGTGCAGCGTGTCGGGTGTCAGGTGCAGGGTGTCGGGTGTCAGGTGCAGCGTGTCGGGTGTCAGGTGCAGGGTGTCGGGTGTCAGGTGCAGCGTGTCGGGTGTCAGGTGCATCGTGTCGGGTGTCAGGTGCAGCGTGTCGGGTGTCAGGTGCAGGGTGTCGAGTGTCAGGTGTCGGGCGTCAGGTGCGAGCAGGTTGCTCATGTTTTTGCTCCCTACCCGCTCGGGGCCGATCGATAGGCCGCTGAGCGTGGAGCGAGCTCCTCTAGCCTCCGACGTCACCGTGAACTCGGCAACTTCAACTTTTTGGTAAGATGTCGGTTTGATTCATTAACGTACTAAAAATAATACCCGGTAAGCACTCAGTAAGCAGTAATGTTTATAAATTATAGCCCTTGTGAAACTTTACGAAATAATTCCGAATTAGATTAGGCGATGATAACGTTTTCATCGAGTAAGGATAATGTGTCAATCCATTTTTACAAAGCAATTGGAATGTTTCATATTCTGGATTTATTTCAATGTCCATGCGATCCAACGCTCTGCGGAAAATAGCATATTTTAAAGTCCTTTTACGAGAAGTGGTTTGGAAACGTTCTACTAAAACGTGCTCGCTCTTTAGTGGCCTGTAAAGCTCCCCGAGCGGGAGGCCCGGCTACTTCAGGCGAGCAGCGAGCTAAATCTCGTAACCAATTATGAAAACGTATTTTAAAAACTTTGACTGTAAACTATCTTTTTTGTGACACGGCAAGCGGTGGTGCGCCGCTCGGAAGACGCCGACGCCTGAGCCGCCCGGAAGGTGCGTGCCCCTTCCCCGCCCCCCTTCCCCGCGCCCCCGCCCCGCCCCGCCCCGCCCCGACCCGTCCCGCCCCGCCCCGCCCCCGCCCCGCCCCGCCCCCGCCCCGCCATTGCCGAAACCGCTTTTGTCAGCTAATAAAACGTAGCGTGCCACGGTCGCATTCCCTTCCTCACACTCGCTGGTTGAAATTTGGCCCAACTTGCGGGCGAATATTTTGTATCGTTCCACAACTATTTATTTTTGTAGTTTTATGTAAATTCGTGTAATCGCTTAGGAAAGTGCTAAGAATTTATCAAAGAAGGTTAACGGTGGTATTTTATAACTTCACAACACTCGAAATATGTCGGGAATAACGACCGTTCGCAACAACGAGAGAAATTTATATACGCGATCTGAATTTGGCTAGTTCGGTTCCGAGTGCGCCCGGGGCAAACTTTATATACATACTCTAATGAATCTACGATCACATTTTTTATTATATTATGCTTGTTGGCAACGCGATCATAGTTTCAATTCCTTTAGAATAAATATTAACTTTGAAAAGATTAGTTTAAAGCAGCCGCCGGGACGGCGCCTGGAGGCTCAGGCCCCGCTCCCACGGACGACATGGATATCTTCGGCCGGGGGAAGATTTTATGATTATTGCTCCTAAAGGGACCGCCGCGTTACCTTTGAATTTGCAATGTATATGACGCCGCTCGGGTAGGTTTATGATTGTTTCCAGAGTCAGTCCGGACATACGTGCCGAAAGTCTGATCTGGGTTCTATTGTTTTTAAACACGGCCCGCCACCCGGGCGGCCGGACGTTCCAACGGTATAAAGACCGTTCAGCCCCGGGGGCAGTATTGAATTTGACTCCAAGGGGTAACCGCTGCCCGGGAGCAAGGATACTCCGACATCCATGCAGGTTCGCGTGGTTGTCGTTAAAATGTTGAAAAGTGAAATTAAAAAGTATTAGATTTGACTCCACGGGGTGACGCTGCCCGGGAGCAAGGATACTCCGACATCCATGCAGGATCGCGTGGCTGTCGTTAAAAAGTTAAGAAGTGAAATAGAAAAGTTCTCGATTTGACTCCACGGGGCGACGCTGCCCGGGAGCGAAGATACTCCGACATCCATGCAGGATCGCGTGGCTGTCGTTTAAATGTTGAAAAGTGAAATTAAACGACCCAGTTATCGGTCAAAGTGTTTTTAAAAGTAAATTCAAGTGTTAATGTAACTTGTTTTAATATCACATTAAGGTTAAATTGTAATCTATGTTTTTTGAAGCTTGAATAAAAGTTTAAACGAAAATAAAGTGTTTAAATGAATGATAATACAGTCCACTGCTAGCGTATGAACCTTGGCGAATTCATATGCTGAAGCCGAAGAAGTAAACCGACTGCCAGCGTCTCCGCGAGAGAATAAATCTGGTAGCCGTCGCCAATAATGCTTATGGTGATTTTTTATTAATTTAAGTTAAGTTATTGTACTACTCTTCTCATTGTGACCGTTTCCTTCTTCCCGCGTAGTTTTTTTTTTACAATCATAAAATAATTTCACCGTGTTTTGTGAATTGAAATTGAATTTCGGATACTCAAAAGCGAAAGTGTCGAAAACCTATGCAGATACTCGACCGCGGGCTCACTCGGGAGTGAACTCCCGAGACAACGCGTAACAAAAACGAATTGCCATTTCGGCTTCGGTCGGCGTGACGTCGAACGCTGCGCAGTATCGAAGCCCTCAGAGAGACGAGAGAGAAGCTTCGATCCGGGGAAGCGGACAATCGGGGGCCAGGCCAGGGAAACCAGCCTCGCGTTGCTCCCCATAAGCGTGATAGTATCTATACCACCAGAGGTACAATATATCACTACATTTAATCAACTATCTTTTTAGGAATTTGTTTTTGGTTTCACTATTTCACGTTTTTTATTTCTTTTATTTACATTGTACTCTAGCTTTATTGTGCGAAAACGGTTCGTTTGAAAATGCTAATCAGATGATTCAGCGAAACCGGTAACGATAATGACAAAATCTTTTAAAAATCGCAAAGATAAATTTTATTTCATAATAACGAAATGGAATTCCACCGAATACTTTATCTCAAAAATATAATACTAGATGTAGAGAATTTCTCACTGCGAATGAGAACGCATCACAGTCCGATACTTGTCCCTATCACAAAAAGTTCCAAAACCGTTTTATCCATACGAATAAAGTAACCTTACCGAATTTATACAATACAAATAGTTTTGAGCATATCTATGATGTAAGGTAATAAAAGAATTGAGTTTCACTCATGAAAAACAGCATTCAATCTAAATGACGTGAAGGAATAAACGGAGGTTTCGAGGAGGCGAGCTGTATTTGTGAGCAACCATATTTTATTATAAATTTACAAGAGAGCTCTTGCAAGCGCGAGCTTTCCCGAACAGAAGGTATCCGCGATAACGACCTGCGGCGGGGGCGGGGGCGGGGGCGGGGGCGGGGCGGGGGCGGGGGCGGGGCGGGGGCGGGGGCGGCCGGCGCGAAGCACTTCTCGTTTACATTTTGGCTGAATGTGACATCGAGGTAATAGTGAAAGAAGTTACGGCGAGGATCTGACTTTTACGGAGCGCGAAATGGTCATTTGTGTTGTGAACGGAAATACACGGTAGGGCGTGAACGCCGATCGACTGACGACGCTTCGAGCGAGATCGATCGAGAAAGGATCGCCGGTCGGTTTTCATTATTTGAAACCTCATAGCCATTTGAGTCTACTGAAAAAAAAATATATTTGCAATGTATTCCTATAAAAACTTTAGTAGGAAAATATGGTATGAAAAAAAATGGAATGTTATAAAATTGTCAAGTCTTCCCGAAAGCCCTCGTCGAAGACCCCACTTAGCTCTACAGCTGGCCCCGGTCCAGGGAAGTCAGAGTGCTTTAGATTTTTTTTTTAATTAAAGACATTTTCTGAAAACTGCCGACATCGCCCGAGTCACACCGGTCGTCGAATCGACGTTCCGCGTTTCCGCGAGGACCTCCGCCTCGCAATCCTGTTTTATTCTCGGAGATAAATATAGTTATCGAGTTGCCGGCAGTCGTTGCATGTAAATATTTAACAAAGTTGAAGAATAATTTTTTTGGTACGTTTAATTCACCGCACCCAATTACGGCTCTAGACGATTTCGTCTTTCAAATACATAAAATAAGGAATTCTTATTCATTAAGTTTTATTGTAATGATATACTATCGGGATTGTATTCTTTTATATTTCACCGCTGTTCACTGAATGAATTAAGAGCTTTAGCTTCGATGGTAATTTTGAGAAGTGTTTCAAAATTCGTCACATAAAAAATAAGAACAACTGAAAAATATTTTTTCAGGATACTTTAAGTAATAAAATGCTAATTTTGTTTCATTTTCATGAACGTTTCGGAAGTTTACACCTAATGCGGTTCGCAGCTTCTCGACACACCGCACCTGCTTCCTGAGGCCGTTGGCGCCCGCCGAGCCTGCACTCCGCGATTCAATACTTCGATAATCTCTTTAACTTAGGAATATATAAAAATTTTATGTAGACAGTAGATTGGTGTGTTTTTTATGATTGTATAAATTTTTACAACATTTAACTGATTTTTGTAGTGTAAATTACCACTCTTGCAAGTGATTGCAAAATGACATAATGAAAAATCAGTCTGCTATCAAAACATGAATAAATATGTTTGTCGCTAATGATTATTATTATTAAAATACGAGTATTAAAAAATTGAGTTTTTAAAAAAAAAAAACATTTGTAAATATTAAAACCAACTAGTGATTATTTACATTAACATTGAATTTTGAGTAACATTATTTTATTTTTATGATTCAAATTTGAATTGAATTTGGAGAAATAGCTTTTCAACCATAATATTGTTTTATTTATAAAGTGTTTTAGTAATTAAAATACTTATCAAAAATATATAATTCAATACAAACATACAATTCCGGTAGATTTGAATGAAATTCCCGAATAAACCTGTACTGTGCTCCAAGCTAGAGGGGCGCGTAAAGCTCAGTCGGAGTCTCCGAGACTCCGGTCTATGCCGGTTTCCTCCATGCGAGGGTTGCGATGCGAAGTGCGGAGAACTGCGACCGTCCAGACCGAGGCCCGCGATGTCTCCAGATATTTCCGAATAATTGGCCGCAAACTTCTGATACGTAAATATATCTATCACTTTAACATGTAACAAGGATAAAAGAGATTACTTCATTTTATAGTTTAGCAGTGTGCGAAACTCTGCACGACATAGATGTGATGAAATGTCAAATATTGTAGAGAATTAGTTGTTTTAATTACCTAAACCTTGTAAAACAACATTAGAGCATCTCCTCTTCGTTTATAAGAATATGTTTTGTATCAAAACATGACGTATTTTAAATGTTTTGTATGAAAAATAAAGCAGCATTAAAATTGCGTGCGTCCCGCCTAGTGCTATCTATCTCTTGACTTATCAAAACGGGAACGAAATTTGCGGTGCCTTCGGAAAATCGACGATATTTCATTGTAATAATAAAAAAATATAAAAAGTTAAAAAAAAAAAAATATATATATACTTATATATATATAAATATATATATATATATATATATATATATATATTTATATATATATATATATATATATATATATATATATATATATATATATATATATATATATATATATATATATATATATAAATATATATATATATATATATATATATATATATATATATATATATATATATATATGTATATATATGTATATATACATATATATTCACAAATGTCCAATTGATGAATTTGATAAAAGTCTATTCATTATTAAATTGATATGTGAAATCTCGTGTTTTTTTTTGGTTGCATTACAGTGTGTATATTTTTAATTTTTGTAAATAAGTTTATTTTATACCTCAAATTAAATATAGACTGCTGCATACAAAAGATATGCGTTCCTAAATAATCATCTCCACCGCGAGTGCCATCGACACAGGCTGTCATAGGATTGAAAAAAAGTGACAATGTTTTAAAAGGAATTTTCATTTCACAAAAGAGTTTTCAGATTATTTTTTAATGAATGATATTTTGTCAGTTTTAAAAATGCTCGAAGTTCAAACTGTCGAGTTCTATCTGGGTTCGAGAAGCACGGCTAGACACGCGGCCGGGGGTCGATTTCCCCGGCCGCTCGTAAGTTACCCTGTCCTCCCCCACATACATACATATACATACATACATATACATACATATATATATATATATATATATATATTTATATATATTTATATATATATATGTATATATATATATATATATATATATATATATATATATATATATATATATATATATATATATATATACATGTATTTATGTGTGTATATATTGTTTATATAATAATTTCCTGTCTCTCTCTAGTTTATTTATTTATTTATGCTTAGGTTTGGTTAAACTAGTTCAAATTATTTTTAAACTATACGTGCAACCATTTTTATGTATTTTCTCAGTACAATAAATAAACAATAGTTTAAATGTTTAAAAATAGTATTAATAAAAAAAAAATACTGAAATAGTAAAACGTTTTGTGGGTAGTTTAAAATTCAGTAATAAAACTGAAAATTCACATATGCCGATAATATAGTCTAAAGCATGGGTGGCCAACCTTTTTTAGCAGCCGGGTCAGATTAAGGAAATGAGATTTTCTTAATCTGAGATGAGTACATCAAAATTTCATTTAATATACAAAGCAAGCAAGAAATATAGTGTTTTCGAAGAAGATACAACAACAAACATGTGAATCTAACATATTTATTAGATTAGAGCTAGGCAATACAAAAAATAATAATAAAAAATAAATAAATATAATAAATTTTTGTGAGACGTCTTAACTTTTTTGTCAGAAATAAGTGCTTTAATGTTGATAACGATTAAAATGTTGCTACACGCTAACAGTTTTCCAAATGCTCATCAGTAATTCGTGTTCTCACGTGAGATTTAATATGCTTCATTCGAGTAACTTTTTACTCGTGTGAACAGCTTTCTGTTCACACGAGTAAGTATTTCCAAATAGCGAAATCATCGATAGAGCACGTTTGTACAATGCAGGATATTTCCCCTTGTCCAAATATGTTTTGTAATACATATGCATATATATATTTTTCAAATGTTCCGCGGGCCGCGGTTTGGCCACCCATGGTCTAAGGCTTCACCCGTATCGAGGGCGATTCCCAATTTGAGCGTCAACGTCTGTGCTTACTGTAAAAGCATAGATATAGAATAAGCTACGGAGGCTGCACGCGCGCTCCGCCTGACCACCCTGACCACCCTGACCACCCTGACAGTGGAAGTCTCCGACTCGCCAGCCGAGAGTTGCGGGATCATTCTGAAGAGACAAGCGGGAGTGTATTCGTTGGTTGCTCGTACGTGCGTACTTTACCCGTAGAATTTGTTTCCATGTGATATGCTTATCGGCGGGGAAATGATTATTTCCAACACTGTGCGCCTAGTTTTCTTATATATATACGAATATTTTTGAATGCATATCCTTGTATTATATGATAATGTTTTCTACGAAATATTTATTCAAATCGCTTAATTATTATCCAAGTGTAAATAGTTTTTGTTTATGGACATATATGGGCTATCCTGTGGGTCGCCAGGCGCACGGCCAGGGGAGGAATCGATGCTCACGCACATCCAGGACGTTGATAAAGAAGTCTGCGCAGGTCGCGTTGCCCCCCCTCCCCCCCCCCCCTCCCCCAAAACTTCACTGAGACCTTTTCTTATGTAGGTCAGATTGCAGCTGAAATCGAGCCAACGGAGAATAATGCCGGAATTATGATAAATTTAAGAGAATACACCATATTTAATTTAATGTTACTTATATCTAGGAAATTTTATATGAATTAGTATTTTTTGGACCGACTTTTCTTTTTGAGCCTAATTTGATCTAATGCATCTGCGTCTAATCTCAACTAATTTTATATAAAAATCTTCTATTATTACCCATTTTGGAATACAATTTACCTATTTTTACGGTTGTTTATGAATAATTGATCTCAATTTAGTATATTCAACTTGTTCGGCCCCGTTATGCGAATATGGACGTTGCGTTGGTTAGCAGAAACGGCATGACCAATTCGATGACTTATTATTCCATCTAAAATATAAAATTACTGTTCTTTATATAAAGTCAGGTCTAATTTAAATTTATAAAAACAGGCTTTTTTAAATTAGTAATTTTTATCTTTTATTTGATACCTTTTAAGATATACTATGACGGTATGCACAAATAGTAATAAAATAAAGATATTTAAAAAATCCAGCGCTTTAAATTTTTTCTCGAATAATACATATTTAATCAGCTAATTTTCAGTTAAATAAAAGGAATTACTAATCCTACCGAATAAATACGAACTGTCTGTCAAAGCGTATTAAAATGTAACGGTGGGGGTGTAACGGGGTATTGTGTGTATTACATAATATTACACGCACCTACTACGCGAGGACGACTCAAGCCTCTGTGGCCGGGGAAGAGTCGCACAGTCAACTGGATCATACTTTTGTACAAAAAAAACAATTCATATTTGATCGATGCAATGCTCTTCTCGCGTATATATTATATTGACTACCGAAAACCGTCAAAGGATATTTTTCCTTTTTGATTTGTAAGCCGAGGGTGAAATATGAATGAAGTTAGGGTAAATGTACAATGCCGCAATCGCCTTAAAATCAATTCGTGAAAAGAGCTTTTATTGCCTGTTCAAATTGGCCCTTCCGTAGATCTGCAGAGCTGGACGTGCTGCACATCATATTACCAATAATAGAAGTTTCACGCTATCATTTGAAATAGAATCCTCGAATTATATTTTCTATCTATTCAATAAATGTATAATAACTTTAGATAGTAAAATATAATTTAAAAGCGTACTACTGAAAATCTATGAGTTTGTTAATATATTCAAAACTTATAGAAAAAAAAATCAAAACATATTTTATCATATGTAACTGCCTGTTTTCTTATTGCGAGTAATTCAACAAGTTACTTATATAAAAACACGGAATTCATTATTTAAGAATGCAACAGAAAACAGGTCGCTAAAATGCTCCCTCCGCGTTGTCCAGGGTCCCCTCCAGCCCCCTCCAGCCCCCTCCGGGCCCCTCCGGCCCCCTCCGGCCCCCTCCGGCCCCCTCCGGCCCCCTCCGGCCCCCTCCGGCCTCGCCAAGGTCGCCTCTGCGGAAAGCTTCTTTTCTTATGTTCTTCAAAAATAAATTTTGAAACGAGGTTTTTTAATTAGCTTCCTTTTAATTTTCAGATATTAAGTCTATTTCACTAGCGGGGCTATATTTAAGCTACTATCACAGTGCCATTGCACCACGATGTCGCACATATCTGTACAAATTCAATATTTAAAATAATTCGTTTAACTTTGAAACATTTTGAGTGATGAAAAATCAGATTATTATCTACTATAATAATAGCTATTGTGTGTGTGTGTATGTTTCATTTTTTGGTTCTCTATAGAATATCTTAAAAGATACAACGCTGATTTTTTGCACGTAAGTTCAGTAAGTTTTTCCGCAGTTATGTGCCGAATTTCATAACGATAAAATAATATTTTCATTCATAAACTAATTTAATAAAACTAAAAAATATGCTTTAGCGAGTTTCAATATGTACGAATTATATGATTCTGTTGTTCACCGCGAGAATTTCAAATTTAGAACTTTAACAAATAAACAAATTTGTATGCTTCTTAGAAATTTCCAGTTTATGTCGGTTTGACACAAGTACCATCTTTATTTTTTCATCGAAATTGCATTAGAAATTATTAATCACATCATTAATAACTCAAAATGCCTCCTAAAAAAATAACACCGTGTACGCACAGCAAACGTAATTCAAAAAGAATTGCACAATTGAACGTGATAAAGACTGCATCAAATAAAGAACAGTGCAGTGAAAGTGATGACACGAAATGTGACAGAAATGTCAAGCAATGAATTGGAAGGAAAACGTGAGCAGCGTCTTCTTAAAATTCGGGTACGTGCATCGACCTCAAGACAAAAAGAAACTGATACACAGTGAACGCTGCGTTTGTCTTAAAAGCGAGTGTGTGTATCCACATCGAGACAAACAGAAACAATAAGACAACTCACACAGGAGCGTTTGATAGCGCTCGCTGTCCCAGAAAAGATTACTGCACACAATTGTGGATTAATGAATGTGACCTGTCAATTCTGCAATGCTTTACATTTTCAAGCAGAAAAACCATCAGATGGAAAGTTCAACGATTCAAAGTTAAAGTGAAACTACCAGCAAGGCCTATTTTCCCGGTATATCTAAAGGATATTATGTCAAATCCAGAAAATATTTATAATGGAAATTTCAAAAGAAAAATAAGATCGTACAATAACTGTATATCTTTTGCATCAATAGGAGCTAAATAAACAGGTCCAGTGGCAGAATCAGGGCCACTCTGCTTCAAAGTTCAAGGCCAAATAGATCACAGAACTTCGCACCTTCATCCAACTGATGTTACAAAATGAAAGCAATTCATTCAATTCATCTTATTGTCAGCCAAACATATGTTCAAACACTATTGCATCGTTCATAGAATACGTCATTCTGTGACGGGCTACATTTCTAGTAATATAATAAAAAATACACGTGCAAAAAAAAAGTATGAGAATATTATTAAAAGTTCGCTTCTTTCAATAATAACAAAAAAACAAAAGCTATAAAAATATGTGTATTTAAGTTTATTGCGCACTTTTAGCATAATCAATTATTATTTCTTTAGAAATAATACCTTTTATTGATCTTTGCTTCCAAAAAACTATTTTTTTAAACTAAATATTAAACTATATTTAGTTTAAAAAAAATAGTTTAAAAATTAAAATATTTTAAAAATATATTGGCATGAATTGCAGAAAGCTACTCTTTTATTATAACCACAAAAATTACAATCGTGTGCCTCGATAATGACTTCGTTGAAGTAAAAAAATGTCCGTTTGAAAAAACAAAGAATAAAAAAATATATTTACTAAGTGACAAAGCCCAGCCTCGAAGTCGAATTGCAATTTTTTTGACTATCGCATTCTAATCGGCGTTGAAATGTTTAAAAAAAGTTTTTTTAAACAAATAACAAAGTCCCTGGCTGCGAGAGCGACGATGCCCGATGCCACCTCCTGGGAGCCTGGGAGCCTGGGAGCCTGGGAGCCTGGGAGCCTGGGAGCCTGGGAGCCTGGGAGCCTGGGAGCCTGGGAGCCTGGGAGCCTGGGAGCCTGGGAGCCTGGGAGCCTGGGAGCCTGGGAGCCTGGGAGCCTGGGAGCCTGGGAGCCTGGGAGCCTGGGAGCCTGGGAGCCTGGGAGCCTGGGAGCCTGGGAGCCTGGGAGCCTGGGAGCCTGGGAGCCTGGGAGCCTGGGAGCCTGGGAGCGGGGCCAGCGGTCGTAAATCAGGCTATCGGGGCAGGCAAACGCCCGAGAAGATTCATACCTAATCGCTTCAAAAATAATTCATTCCGTTATGAAACGCAAAATCAATACCGGCAGCCCGCTCCGCCCATCGCCCAGTAATCGACGCTAGTTACAAACGAAATCCAGATTTGAGGGAATGCAGAAAATGTTGTGTGTCTGTTCGCCGCGAAACGAATGTCGAAGATGTAACCGGTCGACAATGGCCGCAGTCCTAGACAGCCTCGCGACTGCTCACTGCTCACTGCTCACTGCTCACTGCTCACTGCTCACTGCTCACTGCTCACTTCTCAGCAGACTGCCGGATATCGCGACCTGGTGACGTCATACGCGCGCCCTCTGTGACCCTGCAGATAAGCAAGAAATACAAAAGTATTTATATACTTGCAAATAGTGCAATCTGCGGGATCACGACGGTTAGAGATTGACAATAAAGTTTTAAAAACGTAACTTATGTAAGGTAACGCAATCAATTCCAATTATTCCCAAAACCCAAACCTACAATTGTATTCAATTTATTTTTTCAAATAAGATAATCGTGCCTCCGTACATTTATAACCGATGCATAATATTATTAACTTGGACAATTTACGTCAAATGGACTTTCACCGAATTTCAATAAAAAGCTCAAATGCGGCCGATGTTCTCACGCAACGGAGCTGATGTTTCCATGATATCATTCATACGAATTTTAATCTACGAACTATACAAAACGCCAGGCACAACGGTTATATATTTTTAGCTTCGGTAATATATTACTGGAGTATTTCTAAATTGAGTGCTATTTTATTGAGATTTATGATTATATTGTTACCACGTAATTAGCGTAGCAAATAAAACAAGTTAAGTAAAATTATAAAAATATAAAGTAAAACTTAATTTCTTCGGGTGGAAACGCGAAGGTTGGCTAAAAATTACACCATGTGTGTTCCAGTTCTCTTCGTCTCGCTGGAGATTAATCGATAGTCATTACTCTGCCAGTCAGATGCAAGCCCTGACGATCGATTTCTTTGAAAATTAATTATAAAACAATCGACAAGCAATTCTAAGAAGGCGGGCACCATTTTTAGATAGACACGATGAAGGGCGCTAAAGTATTAGAAAATATAAAAAATTATCTAGGCGATTTGAACGGTTAAGCCTGCTGCTTTTTATGAGATCTCTCATAAAACAAGTAAACTAGACGCAGTTAAGTATATTAGAAGAATTCTAAGGAGATTCAAGAGTTCTTGTGATATATTATATGAAATATATAAATATATCTCATTGGGAATGCGCCCCGACTGGTCGTGTCTCCGAATGTTCGCAGTTTAGTTCCCGAGCTTCCGAAACTTTAGAGTTAATATGCGCAGAGAGCTTTCCGTACCCAAGGATGCATCGATTCGGTACCTTTTCCGATTGACGCGAGTATAGTTTAGAAAGAATAATTAACTTGTCTTGAAATATGAAGATATTAGCATCACGGTTAAAAAGTCACCGTTTGGCCTTCTAGCTAAGCCGGATCGATCTGACATAAATACGATTTGATTAAGGAGTAAGAACACGCAAAAACTGGAAATGGTTTTCCAATAATATCGTAAACAGAAAAGTTATCGCCGGGGACTATGGCGGCACGCGGAGTGAGCGGCCTCGCGCGCCCGCTCGCGCCTCCCCGCCACCTAGCCACCCAGCCACCCTTCCACCCAGCCACCCAGCCACCCAGTCACCCAGGCACCCAGCCACCTAGTCACCCAGCCACCCAGTCACCCAGCCACCCAGCCAGGCTAGTCACCCAGTCACCCAGCCACCCAGCCAGGCTAGTCACCCAGTCACCCAGCCACCCAGCCAGGGTAGTCACCCAGTCACCCAGCCCCCTTGCCCGTTCACTGCTGTGCTGTGCTTTAGTTAAAAGCCATGTCTTTGTCTAAATAATGTTTTATGGAATTTTCTTAATTTATAAAAAATGAAAGCGCGCGGAAGTCGATCCCCCTCGGGGCTCCATAACGCGAACTGGTATTCCGGGTAATTGCTAGTTCTATGAAAGTGATAGTCATAGTGATGAACGAGCACGCGCTCCTCGATGAGGGTCTCCGCGGAGGGACCCCTCGCCGCTGTGTGCGGCCTTGGCGGCCTTGGCGGCCTTGGCGGCCTTGGCGGCCCTCGAGGCCCTCGAGGCTTGCTCGCTGGTCGGCGTCTCCTGCAAGCACCTGCGAGACGGCAAACCGCCTCGATTATTTGGTGGGATTTGGCAGCTCGTTCCAGTCGATACACTTGCCGTAGAAAAAACTTCACAAAACATCATTAGTACACTGCGGTACATGAAATATTTAATGTCAAACGTTAGAAATATCGCCATCAAAAGCTCATAAGCTCTTCTATTTGTTTTTTATCATAAGCTACACTAGAATCTGACCATTAAAATTTCAGACTAACCGACGTTACTTTTTTTAGACTATAACGCCAAAGAAAAGAAGATGCAGGGAGCTGAAAACGTTGACCGAAGGTCGTGACTATCATTATATAAAGTGTCGATTTTCATGAAACGAAGGTCGATTTATTAGTAGCAACTAAAAATAATGGATTTTTGTCTGCTTCATTTAAATATGAAACCACTCGAACCACGCTTCCAAAGCGGCTCGGCTGTCATTTATTGTAGACTCAGACTTGACTCGAGTACCTTCTGCTTGAGGGGGTGGCGAGAGGGGACTTGACCACCTTGACCTTGACCAAAAACTTGAGGATTCGAAGAGAGGGCATTTTAGAATTTAAAAACGTTAAATATACGCAAAATTTTTGGCGTGTAAATATTTGTGTATGTCATGTGTGCCACGGTACCTATGGAATATGAAACAGTAAAAACTCCTGAACAGCAATAGAGGTTAAGAAGAACATTGAAAAATATTAAACAATTGGGTACATTGGGTATTTCATTGTTTAGAAACTTTCAAAACAATATAGGTAGTTAAATAAGTAAATTAGTACAATAACATTGTATTGATATTTCTAGGAAATTTCAAAAAATTTAAACTATAATTACGAATGTATCAAATTGACGTTACAAAATATCGATATGGTCTATAGTCGTGCGATTTCAATTCTCTCAGAAGATATCTATCTAAATTTATATATATATATATATATATATATATACATATTTATGAATTATTTATTATATATATGAATAATAGAATAAAAAGGACAGTAGTCCAACCTACATAGTAGTAAATTAAAATGACCTAGTAATGCAGAAAGAAAAGTTGAATTGGCCCAAACCTTATCAGTCGCCAGCTAGGGTGGGCGGCCTGACCTACATGCGGGGGCGCGGGGCGCGGAGGTTTCACTACCCCTTCTTATCAATGCACAATCTATTATTGCAAAATATTCTGCAACTCGGTCGATGAGTAGAGATCTGGTGTAGATTGATGTGCAATGTTGTCACATCGCGTCACGTGCGGTCACGAGCGGGGACGCAGGACGCAGGACGCAGGACGCAGGACGCAGGACGCAGGACGCAGGACGCGACCGAGCCGACAGTAGTAACTCGATACGAGCTACCAGACGCGTGGAATTCAATGTGTGATCATTGTTATCAGAAGTAAGTTGTATTTTAAAACTTGTATACCGTTTGTATTTGGTTATCTTCTTTGCTACTTTTTCAGTCTCAAAATGTCGCAGAACGAATATGCTTACTCGAATACAATAAAATCGGTAATTTTCTTAATGTATTGTACTTGTTTATTCGATGAACAGATTTCAAGATGAAGACGCTCACCGGCTCAGTTCGATGTTTCAATTGCCGGCTTGCTTACATTTTTCTGCCGTGTAGGTTTATAAACTTTTGAAATATGTTCGATAGATTTAATTTTGAATCACAAAAAAATCCTCAAACAGCGTTTCGGAGCCAACTATATGTATCCTTTTTTGTAACCGAATTCGCTCAAATTTTTAATTGGAAAAATACAAAATTGACACAGGCAGATGTTAATGAATTTTGTCAATCATTTGATGAAGGCACAAGACATCATAATATATTGCTTGATTTGGAAGGTGATCTGATCGAGTAAACACTTACATAGCTTAATTATACCTATAATTAAAGATATCTGACTTTTGCTTGTTGTGAAGCGCTTGCGGTCAGCTCACCTGGCGCGTCTCCTGCCCGGTAGCCGAATGATAAATTCGTGCGAATGATTTGTTGAGTAGTGAGGGGGAAGGGTGAGGGGTGAGGGGTGGGGGGTGAGGGGTGATGGTGACGGGTGGGGGGTGGGGGGTGGGGGGAGGGGGGAGGTGACGCACGATTGGCAAGCACCGCGAGAAGGCGGTGTCGAGCCTGAAGGAGCAAGGGACCTGGCGTCTTAGCACCGGCGTTGGCCGAGGGGAGTAAAGTGGACATATTTTATTTACATATTAAAATAATTAACAACTCTCCAAAATATTACGAAAAATTAGCTATATATGATTTTCTTAATACAAAACTAATATCTAATATTTACATATTGTGAATATACATTTCTACCGATTTTACTGATATTGTATACATGATTATGAAATGATCTAAAACTATCACTAAGTAAAATACGACTAAGTATTTTAAATATCCCAAGCAATCCCGGACAGACTGACGATTCTGTAAATACGACATCGAGCAAAGGAGCGCGAGAGAAGCGAGGAAATCTTCCGGAGGCACTCTCGACCTTACGGACGACTTTAGTCCTAGTTAGGTTTGAAAATATGTTGGATTTGTTTTTTTATAATTTTTTTTGAATTCTTCATTCTCATTTTTCAGCGGCCCGAGCGGGCGGCTCGGCCTCTTCCTGTCAAATACGTTCCCGTTCGAGTACGTTTTGATTTGAACTTTAATTTAATTTTTAAATTTTACCTTTTGAGAGCATCTTTTTTTACATAAAACTATTTATGCCAATGAATGGAATTTTTTTTTAACATCAATTATGTGACATTTTCCGGGCACCGGGTGCACGGGCTCGCAGGCTCCGGGTCTCCGGGTCTCCGGGTCTCCGGGTCTCCGGGTCTCCGGGTCTCCGGGTCTCCGGGGCTCCGGGGCGCTGGGCGGCGGACCGGAGCCGCGGGGAGCGTGTCGGGTGGCGCGCGCGAGCAACGTTGTATTTATTACGATTATGACATTTAATTGACTTAGTTCATGTAAAATTCTTGAAGATGATTGCGGTTTTGAATTGTGCATTTTCTTTTGATTTTTTGAGAATTGTACATTAAAGTAGCGTATTTGACGGTTGCACCGCGGGCATGCCGGGACGACTCGAACTATCGGCGTTGAGAACTGAAGCGCCTCTCGCCGCCCCGGCACGACTCGAACTCGAGTCACTCGAGCTCGAGCGACCGTAGTGTTTAGCATCTTTAATAGAAAATTTATCGCAGCGGATTCCGATCTTCCAAAAACGCTCACACAGTTCTCTTCTCGCGAGTCGCTGACCGGCGGTGGCTCTCAGCCTCGGAAGGAGCGGGATGCGCTTTCGATCTTGCAAATTTCGCGAGGAACGAAGGGCACTAAAGTTAAGTAATATGATTAAAATAGCCTCGCCGGGCGCATTCCGTGAATCAGAATTAGAGCTGGAATTGAAACCGAAACGGCAACAGAAACTGGGAATAGAAACTGATAACGAGCAAACTTCAGAGTCGCCGCGAGCCGTGGGAACCGGGTCAGTGTGTCAGGACGCCGCGGCCGATCGCCACCGCCACCGCCACCGCCGCCCGCCACCGCCGCCCGCCACCGCCGAGCTCGGAGCCCGTCTCGAGGTCTTCGGTGGGATGAATTGAACTGAAGCCTGCGATTGAAATTACCGATTTTCCGATTCAACAGATATGACTTCATTCCTCCTTGAAATTATTTTACATTTATGGTTAAGTGGTGAAAATCACACTCGCATCGAATCCGAATTACCTATTTTCCTGATAATATTACTTCAAAGTTTTGTAAATATTTGGTTGTTCTTCTTTTCTGAGTGTGATCGATCGATTTGAATGAAACGGTTCTGAGCTAGGTCTCTAGTGGTGCATTCGTAATATTTCTAGGCCGCCCCGATCCCCGCGCGATGGCGGTTCGCCGAAGGGATTCGATGTGAAAATGCTAATTTTATAATTATCAGGCGTTCGATTCCCGTCGACTCGAAATGCGGCTCCGGCTTTCTTTCCGGATTCTTCAACGGGGACGGTAGTCGAAAAGTCTTGCGGGATGATGGTCTCTCCGTCGCTCCATCTCCGATCGTGGCGACCGATCGTTGCGCGTCTGCTGGCAGAGGGCGATACTTACGAGGCGCCGGCGAGGGGTCCCGGGGCTCGCCCGGGCAGGCCACACTCGCCGCCCGGAGGAGCCGATCGATGGGCCGAGTGGAGTGCCGCCGAGCCTACCGACGGGCCGGCCCCCGGGCTACTCCCGGCCTACTCCCGGCCTACTCCCGGCCTACTCCCGGCCTACTCCCGGGCTACTCCCGGGTGCGCGGGCGGTGCGGGGACTACGTACTATATGAAAAATAAACGCTCTCGTCACTATCGTTTATTAAAAATATCATAAGTAAAAAAATCTAGTTCGACGGAACCGAGTCTCTAGACTGAGAATATTCATAATGCACAATTTCGGAGGCACGACACTAGTCCGGAGCGTATCGATACAACTTCACTCACACGGAGGAAAGCGGAAGAGAAAGCCGGGCGAGAGGCGAGAGGCGAGAGGCGAGAGGCGAGAGGCGAGAGGCGCGGGATGGACGGTGGAGGCGGGCGTGCGGGCGCAGGTGCGAGCGGGACTAGAGCGGAAGCGAGAAGAAAAGAACCCTACCGTGGGCATCAGCTGGTCCGTGCTCCTCACGCGGGTCACTCTGTTCTTATATAACACTTTCTTAACGAGTCTTTCGAGGCGGGTGTTCCACCTCATGAAGCTGACGTAGGCCACGTAGAAGCAGAACAGCACCAGCGCCTCGTGCCAGTGGATGTGATTGTCCCGGAAGAAGTAGATGAGGGCGATGAGGCTCGCCGAGTAGAAGGTGCAGTCGCGGAACAGCGGCCACCACGTGAGCGTGAGCACCGTGCGCGAGAACAGCGCGCACATCCCTATCACGAACAGGATGTTGAACACGGCCGAACCCACGATGGTGCCGATTCCCACGTCGTCGAAGGACACGAACACGCCGATCACGGACGTGAAGAGCTCGGGGGCGCTGCCGCCGGCCGCCATGAAGGTGGCGCCCGCCACGTCGTCGCTGATCTGCAGCTTCTCGATGATGACGTCCAGCGACGGCACGAAGAACTCGTCGCACACCACGGCCAGCGCCACGAACATGTACACCAGGCCCAGGATGTGCAGCGCGATGGCGCCGTCGCGCCGCTGCTGCAGCGTGAACAGGTCCTCGGGGAAGAGCGGCACCTGCTCCGTGAGGTTGCCCCCCTCGGCCTCGGGGACGGCCGTCGTCGGGGGCCTCGGCGAGCGCCAGTCCGGCAGCGGCTCCGGCTCGCGCGGCTCCGGCTCCGGCGCGTCCGGCGGCTCCTGCGACTCCAGCTCCGGCACGGGATAGTCCCCGTAGTCCTGCGCGGCCGCCAGCGCCAGGGCCAGGGCCAGCAGCGCGCCGGCCGCGGCCAGGCCCAGCGCGCGCGCCGCTGCGGTCATGGCGGACGTGACGCGAGTGGCGCCTGGGTGAGCGCCGGCCGCACTGCCCGCCCGCGCCCGCCGCCCTCGCCCCGCCCGCCCCCGCCCACCCCGCCCCGCCCCGCCCCGCCCCCGCCCACCCCGCCCCGCCCCGCCCGCTCGATACCGCCTGCACTGCGCCCCGCGCCGGCGCGCCCCTCCCCCGCCGCTCCGGCTACTATCGCACGTTTTCACTCTCCGTGTATATTGACAGAAAGCTCATATCCTCGCTTTTCTAAATACACATTCGCCTAATATTGAGCAGAGCTTCGTTAATGGTGATTTTCAGCGTATCGGATGCCCTGCGCCGCGCCGCTCGGGGGCATCTGACAGGTGAATACGGGGCCGGGTTTCGCAAAGTCGACCCTAGGGATGGCCGCCGGGCGGACGCGTAGGATGGAGGGTTAATGTCATCGGGGAAAGGGTGGAGAAAATGAAATTTAGCACCTGATAGTGCGCAGCGAGTCGAGCGTGACGACTGCGGGTCCTCTTTGCGGCTAGGCAAATCGACCGACGAGAAAGTTACTCGAGGAATCGAGTCAATCGAGGACGCCGGGGATCGAGAGGCGGAGAGCTCGACATCGACGATCGACCGTCACCGACACGGCCGGTAGCGCGCAGACGACTCGGAAGCGAAGATACCTTTATCCGGGAGGGTCTCAGGGTAGAGCGCCGCGAGTGACTCCACGTTGGCGTAGACATTTCCAAGGTTATCAATAACTA
The DNA here is from genome assembly GCA_022113835.1 of Atopsyche davidsoni. Taxonomy (NCBI): domain Eukaryota; kingdom Metazoa; phylum Arthropoda; class Insecta; order Trichoptera; family Hydrobiosidae; genus Atopsyche; species Atopsyche davidsoni. The sequence goes on from JAILWY010000016.1 coordinate 335,478, forward strand.
AAATCGGATCTGGACTTTGTCGCCTCGCGTGAGGCGCCCTCCTTGTAATATTCATAAAAAAGGTGAAAGCGGTAATGGAGAGAACGATACAAAGAGGGTAGATTTAACATACGATTGTACTCAATAAATATTTATTTGAATGGTATGTTGAATTTTGGGATTTCCAGGTGCGCAGGAAGAGGGGGGAAACGATTTCTCGGACTAGACAGAGCTGAATATTTATAATTATTCCGTTATATTAGTATATTTTGATGACCGGCCGGAATGTATAAAGTGTACTGCAGCTCGGGCGAGGTGGGGGAGGCGGCGCGAGGAGAGCGGGGTCAGTAGTGCCAAGGCCACCTCTACGAATGGCCGGATAGGTCAAAATAAAAAACCGGCTCAATACGACACATTTTTTTAAGAAACGGAAATAACATTATTTTTTGGTGTTTTAATGAATATATGCTAGATGAACTTAGGTAACTATCATCCACGGACGGCTCGGAGATTCGACTGCCGAATTCGACCGAGCAGCCTCGGGCCGACTTCAGTTTGGGCTTGTACATATCGATAGAAATTGTTAAAAAAAATACTCGTTGATTTTGTAAACTAAACTAAAAAAAGTATTTATATACTGATAAAAATAGCTCGATAGCATTACATTCCGTACATGGTAATTATCTACTGTGGGTTTATCAATTTATATAAGTTACGCACCTAGTATAAGTAATCAATATTTTTGACAGAGAGTATTTGGTAGAATTCCACTTTAATATTTTAAATAAATGACTTAGGGGATTTTTCCACGCATAATTATCTACGCACGATATTTATCTACGCAATTACTAATTAATTTACATTAAACATCAATACAGCTCTAAAATTCGTTCATATCGATATTCACTCCATTACAAATTATGCTATTTATGCCTGCTATTACAAGTCGCGCAATTAGCCACGGCCGTCAGCCGCCCCCGCCCACCCCTGCCCGCCCCGCCCGCCCCGCCAGCCGCCCCCGCCCGCCCCTGCCCGCCCCGCCCGCCCCGCCCGCCCCGCCAGCCGCCCCCGCCCGCCCCTGCCCGCCCCGCCCGCCCCGCCCGCCCCGCCAGCCGCCCCCGCCCGCCCCGCCCGCCCCGCCCGCCCCGCCAGCCGCCCCCGCCCGCCCCTGCCCGCCCCGCCCGCCCCGCCCGCCCCGCCAGCCGCCCGCTAGTGCCAGCAGCGTAACGGTCACCATTTGGATAACATCATCTTTTCGAAATAATTTTCCATTTTGTATTATTATAATCAACAATAAAAAAAAAATACTTGATTACTAGTAGTTTTTGTTTTACTGAACTAACAAATACCCGATACTCTGTTTGGATACAATATATATATATATATATATATATATATATATATATATATATATATATATATATATATATCTGTAAATATAAAATTGTAATCTGTTCCGGAAATTTCTTTTTGTGACCAGAAACTGAAAATCCAAGCCTAGAATGCTGGCAGTCCTGGCAGTCCTGGCCACCGCATATATTCCAAGTCGAATTATCACGTCTTGTACAAGGCGCGAGGTATTCAGATGTCACAAACATGTATTGAATGTTATTTCTCAGCTGGGTCAGATTTTAATAGCATTGTTTTTTCAGGAATAGTATAATAACCATTCCTGAAAAAAATTCCTTTAATCATTGTATTGAAAGGCAAAAATTTCAGGCAATTTATTCAATATTTTTATCATAGCATTTAATTTTTTGTTTGGCTGTCAACATTTACAAGTATTTGTTACCCCGGTGGGTGGCTTGATGTTGAAATATAATAATAATGGAAATGAAATTAGCATAGCATTGGAGAGGTTTCAAATTGAGTATTATAGTATAGAGTTTAGTAAAACTGGAGAAAAAAGACAAATAATAAAACACGAGTGATAAAAAAGAAAGATTTATTATATCAAAGATAAAACATTTATTCAGGTGAGAAGTAGAAAAGTTAACATGGAAAAAGTATAAGATTATGATTTTTCAATATAGTAAAAGTTGAGTGATCCTGAAGAAGACTTGTAAAGCGGACTTCCTACAGCATGTGAGTGAGTGCCCATCAAATATAATTATTTTTGACATGAAATAACTTCGATTTTTCTGACTCCATTGAGATCACTCGAGAAAACTTAGAGATATGTTCATACTTTCACATGACAATTATTAAAAAAATATTATGACTATAGAACAGGTTTTAGAATTTGAATGTAACTTTGAACCTTTGAATAAAAATAACATAAATATAAAGAAGGAATTGTATTTTAAGAAACACAGTACAATATCAAACATCATCACTTCATTCTCTTCATTAGTGAGTGAATATCTGAATATTCTGGGCACATAAGTGGCCAAGTGTATAAGTTAGCGATTCGAGGTACTTGCATTCACACTTTATATTTTTAGATGGTTAAGTTTGTTCAAAAGTTTAATGTCAAAAACAGCTAATAAGTCTAATCTATTTGATTTGTTCTGATATGCAAGTAGGGGATATGAAGAGACGACATACAATGATCGATAGATTTATATGAAGTATTTAACATCCATTTATAATAATAATATTTCTTAATTGTAAGTACATTTGATAAATAGTCTCTTTAAAAGTGGATTTATAGTAAATATAGTATTACTAGATATGAGATGTTTTTATGAAAATAATTCAATGTTTTTTGTAATTATTGAATGTGATCAAACTGATTTCACTTTAGATTAAAATTATCCACACATATAAAAATATTAGCAAACAAAATATGATAGTTTTATAAATAATTAGAAAAAGTACATTTTGTTTGTGCAATGAGATAAATAATGACAGACACGAAGTGCTGCACACCACTAGTGAAGGGTAAAACCTTGTGCAGGAACTACTCCCATATCATTTCTATGACTCTCACTGTCTGAAGTGAACTGCAAAGCACATCACAAAAACAGATCCATTCAATTTAAAATAAGTGACAGCTCATAGGAGCCCCCGAATGCTAATACATTGGGCTGATCTGTCACGATACTCGGTAACATGTCAGCCCAACATATATATTGATGCAATGAAATTGATCCTTGACATCCAAAGTTTTCAATTTTTTTTCATTTTTTTTTTGTTTCAAGATGTGATAATAAATCCTATATCAAACTGTGATGAAGTATTGTTAGTAAATTTTGTCTGTTAAAAATTTGTTAATTCATATTGTGAATTTGCCAAGTTTCACAAAATAAAAGAGTTAATGAATTTGTAAACTGTGCAGTGCCACATATTTCTGTAATATTACATACATGATTATTAGGGTGTCCCTTAAAATTCAAGTTCAATATTTTTTTACGCGTACCTTCTTAAAAGTTTAGTAATAACCCTATATTGTCTAGAAAAAAATATTAGTTCGATTTATAAACGGTAACCCGTGCCGACTTGCGATTTTAACTTGTCCATACAAGTTGCGTAAGTACTGCGCTGTGACTTGTAACTGCATGTTTTATTTGTCATTTCATACGTGATTTTTGAGATTAGTAGTGCTCCATTGTTTAGTGCGTTAACATGTCGGTGGAATTACGGAGTGTTAAACAAAATAATTTCCTTATCGGTTTGCCTAGATATCAAATAAATGGTGCAAAATTACCATCTAATCGACAAATTCCCTCGGTCCTATTTTACAATATTCGTGAGGTTAAACTGATTGTTAGTGAAAGTGCAAATCTTGTGATTAGGGAGTGCATCATATATTGGGAAAAAACAAGAACTCCAACAAGGGCATATCCTAACTGCGTGAAGAAACTTGTTGATTTATATCATGTTTGGAGAGAGTTGCAAAAAAAATTGTAAGAAAACTCAGGTTACGTTCAAGAGCCGTGAGAACAATTTCAAAATTGATCTTGATAATTTGTTTGATATTGCACATGCTGATGCTTTTGAGAGAATGAAAATAGAGTAAGATAAATTATTTTTAATGAAACAGAGAGAGCCAGATCGACCAGGATGCTTAGGTGGTGTTGATAAAAAATTGTCGGAAAAAGAAGATAGATCTAAACAACGACGATTGGAAGAAGAGGAAAGGGTTGTAAGACAAAGATAACCACTAGCTGCTGAAACTAGAAAATCAAGGGCAGAAGCAATAAAATCTGACTTTTTTGGAAGTAATGTACCCGACGTAGTCACAGTCCATTGGGATGGAAAACTATTACCCGGGTTAGATGTACGAAGTTCTAAAGAAGAACGCTTGCCAGTTATTGCTTCGTTTGACGATAAGGAACAGCTTCTTGCAGTGCCAAAACTAGAACATTCTTCTGAAAAACATCAAGCTAAGGCTGTCTCAACAGCTCTCTTTGACTAGAACCTTCACGATAAAGTACAAATAATGTGCTGCGACACAACAGCTTTCAATACTGGCCGTTTCAATGGAGCTTGTGCTATTTTGGAGAAACTTTAGGAAGAGAATTGCTGCTCGTCTGTCGTCATCATGTTTATGAATTGGTCCTAAAAGCTGTCTTTGAAAGCAAAATTAAGTAAATTACTAGTAGCCCAGATACTCCAATGTTTAAAAAGTTCAGAGATAATTGGAAAAACATCGACGCTAGTAACATTGAACCATCTCTTAATTTCGTAAAACAACGTGTTGCCGAGACAGACATTCAAGCCTTTTTAATATTTTATAAGGCAGAATTAGACAAAGGTTATGTAAGAGATGACTACCGCAAATTGGTCGAACTGTGCGTAATATTTTTGGGAGGAGACTCAGAGGAAAAATTAAAACTAAGCCCCCCCAAAGCCATGCATCAGGCACGCTGGATGGCGAGAGCGATCTATTCTTTAAAAATGTGTTTACTTCAGTCACAATGCAGAATAACTGCGAAGGACAAAAAGACTCTACAAGATGTTTGCTTATGTTTGTAAAACACTGGATGATTTCGTATCGGAAAAGAGCAAACAATTTTTATCACGACTGCAGATCGACGACAGTTTTCTAAAGGAAGATGTATCTTCTTGGAATAATAATAGTGCTTTTGTGGAAGCTAAAAGAAAAATAAGTTATTTGAGGGTTGTGAATGATACTGCTGAAAGGGCTGTTAAAATGATGCAAGATTTTAACGGACTTATCGCGGCTGAAGAAGAACAAAAACAGTTCTTGCTGCGCTGTGTCCAGGAACATAGAAAATTGTATCCGGACTGTAAAAAAACAACTCTATAAAAAAGTTACCCTGGCTGATTGTTATTACTTTATGTTTTTGATTAAAGATTAATGTTCATCTAATTGAATTTTTACTATTATTTACTTAATTTATTGCATTTATAATGATTTTATACCAGACCGAAATATCAAGACAAAAAACGTTTTTTACTAAACTTTGAAGCTCGGTCGGCACTGGTTGCAATTATGCTAGAAAGATGAAATTTTATATTTAAGACTCTTATAGCATTACTAAAAAAAGTAGAGGGTACCCATTTCGAAATTTGAAAAAAAAATTTTTTTGGTCATATAAGGGACACCCTAATGATTATATACTAATAAAAATATGTATATTATATGATTGTATCCCCAAATATGCCACATTCGTGGGATCACCAGAGCAAAGCCCGGTGAATATCAAAGGTCAATCCTAAAGGTCATCAGACAGACAAGCAGGAAAAAGATGGTGGGTGGGGCGGGAGAATATGTGTTAACAATTGGTACTTGTCACTGTTTAAACACTACATAGGGTGTATGTAAGGGGAATACATCTATAATTATCTAAACAAACATAGCTAAAGGCTAGGTGGAGAGTGGCAGTCGCTGGTCCAGTCTAGCACAGCAGTAAGTAAACACGTTTGCCAATAGACACAGAGAAGATCCTAGACTATCACTTTCATGATCCTATATTTCAGCCGGATTCTAGTATTTTAAATGTAACTGGCTTAGAGTTATTACAAAAAGTACTTCAACGTAGTTTCAGCTATGACAATAATTTTATATGTTTTCAGAATCTAATGAATGGAATATTGTAAATATTGTAATTTTAAATTCACCTAGTGTATTTATTCCTACGCAAAGAAAAAGACAACCGATTCTAAATAATTACTCCATGTCAAGTATAGCATTTTAAGAACGAGTTTATTAATTACGAGCTTTTATATTATTTAATAATCAGTATGGCCGAGACCTGAGGTCTTGTGGCTGAAAACTTTGTTCTAGTAATTAGGTTTGTTGAAATCATGTAAAACATTAATTAGATAAGTATTTCATTGCTTAATATATGTAAATTTTTCAACATGACTAACGAATTGTAAATAAATGTACGTATGTATTTGATGATGATTGTATTGCTTGTTCTATTCATTTGGTAGATATTATTATAAATTTTTGATTTTTACATACATTTGTCAAACAACAACCACTTATTCTAACAGAAATAAAAAAATAGAAACATTGCTTAAATGTGCATGATCTTACAAATTATATTATTTTTAAATGTTCGTCATCACTGAATTACTTATGAAATTATTTTGATGTAATCAATTAAATAAAACATTTATTAAAAAAAACAACATAAATTGAACACATAGTAAGATGATTTATAAGATACTTTTCACAAATTATTGTATTGTAAAATAAATATTTACAGACATGACAATATTTATGGTGAATTGTTTGAAATATTCCACTCAGTTCATGTCTGATGACTGCAATATAAATATATTCAAACATCATTACATAAATTGTGCTGATCTTTGAATTCAAGCCGTGCAGTTTCATTAAATCCAATTTATTAGCTTGGGAATAGCTCATAACAAATTGCTCAATCTGATAACTTTCAACAAGCCACATTAAATTAAAATTGAAAACACTTAGATGATTATGAGATATGCATTGATATAAAACCTAAAAAGAATTTCTATATTCTTTGTTTTGGATAAAGTATAGGCCTTTTCAAGCTTAAAATAAAATAGCAATGGTTTTCATACAAACTCGTCATAGTATCTGTTTCAGTGCGTTTTGACATACCGTTCTATATATTCACACAACATCTCTGTTACTTATTAAAATATTAACAACCTCATTGGTTAATTCTGTTTCCTTAGTAAAAGAAACCATTTAATTATTGTCTCGCGCAATACACGCCAATATCTGATCAGTTAAGGTTATGTTCGACTTGAACTAACCTACTCAACTATTTATTTTTAATTAAAATCACTGAGAAATAAATAAAAACATATTCCTCAAAATAATTATGCTTTATTTGTGTTGAATTTATATACAGTAGAATCTCGATAACTCGAACCTAGTTAAGAGGTAATCCTCAGTAAGATGAAAAAAATTGCCATTCCCTTCCACTGAACCCCTAAATATGCGGTATCTCGAATTATTTAGACTTTATAACTCAAACAAAATGTTATTTCCCTACGAGGTGTTGATAGTACATATTTATACTCTATAACTCAAATTTTCGAGTTATAGAGTTATAGAGTCGAAAGTCGAAAATTCATTAACTCAAAAATTTTAGCATTTCCCTTGAATATCGAGATCACACTGTAATACTAAAACATAAATATGAGTTTTGATGTTCAAGGTAGTATTAATTTAATTCATCTTGCTCAGGACAATAAATAAGCCAAATCAAGAAGTTATTTGAAATGTAAATTAAAATATAGGTTGCCGATCTACCATTCTTAAATGATAAAAAAAAAACAGTTCGAATTGGGCTAACACCATACATATTCAGCATCAATGTAGACACAATCAATAGATGGTGTAAGATCTATGTTTACAGTTGAAAAAAAAAGTAAATGAGAAATTAAATAAATATTGACTACAGGTTACACATGCATATTGTTTGATCTTCAAGCTTAGCTTGACTTCGAAACGAAAGGTAAATTACAATATTATTAGGTGACATCTGTAACATTTATAATTGAACACATCGTAAAATCTAACATCAATATTTTAATACTAATATTATGCATTAACAAGTACTGAACTATCATATAGGTTGGGATTGAAGATAATAAATTGATTTATTGATTAAGGAATAATGATTGCTACAATCACAGATGGTTAATACATATTATGGCAACGTATGTGGGAGTGACATCATGGTGTCAATGAAAATTATAAAAATATTTCAAAGTTACTTTATTGTGGAATTTTTTATTGCTGCAATGTGTCACTAGCAAGCCGAGAGTTATTCCTTTATAACTCACTACTCAGTCAACCTTACGAGGAAATATGAAAATATATTTTAATTAAAGAAAGTACTCTAAATTACATAGGAAACTACACAATTTTACATCATTCATGCTATGATTAATTACATTCCGAGACCTAGCTTCAGTCCATAGTTGTCCAGTTTCTTATCTTGTGCAAATATTATTTAGCCAGAATTATTAATTTTGACTCATAAAAATAAATTTAAGTCTAATTTAGTTATAAAAAGCTTAAACGATCACAAGACATAAAACTTAGTGAAAAAATTGTGAAAAATATTAGAGTTTATTAGATTATTAGATTAAGTTTAGACACCGCAGTCAGAAATTTTAAGGTTTCATTTATTCATTGATCATAATCATTTGGTGAAGATTACAAAAATGTTTCCCCATTCATTGTACACTTTATACTCGACTACACATATTTTAGAGGTAATTAATACTTTTTGAAACCATTTTCCATTCTGAAATTCTTAATATAGAAAAGCAATTTTAGATTATATTTCTTACAAAGGTCTAAAAATTTTAGAATGCCCGTTTGCATTTTCAAAATAACACAACAGATTAAATATCACTTCTAACAATGGGCATTCAGTTCGTACAGACACGTTGTGCCATATGCCAGCATCCTTCATTGCATTCTCCCACATTTGATGTATTGTCTCGCTTTCCATTCTTACTCTCTTAAGTAAAAGATGGATTTTTCAAACTTCCAATTAGCAGGTGTACATGGTGCAGGTATACATCAATAATAATATAAATTAATAAATAAATGCGTAAAATAACACAGGGTTTTCGAGACTTGTTTGTGACTATATCTGTAACATACTAAATAAGTATATTATTAGTAAATAAATTACCTAAAAGTTAACAAATATACATGAAAAAAAAACAATTGAAATAATTTGATTCTTGCTTGAAACAGAAAAGTAACTAATAATAGTGATTCAGAATTATTAGATCGACAATGACTTGTTCCCGATTCTCATGTAAAGTTTTTTACCATGCAGTTCTCTAACATTATATACTAGTGGTTGCAGTGAGTGACACATTCTGGCCCCGTTAGAACATTGATTCATTTTGCTTACAATCATACATTCTCAACAGCATTCATCGTAGACTTTTACAGACTAGATTGGATACATTGTATTTATAAATCTAGGCAAATTCACCTGTAGCACGATGACAGATAGTTTGTGGTCACACATTATCTGCAGGTGGTATTACCTTCAGCGATTGACTCTCATTGACTTTTCAACAATACGTCGACATTAAATCAATTCCAAGATACTTAATAGTAATGGTAATATAATTCTCATAAGTCAAAACTTTGAAGTTTTGGCGTCTGTAGTTAATGAAAATATATGGGAATAAAGTCGCATTGAAATTTGAATAATACTCCAATAATACCGTTTCGGTACTAGGGCTATTTATATAAAAAAAAGTTTTGTAACAGTATCAACTGAGCTGAAGGCCGCTCTGAGAGAGATCTGTGCGCTCAAGTGCACATAAATTCAAAATTAGACACTTATTTGATTCCTAATAAATAGCTTCAGTACCAAAGCATTACCATTGGGACTCTGTTCAAAAAATAAACCACAGCTCGATGAAATAAGAAGTTTCTACCAACAAAAGAAAACACTATTAATAAATATATTCAAGTAATTGTTTCATTAAAAAGTTGTAAATCATGTAAATATTTTTAAAATAATGGTATCCCATCCTCTTCGCCATTGTAAAATATAGAGTGAAAGACACATCTGTTCTGTATCACGTTTAATTGAAGACTGCCGAGCCATCGCTCGGCGTACGATACATTGTAGTACAATAGTTCACCTACCTACACTACAATGTATCGTATTCTACATTAAGCACGCTGCATAATCCTATGTCATACTTCATCTTCTAGATATATATTGGAGTTTCATGCAAGTTCAATAAAATATTTTTTAATGCCTTAGTCGGAGGATTATAACATTAAGCGCCATTCGAACATAATTACTGCAAACAAGTATACTCTTAAAGATCCTTCTTATTCACAAAAGTCTCCAATATAATAGGCCGTTCAATATCTATCAATAGATTTAAGTATAAAAGAAATTCAATTAAACAGCAAAATTTTTGAGTAAATTGGTGCAAACAAATACAAATTAAAATTATTATATAACAGGCTGTGTGCGAGTTGTCAGGGGCGCCGTTCCATGTCCTCATTCTCGCATCGCCAAACAATCAGATCAAACAAATATTATCTATTATGGCTGACAAGCACGAGAGATTGCATTAAGTTATAAAATAAATATTTATTATGTACTATAGAAAGGTAATGTACTATAGAGGAAAACACAACAAAATAATAAGTAAAAAAATAATGATTAATTTTTTTATTAGGAAGTTTGCTTTGCGTGGTCTCTTATAACAATAAAAAATAAAACTTATATTGATAGGTAAGCGGTAGGACAACATAACATTATAATTATGTAAGAAGTTTGTGAATATTATCAAAAAGTAATTCACAAAATATAATTAAAAAAATAATGTAAAAATAATGATAAGTACAAATATAAATATGGAGAATCGAATATTGCTCTTTATACTCTTGGAGACTATTGAAAAATACTAACCATAATTAGTATTTTTAAAAAATATATAGATTGAAAATGGTGATGCCAAGAGACTGTAAATTACTCTTAAGCTGTGTGATTGATAATTTATATTTTTAAATAAAAACTGTTTTTGTGATTTTAAGTTTAATATTTTACCAGTTTCGCCAACCTACCTTGTTGCCACTTTCAAACCAAGTTAAGACTTTGTTTGAAGTTTTATAAAGTTTGAAATCGTTTAAAAATGTCAACGAGATAGGTTGGCAAAAACAGTCACAAAGAAAAACAAAAAAGTGGCAAAATCAAAACAGAAATATACCAAATTCTTCCTGTCATAAATATTGATTTATATATAACTAATAATAAATTAAGCACTGCAAAAGATTTTTAAATAATAAAACCGTAAAGATCAAAGAGAAAAAAATCATTTCGTACTGTGCAAAACACACATTTATGTATTTATAAATCTAATCTGTAAGTATCAATTAATAAGTAACAGAACATGTGAAGGCTCAGTTCTGAAGCAATAAATGTATTTAGAAAAAAGCAAAGAAGTCAAAAATAAACTCAAGTTACATTTACTGTTATAACTTAATTACAAGGATTTATAATATTTCTCCGTTTGCATTCAAAATGACACAAGTTTGTTCTTCATAAGACTCAGCTTCATCCTAACAATTGATTCTTTTACAATAAAAATAATAAATTTAATTAATTAAAACTATATATTAAACCATTTCACAAACAATAAACAATGATCCCAAAAACTTAGTGTATCTATTTACATAAAATCATTATTTTTAAAGTAGCCTACGCATAGTATTTCATATTTCAAATAACATATGGGAATACGTACACACGAGACTTGACATGATATGAATTCATACTCTATATACTTCCATACTTTATACAAACATATAGGATCGACTTTATGACCTAGACTTTCAATAAACTGACAATTTTATTGAATTAAAATGACACTTGGTCACAATCATTGCTAAATAATTATTAAAAACATCATTTCAACACGATAATGTGTAGAATTTGTTTGATATAATATCTGGACCTTTAAATTCAGTACCTGGTGCACACAGAATACATTGACAGCTATTATTTGATTGTCTGTATTTCATGCACTGAGATTTACAGAGAAAACTTACTAATAGTACTGCGTAACATTGTTACCACATTATTACAAGAAGATTATTAAAGATGATTTTTATCAATCATCATTCTGATATGATAGAGTTCCTTTACTAGTACGAAGAGTGATGTACTAGCGAATGACCTAAATATAGTCATAATTACAACACTAAAAATAGCGTCAGTTGGCAAATGTGTCCGTTGACTTCACATTGGATTGCAATAGTCGTGTAATTAGAATGACGAGACATTCATATTATGCAATTAATTTGGGCACTTAATTTAAACATGAATTATGAAATTTAAATTAAAAGAAAGGGATCATGTGATGTTAGCAACTGACAAGCAGTATTTTCATCACAATATAGTTATCACAATGGGGTATATCTTCACTAGAGACAGTCTCATTTAGAAGCAAAGTAAGCGATCCCGGTTAAGTTTCTTAAATTCACATCATCAGTATGTTTGATGCTTCACAATTAGGAAAATTTAATATTTTTAAAAATAAATTAATGACAGACTCAAAATGATGGAAATTCATTATTAAAAAATAATTCATCGTGGAGAAGAGAAAGTTGTGATATGCTGACTCAGGAATTCATCTTGAATTATCACTATTGACTATCTAAAAAGAAATGTACTGTACATTGTCTCAGAGAAGGGAGTGCTATTGAATGGGAAAAAAATCACTATTTATTATAACACAGGGGTAGAATTGTATCACTAGCACATGGTCTCAGAGTTGGGAGGCTGTTGGGCAGGGGCGGGTGGAGTCTCACGGGAGTCGTGCAAAGGCAAGGGAGGGCGCGCTAGGGCGTGAGGCATGGAGGGGGGGCGCTCGCTGTCCAGGCGGCACAATGATGCTCCCTCACTTGAAATATTTGTCTCCCCTGAAAATAGTAATGTTATTATGAAGTAATGAATTTTGACATAAGTAAAATTTAAGCACTCGTGATCGATTGGCTTAAGTCTATATTTTTGGCGCAAGGTCACCTGAACTCTGTCTAGCAGTTTGTGGAGGAGGAGCCGGAGGAACTGGAAGCAGCAAGTCTCCTCCCGGCCCAGCTGTGGATGACTTCATTGGTGAAGGCGGTTCTCGCACTTCAAAAGCGCTGGCACGTCTCAAACACCTGCAATCAATTTCAACATTGACAAATTCACGCTTTAAAAAAAAAAACTCTGATTTTTTTGTTTTGGAAATACAGAGAAGACAAATTGACTTGACTGCTAATGATATATAGAGCTTAAATGTAAACCCAGTAGCTAAGGAAGAGATAATTAACCATTGTAGAATCAGGGTTTGGATACATGGTGATTCAATAATAAAAATACTTTTTAAGCTCTTAATTGCATAAAAATAAAAGTCATAACCTTCCTTGCGGCATGCGGAACTCTCTGCTGTCAGTGACGGATAGAAGGTGTGTGCTGACACTGCCTGGAGGTCGGCGCATATTGAGTCCAGCTTCATCTTCAACTATTCCATTGCTGGAACCTTCTTCGTCATCGTATCTGTAAATTAAATAAAACAAATGGCATTTTTCAAGATCAATTCGTAATTTTCACAATAATAATTTTTAGATATATTTTTTTTACATCTTTCAAATGAACTACTATCAGTTCAATTCAATTTTTGTCTATTTTGTTAACAATGTTATCAATATGTATAGTATATTGATTTATTAAAAAAAATATTCATGAATTTAAGAGATAACTTTGATGTTCATAAATTTATATGGATAGTGATAATTGAGAGTTCACGATCCTTGTAAGTACAGGGCATCATGTTTATCGTGGATGCCACTCATATTCAACGCTCCGCATTAAAATAAAATAAAGATTGGTAAAGTATATGTGCATACCTTCTTTGAATAAGGTTTTCCATGAGCAGGTAGTCATTTTCTTCTGCATCTCTGAGATTTTCCTTCTCAATAAAGAGAGCAAATTCAGGATTGCTCATCTCAGAGGCATGCCGGCGCCGCGCTGGAGATTCACCAGGTCGTGGAGGAGACAACATTCGGTGTGCGGCGTTGCTGCAAAATAAGTTGAATCTTAAGTTACACTGAATGATATTTAAGTTAAAACTAAAGTTAACTGAATGCATTGAATGATAAGAAAAATAAAGAAATGTCTTGTACTATTTATTAACAGATGATTTTATACTAGACTTACTTTAATAAAACTAGACTTAAAAATACACTACTAGCGCTTGAACTAGAATAACAATTAATAAGATATTATTATTTCCGCAAGGTATTGAATCATGTTAGATACTTCATCCTGCTGTGGATTTCTAGTTCAGAAAGAAAGCAGTTCATGGTCAGCACTATTTATTATACTTCAAATATCTTTGCCCAAAGAACGCCAGTCCTCTGTTCGAGAGTCGCTGTACAGTGCCTTCTTTTCCGGCTTTCAATCATCCATGCGGTGCAGATAGTCCAGTAAGCACAATTTATTATGCGATTGGATCACACTACACAGGAATCCTGTTACAAATCATAAATCTTAGTAATCAAGTGCCTCCTACAATCCCCGTTAAATATAGTATGTGGTGTCAAAAACACTTTCTTCTTTTTAGTGTCCATTAGCACTGTCCTGGCAAAATATCGAACCAGAGTATTTTTAATTTGATTTTGCAGGCACATGCAATTGATTTAAGTATAGAAATGCAAAAAATCCCCATGGCTCTGTCGATTTTTTAAATAACATACAAGTAGACAACTACAGGCAACAATAGTGCTTGTGCTCACTGTGCTTGGCTGGCTGACCTCGGTGTTCGAGGGGGAGAAAGAAGACCACACACAGTCTCCAACTCATCGGTGATGCTGGTGTACTCGGCGTGCATGGCAAGCAACAGCTGTCGAGGCCCGCGCCCACCACCACCACCCCCACCGCGGTTGCTATGCGATACAATGTATTCTGAAATTTAAATTAACAAAAATGTAATTTTAACCAATTTACCACTGGCACGGAAGCCAAATATTTCCTCATCATATTTAAAGATTATTATATTCGGTGATACTTAGCAAACTTGCTGCTGTGTAAGAATCATCTAATTCATCAATTCACAAATCTCATATTTGCCTTATTCTTTTCATTTATAAAAAAACAGATCAGATTTTTAAATAGAATAAATGTTTTATATTTTGAATAAAATACTTTGGCGATTTTTCCTTTCACGTTGGCATTATCAAACTGAACACAGTTTGATAGTGCCAACGGGAAAGGTCGACAAAACTAGTCACCAATAAAAATTACAACACATGGAAAAAGCACTAAAGTATTTTATTTAAAATGGAATTCCACCTAGTACTCTCTGCCGAAATATTGATTACTTGAATAAATTTTTATCTATGAGAAAGATTTTTTTTAAGATCCAGGTGAGACTTGAACCCACATCTCTTGATCACCGCGACCTGGCACCTTACCGTGAACAGAAGCTGCATCCGTAGAGTTGTCCGGTTCAGAGTGGGTCTGGGAGTGCTGACGCCGCGGCATGTGGTGGGCTCCGGGACCGAGGAGCGGGGGCCCGCCCATGTCGCTGCCTCCCTCTGAGGACCTGTTACATCCCAAAAGAATCAAGGCAGGCCACTGAATACTAATACAACTAAAGGGGAAGGAGTATGAAAGGCAATATACATCTATATATAGCGCTTACAGACCTAAATGATTTATCAATTGATGGTGGAATATTTTATTGATATAAAGCCAATATGATAATTTATTTTAGGTAGATGTCAGTTACTTTAAGAAGTAGTTACATTTATCTAGACTTGCAAAAATTGCTATAAACTAATGATCACAATACATAGAAGCAGATTTATAATGGTCAATAGAGAAATCATTCATCAATAGAATAAAAAGACTTAAAAGTTGTAGATTTTCCTATTATATTATATATGTACGTTTATCTAGTTTTCAGTTGCTTTTAGTGCATGGAGCTAAATATATTTTTGATAAAATATATTATCTTCACAAGTTATTAAAAAAAACTGCTTAGTACTTAAATGATCGAGTACTGCCATATTGTGTAGATTAAGGAGGAATTGGCTCGGTGAACAGATCTCATTTAATGATAGCTAGAAATAACGAAAACTAAAATAAAGCTGCATATGTGGATTCTATGATATATTCTGAACTAGTAGTAGTATAAAATAAACAGTGCACATTAAGTACAGCAACTAAAATAGAAAAGTGTATCTTTATAAACATCAACGTCAAAAGTTAAAAAAAAAAACTGATTAAGTTGAAGAGTTATTACCAAGCTGGTAAATACTTGACACACATTGCATAAAAAGTAATTTTGCTAGCAAATAAATTGTAAATGCTGTGAATTTCTTTTTGTGTAGATCGTTTATCAGAGAAATATTGTTTTATTAAATACATATGATATATTTAACAGCTTGGAAATAAATTACTACAAACATTTATTTTTATGATATTTGTTATTCAACTATTAATGTGTATTATTTGGTGTAAAAGCTTGTATTTTAACTATTTGTGTGTGAAAGAAGAAAGTTCGTGAAGCAGATAGAAATTTACTAAAGGACAGGAGACGTTGGAAGTGAGTGAAGGTGTGTATAAGACAAGTAATTGTTATTCCAATTCTCAAGCATCGGGGGATAATCTCAACCAATCGAGTGTCGTTACAGTGGACTAAAATAATTTTGACAACTTACACTCTGAAATGCATGAAACAAGTAAGTAATCACAAAATTATATATTTATAAATAATTTTCCTGATTTTAACCAGTTAGTTATATTAATATGCATTATTAAAATGAAATAATAGAAACTGACCTTCTTGTATTGTGACGCCTTCTAAGGACAGTTCGGCCGTAAGTTTCTCCTCTCAGTGACACCACTTCGGATAAGCTCTCTAGGTCTGCAGAACCGTCTGTTTAAAAATACATGTTTTGTTTTTGAGATTAACTCTTGTCACTCTGTCAAGGCCCATTATTTTTTATATATGTCTTTGTCATATTTTTAATAGTGATAAAAACTGTAATTATATTGTGGAATATGTAATATTACTTACTTTCCTATTTGCGTCTCTGATATACCATCAGTTAAAATGAAGTACAAAAAAGCAACTCACATTTATAAAATGTGTGTTCTGTCTTGATATAATTATTGACAGAATCAAAGTAAAATGATATTTAGGAGGTTTTGAAAACTATATAAGTTTTGAGTCAAAAATCCTTGACTGTATATTTCAAAAAGAGAGATAAAAATTTGAGCATCACTTCAGAGTAAAAATCTGGTTGTGCCTCACGTTTTTGTTCCTCGGGAGGGTCATCGGTATCCTTGGAGTCGGTGCTAGGAGGTAACAGCAGGGGTGTGATGGGCTCTACCGGCGCGTCAGCCGAGTCTGCTGTCACGAGAGGTGCCCCCCGGCCTTCTGAAGAACCAGATGTGGACTCAGGTCGGCGCACATCCATTGATGATTGTATCACATCCAGCTTGAAAAAAAATGGATTTTTTATATAAAGAATATTTAACATAGTACATATTTTGATACAGTTTGATACATCTATTATTGCAAAAATTTCATTTTAATACATTGTGTTTTAGGTTGCTAGTATATCTGATAGCATACAGAATTTTTAGAAGGCACCATTGTAGGGGAGGCATCATCTTCATCTTCTTCTCTAACAGGAACATGGAAGCTAAGAGCAGCAGACTCTTCCAGATAGATAGTGTCTGGCCGGGCTTCTGTCAGGGCTCTGGTCAGGCGTCGTCTGGGGAGCGCTATTGTAGGGACACCCTCACCATCCGATGCAACCTGACAATTTTTATATTAAGTAATCATTTTATTGGCAACCTTGTTTTCTGATACAAATCATATCAACTAAACCAATGCCAGCCTACTTTCTCAATGTGACATTGATATTCAGAGCTTGTTAAAAACAGTTGTTTGTCAAATTTAAAAAATTAAATTATCTTTGCTAGGCATAATTAATAATGCTGTTTCATTGTGAATTCATGAATAACAGATCTATAAACATTACTTTTGTTATGGAACATCAGCGCATTCGTAAAGGTATTGTATTATATCTGGTTCAGTAACGGAGGTACTAAGAGTGGCAGTTATTAGGTTTATAAAATTTAAGTTCTTAGATTTGGAGGAAGGCAATTCAGTTAATATTTATACTGTTGATAATACCTCAGATCTCTCACTAAATCGTCGTAGTCTATCTTGTACTCTTGCAGCGAGCGGGGGCTCAGCACTGAGGGTGTCGGCCGAGCCTCCCCTAGCCACCAGGTGAGGGTGAGTGGCCATGAAGCGATGAATCACAGCCAGGTGGTTCAGAATTTGATCTGACAGCTCCTCCAGCTTTCGTATTCTAAACTCTACACTCTGAAAAATATTGAATCAACATAATATTGTAGAAATGGCAAATTTAACTTTAGATTAATAGATGAAAGGACAACAAACTATTTCACTATGGTTTGTCTTTATGCATTATCATGAACATATCAGCATTTATTAAAATATTTAATTGAAATTGAATTTAAATAAAAAAATATTCAAGATTAAACAAAGTATTACATACCTGTATTGAAGATATTTGAAGACTTTCTTTTCTATTTATATCATCTACTTTCTGCGACATATTTTCTACTTTTTCAGAGGTGCTTCTCACACGCTCCTCAGTCGATTGGTTTAATTTAAATTCCTGAAGTAATAAGGACAAAATAATAATAATACAATAATTCATAGATATAGTCAATACTTTAGGTTGATAAATTGCAATACTTTTCATTAGGGAAGACACAATATTAACAGTAGTTGAGTAATACAATAAAATAATTTAAAAACAATGTAAAGAATATGCTCCAAGCTGTAAATATAGTAAAACCTTGATATATGGGGGGAGGGGGTGTCCATTAAAGTCGAAAGTCCGTTATATAAAAATAGGTTTAAAATAAATCAAAAACCTTTTTTTTCAAAATACACTGTATATAAAAAAATAAAATTATTTTTATAATAAAAAATTCAACACAAACAAAATTCTATTTAATTGTCTTCGGACACTCATGAAGTGATGTTGCTGTTTGATATTGACGCGCTTGCTTTCGGTAATCTTACTAAAAAGAAATTAAGTTACGAAAAAAAAAATTTTTTTTACATTTTCGCATTTAAAATGTTTTTATTTTTTTACATTTGACAGGATTTTTTATCCGTTATATCTGAAATACGTTAAACAGGGGTCCGTTATATCGAGTATATTCAAGTTTAAAAAAACACTATGAAATTATAAGAAAAATTGTTATTTACTTACCTGTTCCCTAAAATACCCTTCTACACACTCTTCCTCAAAATCATACAACCGTTCCATATCGTCTTTCTCAAGAAAGAGTTTAAGGCCGTTATCATAAGCTTCCCTCACGCCTCGCGCTTTTCTTTTGAGCCATTTAAGCAGAAGATATGCATGAGAGAGGACTATGAGTGGTGGCGGTAACACAGGTTTCTGTTCATACGCCATCACTACCGTGAAGCGTTGGAACATCCACACCTATACCGTAAAAAAAAATCTTTCATTAGTTTTGTTTGTACACTCTATGCAGGAATTAAAAATAATATTTATATTATATTATAAAACATGTAGGCAATTTGATTGGTGTTTTGGATAAATGAAAGTGAAGTGAAATTATTTTATTAGAGTAAGTCAACTAGCCGAAGCATCAATCAATATTGCATCAATCAATATCAATATTGACTCCTATTTTGTATAGATAAAAGTTTTTTAGTTAGTAATTTGTCGCACCCGACCATTTTAACATCCATGTTCTGAAAGACTGATTAATTTGAACAATGATTTCAAGCAGAAATGTATATGCCATTTAATGAAACACTTCTTACAAACTTACATATCAATGAAATTGAAATGTGTGATGCATTTATCAGCTTGGTAACCATTATTATTTTTAACTAGTAATGTAGCCCGTCACAAAATGACGAATTTGATGAACGATGCGTCTAAATTCTCGCGGTGAACGACATCTCGCGGCGAAGAAGTGAATCATATAATTCGTACATATTGAAATTCGCTAAAGCATATTTTAAAGTTTATGAATGAAAATATTATCCTATCGTCTTGAAATTCGGCACATAGCTGCGGAAAAATTTACTTAACTTATGTGCAAAAAATCAGCGTTGTATCTTTTAAGATATTCTATACAGAACGGAAAAACGAAACATACATACAAACATACACACAATGGCTATTATTATAGTAGATTAGTATTTCAAAACATTGGGCCTATAGATAACAAACTTCTTTAAACCCAAAGAAAGTGAAGTATTCATCTTAGTTTTAAAAAAATTTAAAGGGCTCAATTGCTTATAAATTTTTTTAAGCGTCGATAAATTTAAATAAAATTCAATCATCCGTTGGGTATTCATTAAAACTATAAACCTATTGACCTTTGTATCAATATCTGCCAACAATTAGTATATGACAAAGTTGCTATTCTATTCTAAAGTCAGGTTTGAAGAGAAAGGAATCACATTTTGAAAAAATACTTCTTACACCAATAATGTAGTAGTTCTGAATAAATAAATATTTTCTAAAACTAATATATAATTTTATTAAACCTGAAAATATCACGAAACATTATCAAATCATTTGGATATAATTTTAAAGAATGGAGTTTTATTATTTTGCAAATAATTTATCAGAAATAATATTTCTTGCGCACATAATAAAAACAACAAAATGGTTGGAGCTCAGTCAATATAATTCTGAATGTCCTTCACCACACCACGCTGCCACCAGAAACTGAAGGATGAAATTTTTAATAGGAAGTGACATGCAATTCATTTGTGAAAAAGTAAGAAGGTTGCTTTTTAGATTTGTTAAATTAAAAATGAAGTTGAGAATGGAAATGATCATTATTTTAGATATCTTGACATCCATATAACAAAGAGACAAACTGACATAACATGCTATTTTTAAATTTACTTTTTAATGATTATTTTCTTTAACATTGTTTGTCGAAGTTTCACTTTTTGGAAAATATTTTTTTTTATACTACTTTTAATGCAGCCATGATGTATAAAACTACTTTGAATTTCTTTTTGGTTCTATTCAACTATGAATAGAACAAGAGACTACCCTTACATATTGTCTGCCGTTGATTCATAAAGTTTATGTCCAGATGATATGTTGGATATGAATTACAAGTAGGTGCTGTTTTAAATTTAAATGCTAAAAGAGTCCCTACAAAATTTACCCCACCAAAATAGTGTAGATGATACAACTTCCCACAGGCAAGGCTATACCAGAGCTACACCATAAAATAAGCATTGTTAGTGAAGCTAGTTAGATCATGTTTAGTTACAAATAGCCGGCCACCGCCTGACCTGGTGGGAGATAGCATTGACTTCTTGGAAGATATTGTTGAAAACGGCTATGAGAAGATTGATAAGGAGAATGTTGGCCACCAGCAAGTATGTAGACATGGCAATCGGAGTGATCCATCGCCCTGTCTCGCACGGTTCCAGGCCCGGGCTCGTGTCACACGGTGGATCTATATCATCCGCAAACACTTCTCCATAGAGCATGAAGTACGGCTGGTAGAATACCTGAATAGTAACATAATGTATTTTACGTGATGTGTGCTGATTTGACATGTTGCTGCTGTGATGGATGAACAGTTCCTGCTTACTTGATTTTTTTTGACTGGATGATTTGATTTTATGTTTTAGGTAATTATAGCATTACAAGTGTAATAGAATAGCAAGCTAGAAGATTAGCATCAAATATTAGCTTTCCTTTGATATGGAAAAAGAGGAATAGGTAGACTTGTAACTTTTTAAAGTTTCAATAACTATTTTACTACAAGAGATCACAATTGCATGATATAATATAACACCTAAATCAAGTATCATGTCATCAAATAGCTATAAAAACCTAGATACTTCTGAAATAAAATTGTGTAAATTAGTCAGTAGTTTCTGCCGCAGAGCTGATTTTTCGCCTGTTTCCTGGAATATATAGTTTATACAACGATTTTATTGCCGTCCACTCATTCACACCTGATGAGATATGCTGTTGACTTCGTTGAAGATGTTGTTGAAAACGGCTATAAGCAGGTTGACCAAAAGAATGTTGGCCACTAAGAGGTATGTGGACATGACGAGTGGAGGAACCCAACCTCCAGCACTACAGGCTCCGAGACCCAACTCTTCTCCACACTCTGCTTCCATTTGCTCAGCAAACACTTCCCCATACAGCATAAAGTATGGTTGGAAGAACACCTGAGGGGGCGGGATGTGACAATGGTTACAGGTTAGTTTATGTTAAGGATATGTTCGGTTAAGAGTAGAAGGCCGCATTGCGTTAAAATTCGGTAGATCAGAAATGTCCCAAGGCGCACGTGCTTTCCATTAATTCCCGATATCAAAAAACCATAAAATATATAAAACATAGTTTTATAAACGAAGGGGAGATGCTCTTATGTTGTTTTACAAGGTCTAAGTAATTAAAAAGAAAATTTCTTCACAATATTTGACATTTCATTACATGTAGATCACGCAAAGTTTCGCACACTTTGATAGAAGGCAGGAGCGCAAATCAACATGTTATATTTACAATTTTTAAATATGTATTTTTGATATCGGAATAAGTTGTAAATGGAATATACGACAATATCCCAAGAAAAAGTAAGTAATCCATTAAGATTTTTTGATGGCCATGCATATGCATATACATATATATATATATATTACTGGGGATGACAGGTTTTTGAAAGAAAGCATTTTAGATAAATTCACTAGATTTTATATGGATTATTTTCTGTCATAATGTTTGTTTTTTCTATTTAATAATACAGTATAATATATATCGTACATCGTTAATGTTATGTTCTATCAGTCTGAAAATAGTTGGAATGGATTTAATTAAATTATTTTTATTTAGAAAAAAATAATCTATATGTATGTTCAGATCCGATGGGGGCAACCTGAGACCGTTTACAGGCAGCTTATGTTGCCATTTTTCATGTTAGGTGTCGCAAAGTACACGCGGGGCAGCAGGGCAACAGGGCACGCAACGAGAAGGTCTGGGGCGGTGCGTGGCTTGCGTGCTCGTTGGGCGGCCACGCGAGGCCTCGAAGTGATTTTATTATTTGCTGGAATTAAAGCTGCACGCTAGCGCCTCTAGTGACCGATGTCTCAGAACGCCCATACCTTTTATTAAAGAACGAACTTAGCCTTAAAGTAGGAGATGGAAAGTAGGGTAAAAAAAAAACCAAATAACTGATGAAAAATAATGTTTTTGTATGAAGCGTAAATTATGAAAACAATGTTACAATTTAATGTAAGAACCTAAAGAAAAGAAAAACAAACAACCAAAATAAAATAAAAACTAAATAAAACATGAAAACACAAAACAATACGCAAAATATAAATATGGATTAAAAGTTAGCCAGTGGGATATTAGAAAATTGTAATTTGGACAAAATATTGAAAATAACTGTCAAATAAAATCAATTATTCATAATAATAAAAAATTAAATACTGCTTTCAAAAATTTAATTATTCCATTGTATGCACTATTTAAAAAAGAATAAGACTTACTTCTCGTATAAGCCGCCAGCTAGCATCATTATGCGGATAGAGGATGGCTTGACGACAAACCCCAAAAGACATGAGCACCACTAGCAGCAGCACCACAAAGTATATCATGTTCTTCACCATCTTACCCATCATTGTTACCAAAGGACCTGAATGCACAAAATATCAAGCCTGAGTCGAGAAAAGGCAACAGAGCTCTTCATCATCAGACATTTTACATTTATAAAAATAATATAACTGTAGAATGACTTCAATAGATAAAGTGAATTCACTGTACTTGCATAATTTAAAAAATATTTATTTTGTTAAGCATGAAAATACAATAATATTCATTAAGGAATCTGAAGATTTATAATATGTATAAGAAGAAGTTATTTTATACCTAAATACTTATTTACTCCAAGAATATTGAGTATTCTCAGATACCAGTATATGGAGTCCACACAGTATATAACTCGTCCTATGTCCTGCGTTGAAGGCCGTAATCGAAGCGATAGTCCCACCATAAAAAATATTATGGTTGCAGCATCACACGGGTTCCACATGTTCCAAGCCCAAACTGAGAATTTATGACTGGAAAAAATAGCAGTAGATCAAATTGGTGAAGGTCAAAAAAATTACCTGCAAGATAATGCCATAGAGTTGAAGAGAGTACACTTGAAATGTAATAATTAAAAGTGTATTCTTTTCAACTCTATGGCATTATCTTGCAGGTAATTTTTAATTTATTCATGCACATGAACGAACTTAGCTTGAGCCTCAATCGTGTAACTTTTTATTTTAACCCAGACGAATTCTATTTGAATTTATTCTGCTATTTATTTGCGATACGAAATTTAAAGAATGATAATCACAATCAGAAAAGTGTCTTTTGCAAGGTATTAATTACTTTTATGAAAAAATATTCCGGCTGCCAAATGTTTTGAAATGATTATCAGGTTTATTTTTGATAGCCTCCATTGTAGTCGATTAGACATTATTTGAAAAAAATACAAACCTAATAGCTACAGGTTCTGAACAAACAATTTCTCTTATCTTCTCACATCCTAGGGTAGTGATATATGCTATTGAATAAAGTTCTTGCCACGATGGCGTGTGCTCCATTCTTACAAGTACAGTGTAAGTGAATACCATCAAGAAAAACATGTACGCCAACTGAAATAAATACAAAAATAAAAATGAAAAGCTTATGAGACGGCTGTGTTTATTTTTAAAATATTCAATTTATGCCATTTTGAATACATAAATTAAAACGCCACGTGAGACCACTGTCACTGCGCCAATGAAAGCTTTTTCACCCTACTCGTGTATCATTGAACAGTTTAAGATAACTAAGCATTTTATTTTTTAATTTCCATTAATTAACGAGAAATTAGGCGTTTACCTTTACTTAGTTATTAAAAACAAACCAGGAGAAATTGCCAAGAATCATTAACTGTTTAATTACTGCAGTGTTTTTTAAAATCCTAGCGAAAACTGCTACAAGCTTTTATTATTTAAACAAAAATTAAAATATATATTATTTTTGCAATACTTCATGGGTGCGTGTAATTTATGGGGGCACTTAAACTTTATGTGGTTTGGGGTGGAATGCAAACAGTTAGGTATCTTTTTTACTCTCGTTAGATCGCGCGAGCAAGATAGGTTTTTAAAGAGATATAACATTTGACATTGTGAATTTTATCAGAAATCGAGAACATTTTGTTTATGTGTTTAATTTATATTTTAGTTACATTTGTTATGTATTCACCGACAAAACGCATTGATTTATTCTTTTCCAAAACATTTTTATGAAACTTATTTTCAAAATCAATCCATTTAGACGCTTTCAACCATAATATTATTGACAAATGTACACTCATCGACATGGTTATGTACAGATGTACATTTATTGATATGGATATTTCATTACTTTTTTACTATTTAGTTTTTCCTCGACCTCGCCTATTATCATAACTATTATTATGACTATTATTATAACTATTATCGTCAAATGTGCATATATGTAAAAGGTTATTTCTAAACTATCACCTCTTCTATTCATAATCTTTATCTTAAGGTATAAATAAGGAAACACAGAAGAAACGGATACGGTTTATAGATATATAAATTAATTAATGTACTTTAACAATACAATAATATTTTGTAAAATAAAATTCAGATAAAAAATCTAACAATCAGAAAAAATACAACTCATAAAGGATTATTGAAGTGAATGAGAAACGTACAGAGTCAGCCCAGAACTTGGTAATGGGAGCAGTGAAGAACTCGTAGAGTTTCTTCTTGAGGCGAAGAGGTCGGTTTTGTTTGACCTCATAGTAGTCCAGCACAGGAGGCTGCTGCAGTAAGTCCAGTCCCACCTTGCCGTTTTCCTGAACACGCGTTTCATACTCGTTACCAATCAGCGCCTGAATGAAAACATATCATCATTTTGAAATGCTTTCCAAATCAAATATGGAAAACTTACAAAGTTTCTTTCACTGAACAACAAGTTATGTCTTAGAATATTTTTGATTGTATATTTGAAATGTATTTTAGTAAGATAGTATAAATTGGAGTTTTTATTGAAAAGAGATAATAGTTTTTTTTACATGCATTGCATTTCTCACATGATAGTATTGTGTAAAAAAATTCAAAATTTTGCAAACAAAGCAATGACAGAAAGAAATGCAAAGACAACAAAATGAGACAGTTGGTTAAAATAAATACAAACTATAATGTTATTAAATTTTAAAGTACATAAAAAAGTTATTCACATAATATTCGGAATCCGTCCAATGTGGAGTTGTAGATCAAAGCAGATTTAAGTAAATTATGGTTTATTGATGTCATAATCCACTTTTTGGTTTATGCATACATATGAGCTACCCAGACGCTAAAATTATAAATTCATAAGATAAAGATTTGGCCATAATATGACAATATAAATTATGTTTTTATTGTAGTGAAAACATAATCTATATGGACTTCCATTAAAATTAAATTTACAAAATCCAGGAAAAGAGATCATTTTAGCAATCACTCATAAACAGTAATTTAACATTATCATGATTGTTATAGCTAAAGAATTAGGAGCAAGGATAATATTGTGTGTGGGATTGTATAGAGAAATAATGCAGCTGTGATAAATGACAATAGTTACATAAAATAATCAATATTTTTGACAGAGAGTACTTGGTAGAATTCCATTTTAATATTTGAAATAAAATACTCGTGTACACGCCAAAATGTGCGTGATTACTGGTTTGCGATAAATGTTAAACATTAAGTGGAAAAATCACTCTAGTATTTTATTCAAAATATTATCAGCTACATCGATCATAAGTGTTTTTATGTCTACAGTGAAAGTAATATTCAATCACACGCCAAAATGTGCGTGATTACTGGTTTGCGATAAATGTTAAACATTACGGGAATGTATCAGGCAGATGTGAAGTTCTTGAAATGATGACAATAAAGCTTGCTGTCATTTAATGGCAGCTCAGAATTAAATTCATATTGAATGCTGGCAGTGTTAGATGAAAATAGGAAAATCAAGGAGACTGTCAATAAAGTAATGAATCGGCATTCAAAGAAATTTAAATAATAAAATGTATTATCGAGTATAAGGGAAAAAAAACTTGGAATCTGAACATGCTTATATTCTTGATGCATAATTTGAAAAATTTCATTCAAAAGGAAAAGAAAGATTTTATCTGTTGCAATGCAGATTTTTTTAAAAGAAATAATTGTGTTGCAGTTTTATTTTTTAAGAGAAATTTGTAATTTAGTAAAAAAATATCTAAAAAGAATACACAAATGCCCAATATAATACTGTGGTCTTTCATAAGGTCAAAAATAGGCCATTAAAAGTAAAAATAATATTCTGTTAAAAATAACAAAGTCAATTGAACCTTCTAAAAAATCGGAAATATTAGAAAGGAATGATCCTTATAAAAAAAGGACCTAAAATTAAGAAAGGAGTGTCAGAAGAGAACAACAGTAAGACGTCACAGAAGGTTGCACACGTGGACAGTGACACTCCGTGACACGGACAGCACGACCGGGTACCTTGGTGCTCTGTTGGTCTGAGGAGGCCTTGGAACGAGATGAGATGGACTTTCTTCTTGCACCCACCTGAGGTTATTGAGGTTATGTATTATACCAGACACCCCCAAACACCTAAAATATCCTTACCAAACAAAACCTAGCCAAACTAACATCTTTTCATCAAGTCATAGATGAAAAGGTTTGGAAGAGATTCATTTTAAGAGGTCATGAAGTAATGATTTATGAATAAATATAAAAAAATGTAATGTACTACTTAACTACCTAAAAATAGTACAGTATTGAAAGGAGGTAGTCATCTCTAATAAAAGAGAACAATGGTAATGTTCTGGGACATACCATGAAATATCTTCAAATCTCCAGAATCAAATTATTGAAATGCACGAGAGAAAATTCCTTGAATATTCTTTTGATACATTTTTTAAAGAATTTTTCTCACTACTTCACACTCGAACTAGTCACACCTAAAAGTAGCGGTAACACAAAAAAAACCTGTATGCATTGATGTTTTGATTTTTGATCAAATATTTAAACGTACAAATTATGTATTTATGGTTCAAAATAAGTGGAGCAATTTACAGAATATTAAATTATGTATTGAGATTTTACTGCACTTGTGACAAATTTATTTTTTTCAGCTTTTAAACACAATAATTGAATTGTGTATAGTGAACAATGGTAATCTGTGTAGAATCACAATGACAAGTTCTGAGAGGGAATTCGAATTCTCTCCAAGGTGTATTAGTCGCTTCGGAAGGTAAACTTGAGTATTCTTTTGCAACGAAGTGTCTTCATAAAAAGTTATGTCACTTAAAATGTAAATGTGAGTCCTGGTGAAAATAAAAATACACCCATACCTCGCTATACGGTCGCTCGTTATACGGCCATTCGCTATAACGGCCCTTTTCAACTATGGCACGTTTTCGATATACGGCCTAAAATGTTTCGCTATAATGGCCAAAAAAACTTTTTTTCAATGTTATTTTGTTTACGAGCGTTATTCAGTGTGTGCTCATAGAGCGGCCGGTTTAGACTTATATCGAAAACGTGCCTTAATTGAAAAGGGCCGTTATAGCGAAAGGCCGTATAAAGAGCGGCCGTATAGCGAGGTATGGGTGTATTTAAATACATGTTGTTTATATCTTTCTACAAATAATATTTCACAAATATAAAATGCCTTTATACATTAGAATTCCTATATAGAAAGGTTGTTCAATTGCACTAATAATTATTAGACAAAATATATTTATTCTTAGCTTATTCAATTTATATGCTCTGAAACTTAAAATTGGAACTTGGAAATTGGAAAACAAACACATTTCCTTGAATTTTTAATCTAATTGTATTATATTAATATTTGGCATTCAGTTATAATACAGAAATATTCTTCTAAAATCTATATAGATAAATTCATATAGAATTTTGTAAAAAAATATTGAATGTTATCAGAACCATAAAGTTGCACATCCAAATTCTTCATCTCTGCTTTCCGTCTCGCGAGGGAGGCTGGAGATATAGACATTGAAGATATTTTGGTATTCCCAATTTTATTAATAAATATATACTTATTTCTTTGACGCACAAAATTTTTGTCCAAAATGCCATAAATAGGTGAAATACATAAACCAACTTATTTTTCATATAATAAACATAACAGTTGCAATTTAACTTGTTAATGAAAAGGAGGGCAATACATACTTCGGCATCAGGATTGTGGTTCCGGTCTTCCTCTCTACCCTCCTCGAGGCTCTCGTTCTCTAAGTGTTCTTCTTCTGTCTGAGGCATGAGCTGAAGTTCTTCTTTGGATTTAAATTCTAGCTTGATGATGTACAGCGGGCATATGAGTCCTAATATAACCTGTAAATCATTCAATAAATAACAATTTCTAAATAACGATTTCTTGGTACAAATAAATAGTCCGAATCTTATGAAATTAGAATTACCGAAATTAGACCCATCGGTAGAGGATCGCAACCCTCAGGGATAGTTAGAAGAATCTTTTTATACAATTATAATGTTCATGCTAATGCCATTTGTCCTCTCTACACAACCAAATCTTACATTCTAAATGAATAAGACTACCCACTTCCTTGATAAGCTCGGATGGCAAAAAAAAACTCTTTATGAACTCAGTTGGAAGTCCACGAGTACCGACTGACCTCAATTGCATAGCAATAGACCACGAAACCGCAAGCGTGATTTCATGTTTACTGAAATGGCAGC
Source organism: Atopsyche davidsoni (assembly GCA_022113835.1). Lineage (NCBI taxonomy): Eukaryota > Metazoa > Arthropoda > Insecta > Trichoptera > Hydrobiosidae > Atopsyche > Atopsyche davidsoni. The sequence continues at coordinate 365,256 of JAILWY010000016.1, forward strand.
CAATTCACCTTGGAAAATTAACAATAAAACTAAATTGTAAATTTTATTTACAAAATTAACTTTTTATTATTTTAGCTCAGGGAGCTGTTGTTATTTTAGCTCAGGGAGCTGTTGTTATTTTAATTTCAGGAATACTCATTCTAAGACTCAACTTATATTTAGCGTTTCTAGCGACACGCTTCCGCGAGTAATATTCCATGCGTATGAAAATCACATTCAGCCAGAACAGAAAGGAGAGAATTCAAGAAAAGTCGGAAGTGCCAGCTTGCAAACAGGAATGATTGAAATTGTGATTCACCTTGAGGTTGGTATTCTTTCTAGTCCTCAGTCCTCCCATCCAGAGGTCGGCGAGTATGATCTGCGAGCAGGGGTGCGCCAAGAGCGCCCGATGGTTGGCCGCCACTGCCAAGCTGAGGCAGGTCTGTCCTGACCAGTTCTGCAGCTCACACGTCAGAAGCTGTTGCGCTTGATCGTCGTCCTGTCTGTAGCAGAAATCCAGCAACTCCAAAGCTAAAGAAAACCACGTTTTGAGATAAAATTAAAATTCATTCTTTACTGTATTACTAAAATAAAAAATTCAGAAAAGCATATTTTGAGATAAAACTAAAGATGATCATTGTCTTCGACGCTTCATCCCATCACGAATCCCATTCTCCTCAGACAAAATGCACCACGGTTCCTGTTTCGCATTGCCGTTCCCCAGTTTCGTTACACTATCGTGCCACCTCATCTTCGGTCTGCCAGTATTCCAAAATTTTGCAGGCTCAGCATCCTCTCTGACTCTCAGTCGCCCCGACCAACACAGTGGGACATTTTTTATCGATCGATCACAGAAGCCCGGTGCGTATTGCAGAGCAACAGCTCTTTATCCAAATATTGCCATCTTTTATAGGCACTGTGCCCGCACGTGCGGTCTAAGATAATTCACTCGTAAATGTCAATAGGTTTTTATAATTATTTTTGCGAGACAAGATTCCTAAAAAAGGTTATAATATTGATATTGCAATATATGTTGTATTATGCAAGCTTTACCTTTAGTCTCGAACTCCTTTCCGCAATTCCTGAGCTCTTCGTAGATCTCCGTCTCTAAGTCGTCCTCGGCCGCTTCGTGCGCCATGGCCTTGTAGAGCTTGCAGGCCGCCAGCGCTTTGGCCAGAGCTTCTTCCCCGTGCGTCCACATCAGCAGGGCCATCTGATGTCTTTTTGTGAGGACTGCCCACATCTAGATTCAAAATCCACAACATGTCATCTTTGCGATTTCAACTCACGGTGAATCCTGTATAATTATGGTACACAAGCGGGAGACATCCGAGTTCAGATTGTCTGAAAAAAGGAGTTTATAACCGCACCGAAAGAAAGCATTCAGAAACAAATACGATTGGGTTTGACTCGAGACCATCCGCAAAAAATAGGTTTTAGTATTTTTGGCAATAGAAAGGCTCTGTAACTTTTACAGAATTAATAAAATAAAAATGATCGCTCCACCTTGAATCCGGGACCTCCCGGTTGGCAAGCGAGCGTGCGAGCTACCGAGTCATGAGGAGGTCAAACCGTTCCTCTGCCGCTATCCAGTTTAGTAGCACCAAACTTGGGAGCAGATTACGAAGGGTGGTCGGTTCGAGCCTCGGAGTCTCTCGCCAGCAGAACGTGCGCTCACCAGTAGCTCGTTGAAGGGATAGTCGAAGAGAGCCATCTCGGAGGTGACCGGCATGAAGCCCGTCACGAGGCTGAGGGGGTTCCCACTGTAGTGCCGCACGAAGGACGCGGAGTTGCGGTGGACGTTCGCGTTCTTGTTCATAACTTTCGCGTAGATAGGACGGAATTTTCTTCTGGTGTAGTACGCTCTGCAAATAATAAAAATGTCAAAATTGATATAGCAAGCGATATACATTAATAACGATGAAATTGTAGAATTATCCATTTCCTAAAAATCGAAAATCTCAACTGATCGTTAGATAATAAACACAGTGATCTTTCGAAGGCCATCACAAAAAATGGCTACGTGGTCCACTGCAGTGCAGTTGAAGTTGGCACTCGTAGAGCGCACTCCATGGAGCACCGGCAGGCTGGCGGCCTTATTCCTCAAGAGAGTATCAAAAAGCGCACTTGCGGCCTCTTTATCATATCTAAATAGGTACAGCGGACGGCTGGACGTGGCGTTAGCATTACAATTGTTGTTGTGATAAAGTTGAGAACAAAATAAAAGAAAAAGTATTACAAAAACATTTTTTTTACGAATACATATGATTAATTTAAAATGTTTATCTTATATAGGTCAGATATTTATATGATCATATTTTTTACATATCAGAAAATGAATTTAAAACTTATTACCGTAATTGTAAAAGACAGAATTTTGAGTAAACGGAAGAATTATTCAGATTAAAGATTTTGAAAACAGTATTTAAGTCGGCATTTCTCAAAGATTCAATCTTGATCCTCCTACTCTTTACACGCCTGCCTCTTCCCTCTCGACCGTCTACTCGTGTAGAATAGTTTGATTGTAGATGTTCTCATGTTATCTGAGCTCGGTGTCCCCAGCTCTTCTAGTAATGATATGAAAGGGACTGATGGTCGAGACGAGCACCTATAGGCGCCGCCCATGAGCTTGTTGATGACGAGCCCCACGTCGTGCAGGGTGTAGAGGTAGCCGCGTGGGATGTGCGGGCGCAGGTCGCGCAGGATGTGCCCGAGCGTGTTGGAGGGGCCCTGGCGCGTGTTGTACAGCTCCTCCAGCCGCGGGATGGTCAGGAACTTGCGCATGGATACTCCGTTCTCCAGCAGGAGTTTCACGAAGTCTATCCGGTCGTGTTCCAGGGCTTGCATCATCGCCTCGTCCAGAGCGCCTCCGTAAAAAAAGCAAAATTCACGTAAGGAAGGAATGATCTGAGACATTTTTTCAGATATTTATGGAAATCAAGTGGATCAGATCAAACTTTTAAAATATAAAGCACGCTCGCTTGCCACCAGTAGCTTCCCGAGTCGGATCCGGGCAGAGCAATACATTTTTCAGCTATTAACCTAAATTAAAATCTCTATCTGATGAGGTTTTCAGCGCTTTCCCTGTTAACAACAAAGCGAATTCCGAAGTGGAATACAGCCCCAAATGCCTCGGGGTGCTTTCTATTGATTTTTGACCAACCTATTTCCTCGAGTTTTACATTTCTTACAGAGTAGTATCGTTGTTGACTCTTCGTTTAAGAATTGATTGAGTTTATCCGCTCGCGGGATAAAGATAGCAAAAAACCCAATTCACGGTCTCCGATATATTCTATTGAGAAGCGAAAGACATGTGCTATGTTTATTATTAACCTTGAAAACGATTGAAACAGCCCACGGAGGTCACCCACTCAAAGGCAAAGGTAACATCTGAGACGGAGACTCCCGTAGATTTTCACGAGTGTAGGTATTATTGATAACATTTGAGTTATAAAATATTTATATTTTATTCCTACGTAAGTGCATATTGAGTGCATAATTAAATAAGAGTTTGCGGGTGAACCTACCCGGAGGCCATTCCTGGCCGTAGACGAAGATTTCCGAGCGGGCGATATCCACGCGGTTCCAGGTGAGGGCGAGGGACAGCTGCTCCGAGGGCGCCAGGTGCTGCGAGCGGAACAGCGCCGTGAGGATGGTCTGGTCCAGCTCCTGAGCGCCGCCCTCCGCGCGCTCCTGGATCCGGAACACCGTGATCTGCGCAGAACGAGAACGACCGGCTCTACACGCTGGCTAACCCCCGCCAGTCGCCAATAGTCGACTTTGATTCACGGAAATACGAGTTGTCGTTTTCAATTACGAGCATATAATAAATAGACTGAGATGCGATCACATTATATACAATTTTGTCTCAGTGGGAGTTTCAATCGACACCGTCCTCCTTAAGCCATCAAGTTTCCAACAACGTTTTCTGATCACACGCAAATGTCGGTAATTTGTACTGGAGATGCGCCGATGGATGTTTCGTTTCGCCAGCCGCAGGGGCGAGGGGCGAGGGTCGCAGAAGAGCCGCCGCTAACCTGACCTCCCACTCTGTCTCTCTTTGTGAAGATTGACGATTCAAATTGGATGGATTCGCCGAGTGCGGGTCGATAGAACTAAAGGCTGACCGGAGTGGAAGCGGAGAGTCCGCCCTCGACGGGGAACGTCGGGTGCGAGCGCGGAGAGTGGAGAGTATTTTCCTAATATTATAAAATAAACATTTTTTGTGAAATCTTAAATCGGATAACCCGGTTTCGTTTCAGGAAGCTGGGAATAGAAAAGGTGAGCCGAACTCCAAACGAAACCGAAATTTGACAAATCCACTATCCAAATCAAATATCCATTATCGATTAATACTGTCGACGACCCATGGCGCTTTGCAAATGTTGGCTCGTCTACAGCAGGCTCTTGCCGGACCTGGAGGTGCGTGACGCGAAGTGGCGTGATAGTCATCAGCTATGAAGATAAGAAAATCAGAAATACAGATGATCCACATCATGCGGGTCTCTGGCGGCTGTATTTCTGCAAGACCGTTATTTTTACATCGGGAACGTCGCCAGAGGTGACTTTGTTAGCTGCAGTCGTCTTCGTCGGAGCGAAAGATGCAAAAACCTCTTTACCATTCGGACCCCCCGTGCCGTTGCAGTTCCATCGTGTCAACGTTCGATCGTCGATTGACATTCAGCGGTTCATTATTTTGTTTCAATTATTATTATTAAATTATGAGGAATTCCAAAAATTAAAGATGTTCAATAAATTTAAAAATTGGAACTGGAAGAGTCAAAGATGCCGGATTATTATTATTAAATTTGCAAAATCGTCGGGGAGATCGACGAAGCGCAAGAAAATATTGAAATTACTGAAACGTCTTCAAAGAATAAATGCATCATCGCTCACCAAGTTCTTCCGCCTCGTGCACTGAAGCAGCTCGCCGTACAAGCACTCCGCCTGCTGCAGCCCCACCTCGAAGGTCTTCTGGATGGTGTTAAGCAGGTACTCCTTCATGGACTCCAGCACCGTCTGCTCTCCGGACTCTGTGGCGTATCTGAGACGAGCGAGGACGGAGTGAACGACTTGCCGAAATAAGCGGAATTTAAAACGGACGATCGGAAAGCGACTCTACAGAAGATCGTCCTTTTATCGGTCCTCGCTTTCTCGTCGGAAAACGCGATACACGATAGTATTATAAAAAAATAGGTACAAGGCTCGAAGTATCTCGATCGATGAGTTAATTCCGAAAGGTTTGGTGTCTGGGTCCAAGTTCACCCTCGTGTGAGCGTTTGGAGCACTGGGAGACAGAACGTCTTATCATCTCAAAGAATGCCACCTCGAGCCGGCCGCGGGTCTACTCACTTGTGGACGAAGGCGATGAGGTCGGCGGCGCGGCCGCTGCCGTCGCACACCACCACCGGCACGGGAGGGTTGTCCGTCACGTACTCCAGCACCGCGCGCACCGTGTGCGTGCCGCCCTCGATCACCAGGCACACCACCGGCGTGGACGAGTGGGTGTCTGCAACAAACGACCCCTCTACACTACTACACGCTCGCATCAAACTATATCAACTCTTATCTGATCGATAAGAAATTCTCGTAATGGAATGGCTGCTAGGACAACCGGGTTCTCGACGGACAACTTTCGGACCGAGAGCTGGCCGAGCGGACTCACAGGGGTGCAGCTTCTGAGCGGCGATGAACTTCTCCAGCTTCCTCCGCAGCAGGATCTCGGCCCCGTAGCGCCCGCCTGTGCCGTTATCCACCAGCAGGAAGTAGGCGTGCCGGTTGTTCAGCACCGCGTACTTGGACCTGCCGGCAAAGCGGACCTCAGAAGAGACGCGGAGGAGCCCCGGCATATATATACATATATATATATACATATATATATATACATATATATATATATATATATATATATATATATATATATATATATATATATATATATATATTATCATGAGCCTGCAACCAAGCGAAAGTTTCAACAATTGCATACATGCTGGACCCAATGAAAAACGAAATAAAGCGCTGGAAATGCTTTATAATACGACAAATAATTATATATTAAATATTTTTGACAAAAAGTACTCATGGTGTAATTTTGTTTGGTATTTAAAATAAAAGTACTTTTGTGATTTCTTCAAATTTTTTAATTTATTGTTGACTGGTTTCGCCAACCTGTTTCGGTGGAATTTTCAAACAAGTTGACGAAATAGTGTTCAGTTATGAAGCAAATATTCATTGTTAAAAAAATAAGATGTATATACTCCCGTTTAGTGATATATTTGTAAACACGGCAATGATAAACAAACGTTCGTGATGAAAACAAGGTAGAGTCGACAGTACTGTTCGGTGAGTTTATTATATCTGTTTGGTCACCAAATGTACTAAATATGTTTTAAAATGTACTAAATATGGGATTTTAAACATCACACATCAATTGTAATATAAAAAAGTCACAATTGTATGAATATAAAAAATACAGAGATGTTGTGAGAATCCATGGTGTATATTTGATGCGTCGAACTTTGTCGGTTTGCTTTATACAAACCGCCTCAAGATGTAGGCCTCGGTGGCCTGACGAGCGCGGCTCTCCTTGACTGGGCTCTCGATGTAGGCGCGCAAAAAATAATGAAATTTAATTGTAAAACCTTAGAGGAAAAACGATTTTTTTTGCGTTCATGACAAACATCGAAAAAGTGTACATCAAACGAGCGGAGAGGAGATCGCGGCGGACACGCGAGGGGCGCACGGGGACTCGTCACTCACCTTGGTATCGAGCAATCAATTATCAGTTGGAATAAATTATCGTTTATATTTTAATAAATAACTGTCTGTAAAACCGAAACAATTTTTCTGAGATAAACTTCGCAGCTGAGCTACGTGTTGCGAAAAATCTTCAAGAAGTTGTGAAGGTTTTGTATCGCCAGCGGGCAGCTCCGACTGCTTATTAGATCTGAAAGCTTCTTTTCGTTTCATCATATCGCTGAAAAGTTTTCCCCGCACCCGCCTCGCGGTTGGCAGGCTGCAAGCTGAAGGGAGAGAAATGAGAATGCAGTGTCCTGTATTTTTTTCAGATTTTGAGAAGAAGTAATAAAGCTTTTGCATTTAGCAATTGGATTTAAGGCATAGTTAAATAGGTTGTTTTTGAAAATATAAAGTTATGATAAAAGTTATAAATAAGAATTCATATAAAGGTTGGCGAAACCGGTCACCAATAAAATTAAACCCGTAGAAAAATCACAAAAGTATTTTTTTTAAATATTAAAATGGGATTCCACCGAGTAGTCTCAGTCAAGAATGTTGAATTTGGAAAACAATGTCTAATACAAAGAATTCTTCTACGATCAACGTTTATTACAAAAATAGATCTATGCGATCCACGAATGCATCACCATCTTGGGGAATTAGTATCTTGAGGTAGCGCCAACTCGTCGCAGCTGAAGAAGGCCTACCTGGGCGAGGAGATGGAGTGGTAAGGCACGTCGCGGTTGTGGCCCAGGAGTTCGTGGCTGTTCTCTACGATGCCCCAGGGCGCGACGCCGATGCTGACGACCCTCCCTGCCCGCTGCGACCGCTCCAGCAGCAGCGCGTCCCCGACCTGCCTGGTCACGCCTGAGGACACAACACTCACTTAGACACGACCTTGGAAACACATGGACAGATCCCCTCGTGGAGGGCTCGTGACCGATAGCCACAGGGATTATTAGGTTTAAAAATCGAATTTTACTCATGCGAGTTATACCTTTCGCTGAAAATTAAATAAACCTTCCGCGTGCCGAGAGGTTCAAAGCCTCTGCAGACAATCTGACACAAATATTTCAGAAAAAAGAAAAATATAAATAGAAAAATATTTTGGAAAAAAAAAAAAACCTACGGCAGATGCCTTTTTATTAGAGTTACTACCTACACGTTTAATTATACCCAACAAGCTGAAACGATTTACCGTTTTTTAAATTCTCTATACATCCAAGTAATAGGTTATTTAGAAATACTAGCTCTACAGTACACATCTGACCCCCACCCTCCTTCTTTCCCCTATACACCGACATATTTTATATGAATCGTAGCCCCATATCTCTCTTACATGTACGACTGCCATTTACTGTATATTGCTTTGTAACATTGAATTTAATTAAAATTTGCAATATAAATTTTAAAAAGTTACGAGTACAAGTACTAGCTTCTACGCGAGAGCAAAGTCAACTTGTAGGTTATTAATAATCCGAGCAGCTCAGATGTGCCGCGCGGCTGCGAGGGCAGGCCCGGCTGTTGATTTGTCGGAATTAATGGGACATTCAGGAAACCTAAGTATTAATTAGCAGTTAACAAGGATTTGTGTTTAATTAGCAGAATTAGCTTTGCTCGCTTTGCTTTGGCCGAGCAAACATCATCACCAAATAAAGTTCATTTCTAAGCCAGCTGAAAGCTTCAAAATTACAGAATTTAAAAATGTAAAAGACAAACAGAATAACACGTAATTCTTCCAGTGAAATAATTCTCTTAACAAATAATTAATAAAAAAAATAAAAAAACCATGAAATATACTATAGTGAGATTCGTCCCTTAAACAATACAGACACATAAAAACGCCTTCGTTATTAATGATTATACCAAACCTTAAAGATTATATAAGAGGTGCTAGGAAACCTGTCCCTGGTGCAGGCGCGGGGAGGCTGAAGGTCAACTGGAGGCGAGCGTCTTCGGAGATGTCGACCGAGGGAGGTTTCCCGAAGTCGATGAATAAACCCAGTTCTTTATTCTTTTGTATCGAAATTCATCGCACAAGAAGTGATTAGAAGCGATAAGCTTCGAACTCACAGAACTCACACCTCCACGGCTGACGCGGCCGGACAAGAGAACCTCACTTGTGCCGTGAAAAAATATTTAGATGATTATTTCTCGACGTATAAAGAGAAAATTGACTATCTAAATATTGGACACACAATAAACTTATAAGCGCGAACAATGCAGATTTAAAAAAAAACAATAATTGTAATTATAATTTTTTTTCGGTTGTAACAAAATATTTATTTTTAAATATTTGTTTGAAAATTCATTCGTTTGTTCTTACCATTCGTATGCTCCTTATATTGCATGGATATTTTCACTCATTATGATCTTGTGTGTTTAGCAATTGGAAGAATGAAATGAAAACAAGAAAACCAGGAAAGAAAGGAAAGGAAAAAAATGTGTAAAAACAAGAGCTATATTTTAAGGTACATCGAACACGCACGTGCAATTAAAATGCAAAAGATGTATTTTTTTTAATTAATTGGCATTTCGATTTAACTAAAGATATAATATAATATTAATATGATTATATATAAAAAATAACTGTTACTATATTGAAGTTACAATAAACGATTAAACGAAATAAACCGAAAAAGTGTAATTTTTAACATCCTTAATTAAAAAAAAAAATGTCAAAAATGCAAAGATATTTAATAAAAAAAAAAACAAGATTCCGATAATTTTTGTTTGTTTGTTTTTCAAGCTTTTAGCTAATTAAACTTAACTTTTTTTTACCCTAACATAAAACCTAATCCAACCAGAATTTTCTGATTATATAAAAAGTAACAGTCGCTGGCTTGACGTCGCTTTTGAAGTAACACAAAACTGATCTTTTTTTAACACTGTAACTAGAAGATACGAGAGTAGTCTAATATTTGTGATATTTTCTCGTAGTTTTTTTGACCTTTATAACAGTCCATACAAAGTAGCCTCTCGCGCGAGTAACTCTCGAGTGTCAAAGGGTCGCTAATGAGGCGCCGCGCCCTCGCGCCCTCGCGCCCTCGCGCCCTCGCCCCGCCCATCGAGCCTGGGATCTTCTCTCGGATGTGCGCCGGTCACTGGACTGTATTGCAATTCAAAGGGGATACGAAGAACCAATCACTCTCATACGCAAATTATTTAAATCGCTGGTCTGACTGCTAATACAAAGACAACTTCCATTGTTTCTGGAACACATTTTTTTTCCAGTATTGATCGATTGTACTTTGAGCACAAATAATTTTCCGATAGCATTTATCGAGAAAAATAAATGAGTTTTTTAATTCTCATTCCTTGACACGAACAAATCGTATATTTATTTTTATTTGTAATTTTTGATGTTTTAGTAAAAAAAAATTCTAAAAGGGTTAATTCACTTTAAATACAATTTTGCCGATCCCGCAACCTCCGTACCGGTTAGGCGACTCGATCTGATTTCAAAATTGAACAAGACAACCGATTTTTACGGAAGAGTGAATTTTGTTGATTTCATTCTTCAGATTTATATTAAAATACATCACTGATATTCTAGAAACTGCCTTCGTTCTCCAAAAAACCATTTAAAATTGTCGCCCTTTTAAAATAAGATCAACCCTTCAGAAATAATGAATATAAAATTGAGCATTTTGAACGGAACACCTTCGGAGCTTTTCGTTTTTAATAAAACCTCAATATGAATTTTGAAAATGTTTTCCGAGGCCTACAGGGCCTTTGAACATTTCAAACTCTGCTAATAAAAAACACCGACCCGCTTGAGCGAAATCATTCCTCTCAAACAATAACATTTTGAAAATGTTATTATTTTATCAGGGTTTGTTTATTCCAATTTGTGTTAAAATTTAATATCTCCAACGTAATGTTGAATTTACGGATAAAATATTTATTTTATTTAATAAGGTATTTCAAAGCTTACGGTTTCACCAGAAAAAAGATGTTTCACTATCTATTCGGAAGGCAAATCCAAGCAATTTAAATTTAATTTTTATTAATATTAATTTAATATGTGAATGTCTATAAAATACATAAGAGCGTGGAAATTCAGATTGAGTGAACGAATTTCAAAGTTCATGGTTGTGTTCAGAACTCAAGGGGAACATGCTAATTTGACTGAAACATCAAGAGTTTTTGACATTTTTATAGTAGAATTTATGCTTGGTGTGATATCGAGATTCTCGTCCGAATCTCAATATGTTGTTAGTATTAAATACATATTGTATACACACAAAAGTTTTTATTTTAATAACAACTGTCTAAAGTTGTCATAATTATAAATGATTTGTACATGACTATTCAATCAAATAAAAATATCTCTTAAGTTAACGAAATTTGGTTTGTTCCGTTTTTGCACAATCAACCATGCTATATTATTGGACAGAAGGGTAGTTTTTACAAATGTTATTTTAGTATTGATCGATTAAATTATGTTTTTCGATCCGAACCCCTGCGAGTACCATTCATCTCATTGCCGGGCCAAAAAAACATTCCAATTTTCCGGTTATTGGAAAATAATTTTCTTTTCAAATCATACGAAAACATAGCAGGCACCCCTTGCAGGAAATATGGGACTTTGAGTGTGTACTGGAATCGTCGAACATGGTAATGCCCCGAGCCCGCCTGAAATGTCATTAGATTTCTGGTACCATTTATTTTAGAATCGCGACATCAAAGAAAATCAATCGAGAAAGGAACGTTTTCTCTTTCTTCTAGATAAGTTGTATTTTATTGGAATCCGGATTTTTGCCCTTTTAATAAGCTTTAAATAAAAAAATAGTCGGAAAATAATGTTATTATTTAAAAAAATAAACGAAGGATAAATTACACATATTTCTAGGTTGTGTAGTATTTGACATCTACATGAGAGATAACGTGTCATAGTGAATTTAGATTTTCTCAGATAAGACTTTTGCGTCTAAGAAGATATAGAAAGAAAAGTCTCGCTTAGATACCAGGTACACAGGTCAAGCTTTCCTATTGATTCAGGTCATCTATCGGTGCTTATATCGCTTTAAGTAGTCGTCATCACTTACCAAGACTCCCCGAATCCATGTTGTATTTTGTTTTATCAGGGATAACCGACTTCAAATTTGGGTGAAACAACGTTCTCTTCATTTCTGTTTGTAAAGTGTTGCGGCAACCGAAGTTATCGCCTGTGACATCACAGCAAATCAAGCTAGTTTATTAGTGGTAGTTTATTCATAATTAATCAAATTGTGAAAAAATAATATCTTGTCAGCCTTCAACAGACTAATACAAACTAAAATTTACTCCCGATAATTCTTACTCCTTTTTCCCTTTCCATATAGTAAAAACCTCTCTTCTTCGTTGGATTGACAGTTTCGGGACGTGATAACTCTACCCCATTGTGCATTCGACCTTGAGATTCATGTCGCAAGTATCTGCGCAATCTGTAGTGGGCGGTCGCACCTGTGTTAGTGCCTCCCGTGAAAATCCAGGCGCCGGTGGTCTTGGCGGCCTTGAGCAGCCCCTTCCTGAGGACCTTCTTCAGCTTCGGCTGCAGCTCGAAGTTGGCTTTTCCGCCCTGCACGGTGATGAGCAGCTTGGGCAACTCCAGGCCCCACTCCCGCGTCAGCAGCTGCACGATCAGCTCCGGCCGCGTGTCGTAAGCCAGTCGCACGTACTGCAACCAAGAAACCACCATTCACATGCGCACATTCAACATAAGGCAATTTCTAAACTAAATCAGATTATTATTACAGACAAACAGAGAAATCAAACAGAGATTCAAAGAGACAATTTCAATGTTTTATTTTTATTTTCATCAAGCATTATTATTAAAATTGACGTTATGTAATAGATTATCTCAGTTGCCGATTTTATGTGACAAGTTTTACTTAATATTTTACAAAGTATAATAAAGTAAAAAGCAAATAAAATATATGAAATTGGGAGCCTATTGGGTTTGAGTGCAGTGAGCGTTTAGGCATGCTATGTAGTTTTAGGATGAATCTAATGGCGTTTTTTTAAAAATATTTATTGAGTAAGCGGAAGATTACGACAGCGATCGGTACTCGTATAAAAAAATATTGTGGTTATTAATATTATATATCAAAACCCTATAACGAACCATATCATTTGACCCTGAAAATCACAAATTGAGATAAAAACAATTTCTTTACTGTAGTGATTTTAATTTCTGTTTGCATTCATATTGTATTACAGGTCATTCAATAATACTAGTCGCGTTGTTCATAAGCAGTCACCGCTTTGAGGAGATATAGTTATTTATATCTTCTCAAAGATATATCTCCTCGTCAAGATTCACTCCCCCTAGGCACTCATAAAAAAAAATTAAACTAAAGGGAACTTCGACATCAATAAAACATGTTTTACGTAGACCGGGTTTGGTAAACGACTATGCACAGCGAATTATAGAAATAGGCACTCTTGGTAGAGTTCCACACTCCCCCTCGGCTTTGGTCACGCTGTATATATTAAGTAAATAAAAATTAATTAGGGTAGAAGAGATCGGTAGAGCTATTTATTTATAAGAAAAACCATCAAAGTGAAGCAAAATATCAACAGAAGCCTTTGGAAAGAAACACGATAAGAATGAAACTTACAAAACAGAATTTGTTAGAATGGAGGAAGTGGTCGTATCAAAAGCTTTGAAGTCTATGTTTTTTTAAATATTATTTTAAAATAATTAACAAAATACTAATAATATTTTAATGAACTTGACTTTCTGCAAAGAATACTTAGAAGAATAGACTCGAAGCCTAAAGATTTGGTTTGAGTTTATAAGAAAAAAATCGTTAATTTTATAAAGTTATCTGTTTTAAATCAAATAGACTACATATTAAACATTGCTATAAACTAGAAAAATCAGTTTAATACTATATTATTGATTTTTGTGAAGACCGTCTCACAGGAAGTACGATTTTGCCTATACAGGTTTGAAAAAATATTGAAAATTGATTTGTGTGGGATTTGAACCCACATCCCCAAGCTTACAAGGCCGGTGCATTATCAATTATACCAACGAATCACTAGTACTAAGCAAGAATTTTTAACAATCATATCCTATAACAGAACCACACTGTAAGAGATTAGGAATACAAGTGTCAAATAGCTTTTATAATATGAGATAAATAGAAAATATAATAAGGATTAAACCGTCCTTCGTATCAAAAAAACCTGTGGGGTTTGTTCTGAGTGCAGGTTTACCACAAAGCAGGCTGGGTTGCTTGTGCACTCGCGAGGCTGTCCGTCACGCGGGGTCCTCCAGGAGGAGCAGGAGGCAGCAGGCATTGCAAATGCAGAGTGGCGTCTAGACGTGAGCAAATTACCTCGGGGACCTCAGATGGCAAATTCGATAAGAAGCATTAGTACGTACAAGCCAACAGTGCTTCAGAATCTACGCGTATGCTTTGTACGGGAGATCAAATAAAACAGCGAATTATCTTATGTGCGGCGAAAACAGTTTAGTTTTCAGGTCTCGAAGGTAACTTTCATTTCAGAGAAGTTAAAAGCAATTGACGATGCCATAGTTTTGACAGGCGTCCTAAGAATAACGAAACCGTATCCCACCCAAAAACATTTTGTTCATTAACACAACATATTTCACGTACGCTTAAAAGTCATTTGCTCAGAATAAGTGATATTAATAATAATAGTGGTTATCCGTTATTGAATGAACGTAAACAAATTATACTCATTTAATGAATGGCTTCTAAAATAATTAACTATAGTTAATTAGAACCAAGAATGCTATCAATATATTTTTTTAAATTTCCTTAAGCTCGCGAGGCTGTGGCCAGGCTCGCATTCAGAACTTGATGGTGTTCGGACGGACTGCCACGTGTAGCTCGGTGGTCTGAAAAATTAACATAACTTTGGGGGAGATAATGTGCTGCGAAAACAGATTTATGGAAGCGAGGTGCGGACTCGGGGCAGCTTTCACCCCTCTGCAGCTCCATCAGACTCTTCCAAAGACGCACCTGGCTTAAGTTACAACGTGGCAGTTTTCAGATATGTTTATTCTTGGCTGTTTGTACAGATAGGTTGTATGAAATTTAGATAGGAGAAAACTCGCTTTTCTTTATGTAAATATGCATTTCTAAGTTTATTTTTAACCAGTTACTTAAAAAACTCATATTTTCTCACTTTTTAGTAATGAAGAATAGAGAAAAATACACACACACACACACATATATTTCATAACAAGTTCAACAATCAAATAAGTCAATATCAGCATACATATATTTGGCTTGTTTTTTTTTGCTGTTATTTTGAAAATACTTTTGATTTAATTTTTTTTTATTTTGTAAAACAAGCTTTCGAATTCAATTGAAATAATACATTTTCAGTAAGCTTTGGCAATCTTCTTTCGAGTATTGGTAAAAAGCTTTTGCGATAATAAGTAAGTAAACGAAATAACCGAAAGTCTATAAGAAGTGCCAACCGAGTCATCCTATAGGCA
This sequence comes from Atopsyche davidsoni, assembly GCA_022113835.1. Lineage (NCBI taxonomy): Eukaryota > Metazoa > Arthropoda > Insecta > Trichoptera > Hydrobiosidae > Atopsyche > Atopsyche davidsoni. The sequence continues at coordinate 380,440 of JAILWY010000016.1, forward strand.
GGGTCACATAAGATCTGGGTTTCATAAATTCAGTTACCGACAAGAACTATGAAGTCCTTTAATATTAAATAAACCACTTTCTACTATACAGGGTGCATTTGTGAGCTAGACAAATCTTATAAAATGTTATTAGATTTATTTAATTGGATTTTATTTCGAGGAAATCCTGGCGTTTTTATTTTAATTATATTTAAAAAATATTATAAATAAGATTGTTTTGCCATTTTGTAAAAAGGCGTCTCTAGTATTTTCAAATCCCTCAAATTATAATGGTTCTACAGTGAAAAGTAGTTTAGATCGCCAATTCGATAGGAACGCCAAAGTTTTACAGAATTTTTTAAAATAAAAAATGAGAAAGACTTCATCCATTGTTAGTGAGTCAATATTTGTTTGGAAATAATTTTATGTATTTTAACTCAAACATGATTGCGCAAAATGACCGTGTTTACTAATTAAAACTAATTTTACGCCATGATAGCATTCTTATTAAATAAAAATAGATTTTTGTAGTCTCTCTTGTCATGTGTGGTTTTATTTCAATTAACAAGTGTCGCTATTTAACTTATTTAAAAAAAAATGACGTGTGAACTGCGAGCGACATACATGGCAATGCATATTTGTGCAGTGTCGACTGCGTGTTGTGCTTCAATAGGAAATCATTCTCAGGTTTCCAGAAATTCTCTGAATGCCGAAACTTTCGCTAAAAAGGCTCCAGTGAACCTTAACTGCAGACTGCAATTTCTGCCCTCGAGTTAACGAGGAATTATCTTAGCGAAAATGGTTGATAAATATGAAGCGCCGCTTTGTAATTTAACCAAAACAAAGCTTTATTTTAAATGTTTTATTTAACAAAAGCCGTCTATAGTAATTATTTTTAAAAACATCAGTGAAGTTAAAGCAGCTACTGGGGTCGTACATGATACTTATTTTAATCAGAGAGAAAATTATATATTTTATTACCAATGGTTATTATTTAATGATTAACTACATAGAACGCAAATTAAGTTAATTTTGGTTCTTTTTCCATACTGGTTTATTCATATACCACATTTTACGTAATTGATGAAATGACGAGATAATTCGTCGAGAAGTTTTTTTATGATTCCGGTGGGATTCGAACAACATGTTAGAGAATTCGGCCGCGATGGCTGTGGGTTTAAATCCTACCGATGTTGTGAGAACGCTTTTCAAAAAAATTTCTCGTCCGATTCTAAAAATATTGTGAATATTCTTTGTATGCTAAAAAAATAGACAACGTCCCCTCATCCAGAGCTTCAGAGTGGCGATTTCCCTCTACTATAACACATCCCCGTTAAATTACTGGAACCCACTTGACGTATCTGCAAGGGCCGACACCGCCGGAGAGGGTTGAAGATTGGAAGGGGTAAGTGCATCCAATTAGAACCTACAATTGAATTCCAACAGCCCATTGCCCCCTCCCCCCAACTGCTGCCAATAAAAGAAAAATTTAAGAAATAAAAAGTACTTCTCAAAAAGACGGAGAAACAGTTGATTTCTACAAATTGATTACAAGGAAAAAAATGATTGATATAAGTTAGTTAATTTTTATATGTAAAAAAAAAGTTATTCAGGCTACATAATAAATGAACAGTAAACAAAACTAATAGCAGGGAGTCATACTTGGTAAAAACTACACGACTTTTGGAAACTGCTTCTGGTTTGAATACGAAAATTTTAATTTTGGTATAATTAAAACAAAGTTATGAAAAATAAACGAACTATTTAGTTCTTATAACATCGTTTCGTAATTTAATAGTGATCAAAAAACCACAAATTACTTTGTAATCAATCAGAAATTTAGAGTTGTTTTTACAATTGATGGATAATTCAGATAAGTGAGAGGTGTCACGGTCTTGGCTTTAACTGTTAGGAGTTTCGATAATTTATATAATGTAATACTACCACACAAATACCCTTAATTGTACCAACATTTCTTTACTAATGATTGTTTTTAAACATTTAATAAATTAGTATTTTTCACTTACAAAGGTTCATTGTTAAAACCAGTTTGTTTTTATGTAATCAATTTGAACGAGGTCTTTTTTTGTCGTTTCATGGATGAATCCATTACCTCAGGACGCACCCTAGACTTTCTATAGTTTACTTAAGTAAATACATACCTGGTTGATGCGAATGAAAGTTTAAAAAAATCAGCCTATTGTGAAAATGTGCAAAACATAAAATTCACAAACAAGAATCGTACGTTGGTAATGGAACTAATCGAGCCCAACGTGGAAACAATGTATTCCGATTGCAATTTACAATTAGCCGATAATAACGCCATGCGAGGATGGAATTGTAGAATTCAGAGCGTTTGGAGAATCGATCAACGTTTCTGAAAGCCGGCGAGGCTAACCGCGGCGAGAGCGTCCGAGCCTAGTTTGGAGCATTTTATTTATAACGAGATTATTTCAATTTTAAAATGACAATTCATTAAATTACGGTCGATTTATCAACATTTACATATTTTGAGATTTTCGTTCGTGATAATAAAATTTTATTGCTATTTATTCATCTAGAGATTGAGGGAGATTCATCTAGGATTCATCTAGGGAGCCTCTGCTCTAGAACAGAGGCTCCCAAACTTTTTGAACCATCGACCCCTTGTCGAGTTTTCCTGTTTTTCGTAGACCCCCTGCCTTGCTAATATTGAATTTTTACATTAACCGGATTTTTTGTCCATTATTTACGAAGTACGTTAAACAGGGGTCCGTTATATCGAGGTTTTACTGTATATCTTTATAAATAAATACACACAAAATGCAAATATAGTAACATTCACTACAAAAATCAATATTTTTAATGGGAGGGATGGGTCTGATGCTTTGATAGCAAATTTTCAATATTTGGCTTCAAATAAGTCAGATTTAACGCATTCTGAATAACAGCAGGTATGTCTCTCTGAAGCCAAAATTGCTGATATCCCTTTCTAAACTGCACCTTCAGTTCTTCATTAGTGCTTATTCCGATCAGTTCTTCTTGTAGTATTACTTCCAATTCTTCAATGTCACCGTATGGATTGATAATCCACTGTGGTATTTTGGTGATGACCTGCTTAAATGGGATCCACTCTCGTAGACCCCCATTTACAGTTCATGGAGCCCCAATTTAATTTGTCGCTGTCATCGACCCCTTGCAGGGCGGAATCGACCCCTGGGGGGTCGATATTGACCACTTTGGGAACCTATGATCTAGAGGTAGATAAGTAACAACTTAACTTAGATAAGGCCAAATGACTACGATTACACTTATTAAATTAATATATGAATTAATAAATATTAAACCAGTTTCTCACGGATTCAAGTCAGATTTGACAGGTATTTTTTTATAAGTAAGATATATTTAAGCTCAGCCACTTCGCCCTGCATGAGGAGCAGGGGCGAGGTGCAGGGGAAGCGGAAAGGTGCCAAGCGGTCGCTGTAGGAGTTCCTCAGTTTCGTTAATATATATATATGTAAATTATCTCTTCTAGGATAATATAAGAAACTTTTAGATAATCGGTTATGTGTGTGGTATATCGGTATGTGAAAGCGGTAAAAAAAATTGATAGATTCGGTTGTTCCGAGTAATTTAAATATTTTTCCAGCGGCAAAGGTTACAGTTTAATCTGAAACGGTTAGGGACGGAATATCATCACCGAGGGTGAACACAAATATGCATAGGAAATTGGAAATGAACCGTATTAAATTATGCGAGGTGGGGCTCTCGCCGCAGGGGGTGTGTTCGGGAAAAAGCCGCGAAAGAAAGAAGTCCGGAGGTTGTACTAGACGAGAACGCGTTTTTAAATAATTTCAAATAAAATTTTGGATTTTGAACAAAATTGAAATGTTTGTGTTAAAATAAGCCGGTATTTAAAAAAAAACTTTGTGGAAAACATGCATATTTTTTTTATCGAGATATTGTACCATTTTTGTTTAAAAATAGCTGTTGTAAAACGACTAGTATACTTTTTACCGGGGGAGGATTTTTCAATGAGAAAATTCACGTTTAGTCGATATTATGCTGAAACTGCAAAGGCTTCCAATTTCCTAAAATGCATTTAATCACGGCACGTTAGGATGCACTTCCAAAGCTGCACCCGCTTTGCACGGAATTAATATTCAATAGTTTTTTGAAAAAAGGTTAACGGTAATAACTCCCTAATAATTTTGTTAATAAAATTAATGACCAAGTATACGATTTTAAGTTAATAATGTTCTTCAACAATTATTAACAAGATAATATAACTTAAAAACCCGACAAAGAATGTTTACACCACCTAAACCACGGGTGGATATAAAATACACTGTTGTCTGATAAACTAGACAATCCTGCATACACGTATGGTTAATTTATAAAGTAAAATTAAAACATTGTCAATCGGCTAGGTGGTCAAAAACATTGGTTATGAATTCGTTCGCCATTCAAGGGCTTCTTCAGACTTAAAAAAATAAAGTACTTTTCCGCTGGTTTATTGTTTTAATATGGAGTTCTACAAATTAAACCAGTCTTTTGTGGATAAACGGAGATCCCCAGCCCCCTCGCGTAATTATGATTGATGGCTCGCCACCGTTCGTTCCCGTCATTTTTTTGCAAGATAGATTAGCAGAATTTGCAGGAAATTTGCTAAATGGCTGGAAGTAATTAGGAAACGACCTCAGCCGGGGAATTCTGCGCAGACGAGACAAAAATGTCGGGCGCCTCATCTAACTACCCCAGAGTCTACAAGTTTAAAGTAGCTTGCGATGAGCACCTTCTCCTGTACTCTCACACATTTACGACAAAAAGTTTTAATTCAACTTGTTCATCCATCTGTGAAATCTATTTGTCAAGAGCATTACAATATATATGGTTGGCCTGTTGGCTCAGTGGTTAGACACCTGACTCTTAATCTAAAGGTCCCCGTTTTAACAGGTAAATTCCGAACTGATTATTGGACCCACGAGTTGATACATTTATGTATACATATAAATAAATAAATGTAAATATATATATTTATTTATGCAGGGTTAGCGCTTTCGTGGGCTCGTAGTTTAATGTATAAAATGTTTCATTAAATGTTATAAATACTAAACTAGTTATTAATTCAACAGTTATAAAATCTCACTCTCCATCATGCTTTTCCCTTTTGGCTATTTAGGGTGAAACCCAAATGAGAGATGCAACGTGATAATTGACAAAATTCAAGGAATATTATATACTTAAGTCAATCGTGTTTATCTAAAAAAATGAATTTAATACATCTTTACGTATCTTAAAATATAATATTTTGGTAGCTTTAGCTAATATTCAGAGGAAATTTATTCAAAACCCTAATTTTATTCATAGCTAAGGGTTCGGATTATAGAAGTATCCATTTTTCACCCCAAATATTGGGAATATGTGCGAAAGAGAATGGATAAGGCTCGGGAGTGAAAGATTGTGCGTATGTAAAATATAAGCTCCAATAAAGATAAGATACGGTAAATTTGTGACGGATTGGTTTCTTGCGCAACAGGTTGAAAGGTAAGCTTTATCCGGAAAGTATCCTATTTTCGAATCTGAAATAACTATTATTTAAAAATAAAAAAGCTGTCTTTTTAAATCTTTGATTTTTTTTTTGATTTATAATATTAATGATAAAATACATTGAAAAAATGGTTAAACAATAAACTATTAGGTATTAAAAACGATTTTATGCGCACAGGAGCAAGAGCAAATATAATAAAATAAAAAGATTATTTCTCTTGAATTTACATAAATATGGTGTTTATGCTCAGTTAAAATTCACGAATAAATTATTTAATACTAAATAAATGCCTTTAAATTGAATATAACAATTAAAAAAATCATCATCGATCTAAAAAGCAAAAGACCTTTTATATTTGAATAAAATTAATAAAAAACTAGATAAATCAACATTTGTTAATTTATATTTATAGGTTTTTCAATCACTAAATTCGAATCGAGTTTTAATAAAAAGAAAAATTTTAATGCTGAAATAAGCGAAGAGAACATGTTGTTAGTTTATGTAAAATAAAAAATAGGTAAACGCATTTTAATTTGTTTTTTATTTCTTCATCCTAGATAACAGAATAATTTAGGAAAGAAAACAAAAAATAAAATATCCCGAATAAAGTCGTTAAAAACTTTTGAAAGCAAAGGCTGGAGCAGAGCCGCTGCGCCTCAGGACAGCCATTTCGCATTTCAAATACGTAGAACCAACTGTAAATTAAAGGGATAAAAGGTGATTAAGTAACTACCAGAAAAAACCGAGATCCTGTTCGGGAACAGCTGCACGGAGGCTGTCAGTTGTCATGTTAATCTCAGAAAATTCATCGATTAAAATTTTAATTGAATTTTCAAAAGGCAATAAGTCTGATTTCGGTATAGCGTTTTTAAATGGTGAATAATATACGCGTACTCTATTTTATTACTAATCAACATCAATTAAATATTTATTAACAATAAATATTTTTAAAACTGTGGGTGAATTTTCTCGGTGTAGATTGAGAGGCGACGACGTAGATCGTATGGTGGTTTGAACGAAAGAGGCAGTGAAATGTCTGATCGGATTTGAAAAACCCCATAGTTAAAATACATGTGGTACACCTATGAGATAACTGAAGTTAATTAAATCATGAGCGCATTCGCTTTCTCCAGTATTTGCCAAGGAAAATACTTAAGGCGCATCAGATCCGTGATGTATATAATATATATATACACACGCACACGCACACACACACATATATATATATATATATATATATATATATATATATATATATATATATATATATATATATATATATATATATATATATATATATATATATATATGGTACGACCGCAACTGCCTTTGAACTGCTTATCTTCCTGGCTTCATTATTGGGGTTTTCAAATACAGAGCAGCCTGGTTTTCTCTGAACCCTCATTTTCGAATATGTATATAATAGATATATATACACACACACACACATACATATACATATATATATATATATATATATATATATATATATATATACATGTATATATAATAAAAAAAATATATATATAAATATAAATATACATATTCTTTTTCATACATATTATTTTGGGATACCTAATAACTTTGAACAGTATATTAAAAATACAAATAAAGGGAACTGTAAAAAAAAAAAAAACTAAGTGTTAAATGTGATGGCAGAATCTTCTCATTAATTAAAAAAAATAATTAAATTGAGATTAATCATTAATATATCTATGCTGGTATTTTCAACAAGCCTAGGTTTATGACAGGGAGTACTTGGTGGAATTCCATTTTAATATTTTAAATAAAATACTTTAGTGATTTTTCCACATGTTAGTTTTTATTGGTGACCAGTATCGCCAACCTTTTACGTTGGCATTATCAAACTGAAGCAGTTTAAAATTTAAATGGAATTCCACCGAGTACTTACTCTCTGTCAAAAATATTGATTTCTTATTTTTGGAGGTAGAGAGTGATAACCTCATAGTTATGAAGGATTTTAATGATTTTGAATCAAATTTTTAGGTTAAAATGTACTTAGTTCGAAAACGCAATCGACTTTTTATCTGTCAGTATAAATTTGAAGAAGAAATAGTCAGTCAGTGAGAGTAGCGGAAGGAGGTTGGGGGAGGGGGGGGGTGTCAAGTCACCCTGAATAACACAAAGTAGTCGTCAGCGCAGCCGGCGATGTAAAAAGATGATGTAAAAAGGCAAACGCTTAGGGCGGTGGTTCATTGAAATTCAGGGAGAAAAATTAAACAAGACTTTCATATCCGGTAAGTTTGCATAGAATTACGCCACTGGAAAAACCAAGAGAAAAATTAAAATTTCAACATTTATTAGAACTTTGGGATTTTTGTAAGCCTTTTTTGAGGGATTTTTACAGTTCTTGTATTTTTTAAATGGTATGGGAAATTTTTGGTTTCTTTGATTACGACAGAATTGTGAAGAAGTTCAATATTTTTGACAGAATGTACTTGGTGGAATTCCATTTTAATATTTAAATAATAAGTAAAATACTTGAGTGATTTTTCCACATAAAGATTTTTATTGGTCACCAATAAAAATTAACTTATTATATTTTAAAAAAATAGCAAAATTGTGTGTCAGTTAAGTAGCATGACCTAGTTCAGAAGAATATATTAATATTATATTTCAACTGTTCACAATAATACACACATATGCACACACATACACATGCACACACACACACACACACTCTTCAAGGATTGATGGTGGCTTTATTAAAATAGCACCATAACACCCCAAAATACAGCAATTCGAATATTAACGGCGACATAAACCATCAAACATTTAATCTATCAGTTGTTTAGTTTTTTGCACAAAACTTGTCTAGCTTGTTACTTCTAGCTCTCTAAATAGTTAAAATTTGAAAGTTAAATTTAATATTTTTTGAAATGCTTACAAATAGATTTATTTTCTAGATTTCATTTTATATATATTAAAAATTTACAATATCGACATATGGGGAAAATAAGAGATAAATCGTATAACTCTAGTGATATCCTATTGTAACTAGCTTCAGCGTGGAAAGTGCCGCCCCGTCGCCCGGGGGGACCTACACAGACTTACACAGGACCGCTTGCAAGCATTCACTGAGTTAGGGGAGCATATTCTTTATTCTTTGCCTCCTTGAAGGCACATGGGAAAAGAGAAAAACACGTTTACATGTACAAAAAAACTCGGCATCACATGTCCTTCAAGGACTATCATCTATTCAGGTCTATCACAGATCAAAGTGGCAGCTGTGACTCCTCGTGCTCTCCAGCTCGGCTCGGTCCAGCCCCGCCGCCCTGCATTCCACATGCCCCCATCTAAGGGGACTTTCTCCCATTTGGCTAATTTAAAATGAAAGCCGCTGATGTTTTTGAAATTTACCCGCAATTTTCACTTTTGGAGGTGTATCGATCTGAGCGGGTTGTATACAGAGCAGTGGTTTAATGAACTCCCATGCGTTGCATTTGGTTATTTGTAGTTATTATTTACTATAAGTTTTTTATGATACGTCACTGTTTTAATGCTCGCAACACACTGTCATTCATATCGTCGCAAATAAACTGTTTATATCTTGATTCCACAAGCATTCCATCAGATAATCTGAAAACGAAGGTCTACGGATAAAAAGCAAGCAGTGAGAAGAAGCCTTCAACGACCATTACGGCTCTGATGCGCATGGAGTTGCTTTATGCATGAGAACCTGCACATATAATGATACCCCTAAATGGTTTCATTTCTTGAAGCCTGGAGTAATTTTGTAATAAAAAATATATAAATAAACGCAATAATTAACTGTTGACCCGTGATGACCCAAACACGGAACCACCTATAGCCATGCAAGCGCACTAGCTGAGCCACGAAATGATTTGTGGTGGCATTGTATTGTGATATGCCGATATACACGATACTATTATAAATAATTCTAATGTATAAAACTACTCCATAAAATATTTAGAACATAAAAAATGGCAGCATTACCGAAGATGGAATCATCATCTCGCTAATGTTTTCCAGAAGTATTTATTGCGAGAGCGAGGAGGTTGCGTGGTGCCCTGATGAGGGACTATAAAAGTTATCGGCGACATAACGACTCGAGCCACAAGTAGGTCAGTGATATGCAGGCCGGGACCCGAGATCGTCGGCCTTCGAGTCGGGGGCGCAGCTTCCCGGAAGGGGCAGGTATCTGGGGCGAAGATAAGCTATCAGGTCTCCGCGCTACTGCACCGTGAAATTAAAGTTTTTTGAACGAACTTAACGATGAATAGCATTCCGATAAAAAAAAAACACATTTTTTTGTATCCACGACATACTGTTTTTAGAGACTCATTTATGTTCGAGAAAAGTTATATATTAGATATTAAATTTTTTATAGTTTTTCGAAAATACTCAGAAGATCTTTATCATCCCCAACAAAAACCCATAAAATTTGTAATACTCTATATTTATTTTAAAAAATCTGAATAGCCAAATGGCTAGAAGATTGGGAACTTTTGTATTACAAGCATTTTCACTGCATTGAAAGGCAAAAACACAAAAAATAATCGTTGTTCCTTAGGCATAGGTTTGTATTATTATTGTATGCAGTAACTCAGAGAGCATTACAAAGACAACCTTGGCACTTTTTAGTTCAGTAGTTAACATACTTGCTTACCCACCATGAGGTTCCGGGTTTCAATCTGATCGGAGTTATAATGTTTTTTTTTAATTCTGTAAAACATTGAATTATTTTCTAACAAAAATAATACCAAAAAAAAAAGATAAATTAATAAAGGCGAGAGTACGTGACAGGATGGCTGTCGGCAGCTGGCACCCCGGGCCTCTGGGGGAGGCGGCAGGGGATGCTACACCCCCCTCCCCTCCCCAGTGTTGCACAACTGATCGTCTTCCTAAAGTTCTTAGTTCTGACAAAATGGCTATTTTTATTTGATTTTCAATGCGTCTTTGTAAAAAAGACTTATTATTGTAAGAAAAATGTTTATTCTTGAAACAACACAGTTTCTGACCCCTTGTATATAAATACTTATCTTGACCTACTTTTTATTTTGTTGAAGATCACACACAAAGAGTTGCAATGTGTTTTAATTTTTTTTTGATATATATATTTTATTATTATCATTGAGTTATATTAGAGGTGATTTATCAGAAATTTATCAAAAAGTAGTTTAGCCGCCGCGCTGAGGGATCGAAAATAAAATTGAATGCGAATGAAGCGGAACATACCCTTTTGGGGTCGAAATAAATACGCGAGTATTTCGCGGGGATGCTTTATGGCAGGGTGGAAGGTCCCGGCCCTCCGGCCGGTGCTACAGAACCGCCCGGGCGCCTCGGCTGGGGTGTTCACGAGAGGCCAAGGTCGGAGAAGCCTGAGTCACACCCGTGACTGGGGCAGCTCTCAAGGGCGGAGCAGCCTGAGTCACACTCGTGACTGAGGCAGCTCTCAAGGGCGGAGCAGCTTGAGTCACACCCGTGACTGGGGCAGCTCTCAAGGGCGGAGCCCGTTGAGCTTGTTCGAAAATTCGAGATCGTCATGGGGAACTTTTACGTGAGCACAACTCTCAAAGTGCGCAGAGTTGTCAATATAACTTCCTCAACCGCGGACCTGCGATCTGTCGATTTGTTTGCTTTTGACAGTGATGATTAAAGCAAAAAACACCTATACCTAAAAGTGAATGTACGATAGAGTTTTAGTGATAATATCTCTTTTTTACGTTTGAAAACAATTATGCTCTTTAAACTAAAAGGTTAAGTCATCCTTGTTTGAATTCACCTTTCGTCAGTGTATTTATCAGAACCTATTGGCAAAATTCGCAAAAATAAAAAACTACGAAATTTCAGAAAAATAAAGAAGAGTGGTAATATGTAAGGCCTATCTTGGGAAACGCGTTGCTCGACCTACCCCCCTTCCCCGCAGAAGGCTCGTTCAGCCGAAAGCGCCTCCTGAATTATTTAAACCTCAGACAGAACCTTTCAACTTTGAAGAATCACGATTGCCTTTAGCGAACTCCGCCTGTGGAGTATTTACATTTGAATCCACCTGGCGTCTGAGGGACGCGATCTTCGGTCGACAGAATGCTGCCGGGAGAAACTCGCGGAGAGCACCTTTTCTGGTCGAGCTAGATCCCTGAATCGTATAACTCGACTCGTGGATCGACTCGACTCGGCTCGGTTGCACTTTTTTGCTATTTATGTACGTTTGAATATTCAGTTGTTGATTTTGCGTGGGTGGATGTGCAGCAGCAAATACAACTTGAGACTTGTTACATTCGTTCCACTTTCAAAAAACATCTCAGCTCAGACAATCGGACGAGGAGTCTCTACAACACTCTGCAAGAGTAGCGTGCCGCAAGGGGAAACGTAAGGGGTAATCATTTTCTACAAAATGACCCGAATATTGAACGAGCTCTCTTATTTCAGCGATATATTAATAAACGCTTACCTCAATATGAGGAGTCTACAAAAAATTGACTAAAAACCAAATACAATTGTTCATTACGGATTTCATTCAGAAATTGTTTCTTATTCATCTAACATCGAACTTGAATCGCATCAAGTACTATCGAGTGATGAAAGTGACATCAAAAGTCTACGAAAGTGAGTAATAGACCGTTTTTTCAATGTTTTTTAAGATATATTTAGTTGTATTTCACGTTGAAATAAGTAATATTTTTTTCAAATTGTTCATGTTTTAGTTTGTTGTCGATTTACACGGTTTTATTATATTTTCGGTGTCAATCGGGGGATAGGCGTATTAAACTTAAGTTAGCCAGCTTATGACTTCGATTTTCCGGAATGCAATTTCATCAATTGAATTCCTCGCCTGCACGGAGTCACGCGAGGTTTGTTATTTCACTGAATGCGATAACAAGCCGCACAGAATTTTCAATAATAACTAGAAAGCCTTCACGTCAGGCTCACTACTTTCTGGTGCACGTCTTCTGAAACACCCGAGGATGCGTCCCACAGAGGCTCTCCAGCATCTCCAATTTAGAACGTATTACTTCATACTCAAAGCACCGACCTTTTAAAATCTCTTAAGTAAAAGGTATCTAAACAATATTTATGATTAAATCAAAATATAGTATTCAATTTATGATAAATTAACAATCGTAATCGGTGGATTTTTAGAAATAATAAATTTATCCTACTGCAGATGATTGTCCAGGAAAAAATCAAAGGAAAAAAAGGCATTGGAAGGAGAAAACTAAAATGGATGTGAAATTTACGCAAGTAGCTGGAAGTCAGGAGTACAGCCGAACCAGTAAGATTGGCTCTAGATAGACATATTTTGAGTGAAACAGTCACAAACCTCTTCTGAGGACAAACACCTGGAAAATAAGAAATAGGTGGCAACATGTACGGGACATCGGTCTCATCAGCTTTGCAAAGCCTTTTTGAGAAAAAAGCTCTCGATGCTTCGTGATATAATTCACAGTATCATAGATCATTTGGTTTTGTTTATATAGATTGCATAATACACTCTATTTCATATATTTCACAAATCTATTTCATTTCACAGATCGCTTTTGATTAATTGAAACTCGATCAAGCCTGCTCGGGGAGCTTTCGGTGAAGCGCTATTTGCAAGAGCTGCAGCCCCGCGCTCTCTGCGCCGCAGTAATTTATCGCTTTTGACGCAAGGGAAAATAAACGCCATACGCTCAATAATCAATCAAACATAATCAAACCGCTTCCAATATTCACACAGGTGATATTAATTGATAAACCAATATAAAGCTCATATAGCTTATCAGGGTAAGGCAAATATTGACTTCTTCAAAACAGGTAAGAGCTCGTTAAAAGGAAAAACAATGTTTATAGTAATTATTTTACTTACATTTATTACGCACAAATAAAACATGAAATCACAACTCAGCTAAGTAAATGGCCGAAAATTTCTGTTTTAGGAGCGTTAGAAGAAATATTCGAGCAAACATGGCCGTGCGAAATGCCGAGATCCTCAAGTTGTTTTTTTTTCGCTTAATTTATTTTAGCATGGTATTTTTTTAAGTTTACTTAAAATATCACAAAAAACCATTTAACAGTAAATAAATATAAAATCTAATAATATTTTTGAATAAAATACTTGAGTGATTGTCCACGTGTTCGTTTTTATTTGGGTTTCGCCAGAGAAACAGAGAAACTCTGTTTGATAATGCCAACGTGAAAGGTTGGCGAAATCGGTTACAAATAAAAACGAACATGTGGAAAATCACTGAAGTATTTTATTCAAAAATATTACAATAGAATTCCACCAAGTATACTCTCTGTCAAAAATATTGAATTTAAAACTACAACACGTAGAAAAGCCGCAGTGTGTCCGACAGTACGTCAAGTGGGAATATACAGTCTGAGTTTATCCATGCTCGTTATAAAATTATGCAATTAGAAAGAATAAATATGTATTTATTAAATAAAGTTAGATAGCTCTGCAGGGGGGTTCGGCGAGGGAATTGGGCGAGGAAGCTGGACGAGCCCCCTTACGGCGTCGCTGTTACGGTCCGACGAGGCTTTTGCCTAAAACTGATTATTACAATTTCAACTCAAAATTAAATAGAAAAAATATCTGCATACCGATTTAAGCAAAATGAATTAGGTGAGTTTCTGTAATATTTTTTAAAACGCTAGAGTTATTATGATAGGAATTGACGAAAAGCCCAGTTATATTTGCTAATCAAGTACTGCTTGTAAAAATAGATACTGGTAAAACCGTACTATTAATGATAAAATCAAGACATATCAGTGGATGTATTTATAATTTAAATGCTCTAATTGAAAACTTAATAAAAATTATAAAAGAGCGATTACTGGACATGCTACTGAGCGGGAACCCAATGCCTCATAAATTCAATCAGCACATTCTGGTTTGTTTTCATGAAAAAAAATATTGAGAGAAAAAACATCCACTAAAGGTAAACTAAAATATTTACGAACGATTCATCGCGGAAAATAACGAATTCTCAATTATGATGCTTAATCGTTTCAATATGTTTAAGAATATTCATTTTTTTAACCGTGGCAGAAGTCGACTTCAACTCGTCAACTCCGTCAATCCGCTCTTCCGCGCCTGACGAGGGTCAATCCGTGCAAGAACCTGTTGTCGGGGCTCCGAAAGAGGGACGGGGGTACTGCGGGGGATGATATCGCTACAAGTAATCCACATTCATTCCAGGTTTATGGGTGATCTAGCATTGGGAAAAATCCATTAGATAATCATTTTTAACACAATAATATTTCTTGGTGGTTAAGTATTTTTTTAATGAAATTTCATTATAAATAATATCGTTTATTTAACATGAGTTCTAAGCCGCTTTAGCACGTGATTTTGCGATAAATATACTGATAAAAATAATAAGTAATAACTATAGCACGATTTAATTTTACTTAAAATACAACAGAGTTACGCTAAAATAATTTTAATTATATTTGAAAAAGTCGAATACAAAAAACAGATCAAATTGTGACTCTGGACCAAATTGCGATATGAGCAGAGAAAATATAAAGAGAGAAATATAAAAAGTCGACTAAAATAACAAGCAAAAACAATATTTTCATATAATTATTCCTAGCAAACAGGTAAAGTTTATATTCTATTCAATAAAACGCCCATAAATAATGTAAAGTGATCGCTGGCCTCAAACGAGGGATCAACGATATTTCAGGAATAAAAGAAAATGTCTAATAACCTAATTGACTTATCGGGGCGAAATTTAAATCTAATTACATAATTATTAAATGATATATTTTAGCTTTAATAGACTTTTATCGATTGAATCGTTATAATGAATAATTTATAAAATAAACATAAATCATGCTATTTGTACCACTTGATTGCGTTTTTACTTATGTTTTTTACAACGATAATATGTATAAAACGTTCGGTTGCGAAGCAGGGTGTTTTAATCCGACAATGTTATCATGCGACCAAATGTGTGCGACAGAAAAGAGTGCCACCAAATGACGGAGGATCTGGGTTTCTGCAAATGTTCTGAAGTAATGATTCCCGCGGGGGTCGTGCGGGGAGAGCTGCTGGATAATGGATTCAACGGGGCTAATAATTACTAAGTATTAGCGTTAAATGAGAGGATACGGCAGGGGTTATTATTCACACATTTAGGCTTTTTCAGAGGTCGAGAATATTTCAACTATCGGGTATTAATATCGCAAAAACAAAATAGGTTTGGAAGAAAAAGACCATAGTAACTGTACATTACAAGACATTTTGAATTAAAATAATAAGATTAATGGCGTAAAATTAATGAAAGAGAAGCGCGGTTAGATCGTGATTTAATTATGCGTGTATTTAATATCTTTAAACATTTCTTGGTTAAAATTTAATTTAAATCAGGCAAATATATTGAACAATTCAATTTTTTATTAAAAAAAGACTATTAATTTTATAACTGTAAATGTTTTTTATATTTCATTGAAAAAAACATTTAATATTAAATTTATGTTGACAATGTATTTTAAATATTGCTTGTAGCTTTAATACATTGTGTGGCCTTTCCAAAAGACCTTGGCTTGGTCGGGTGAGGCCCAGGGCCTGGAACACCTGCTCACGCTGAGGTGTTCCACGTCCTTCGGTCCATTTGACTGCGTTCAATTAGTTTTTTTTTCTACTGTGGACATTTGTAAGTTATAAATAAGTTACATAATGACATAAAAAATTCTAGATTTGCGTGTTCTGTTATTTGGTCTGCAGCGAGCCGCGCGCCCGCCTTCTGGAAGCATTCTACGAACCCACGAATAAGGCGTTGTAGCTAGTCACGGAAAACAATCTTAAATCTAAACTAGTCCCAATGTTGTTACAAATAAAATGAAATTCCCGAGAAATAAGTTTTATACGAACACTCATTACTTAAATCTAAAAACCCAAGGCCATGAACATTATTGCTTAAAATATATATCCAATAATAGGAAAGTGAGAATTTATTCATCTACTCATTTTAGTACAGTACGACAGTTTTTTTTTTTTTTAGAAACATCCTGCTAAATTAAAATTGATATGAAGATATTAGGACGAGGCGGCTCGGCTGCGAGGAAATACAGCGCCGACCGTCGATAAAAGTTCACCGGCCGAAATGCTTACCAAATTAATAAATTTTCGTTTTTGCCAATGCAGGCGGCGTTTAATATGTTGTTTTTTTTTAGATTAACAACATATAAAACGAATAATTCAAATAAAAAAAATCAAATAATTTTTCGAATCACAGGAAGGATCAGAACCGGCCGGCTCCGGCCGAAGTTCCGAATGAGAAAATGAGTGTTATTTGCAATTAAGTAACCAATGTCCTTGAGCAATTTTTTTTTAAAAAATTTGTTTCTTTAAGTGGTTTTCCCTGTAGTTTAATAAGTGAAGCGCTTTTTAAAAACAGGGAGACATTACTTTTTTCCGACTTTATTAAAATATAAACATACATTTACATATAATTGATGCGTGTATAATATAAAAACTTACTTTCATAGCATAGAATATTTGGATGGTAAAAAATGGACCTGATTTCGGTTAAGATTCGTAGCGAGCTCAATATTTGAGTTGAGTTATTCTTTTCATTTGTTTTTTTTTTTTTGAGAGATAAGTAATACAATTCACATCGATATTGATCACAAATATACTAAATAATTTGTAATGTCTCGTTAGGCAGAGCTTTGATGACTTGAAGCCCGCGACGAATGGCGCGGCGCGCGTAGGCACCGGCAATCTAATTTAAATCCTTAAAAACAAACATAATACGGTTTCAATTATTCCAACAAACACGGGGAGAGCTCGAAAACTTCAATACTGTTGAAAAATTCTGAAAAAGATTCAGCTGGTAAAAATCCTTTGAAAAGTTTTATAACTGTTCACAAACACCAAAAAAAAAAAAAAGGAAACATCGAGAAACATTTACGGGGTGTTCGTACTTTGGTTGAGGAAGACTTCAAGAGTGAATTCAAACTCTGGTCGTTGGAGTGATTAGGCTATAATACTAATTATTCCCAACATATTTAAAATAGTCGTAATGAAAGATTTTATTTACGATCTAACGACGATAGGATAAATTGGATAAGAAAAAAAAC
The DNA here is from genome assembly GCA_022113835.1 of Atopsyche davidsoni. Classification (NCBI taxonomy): domain Eukaryota; kingdom Metazoa; phylum Arthropoda; class Insecta; order Trichoptera; family Hydrobiosidae; genus Atopsyche; species Atopsyche davidsoni. The sequence continues at coordinate 398,009 of JAILWY010000016.1, forward strand.
TTTTTTGGGTATTCAAATAATTCCTCATTATAATAAATTTGAATTTTTTTTTTTTTGTAATTTGATGTTGGGACAACAGAGGCGATTAAGAGGGAGTTAAACTTGAAGCACAGAAGCAGTGATCCATTGTGTTAATAAGTTATATTATCGTTGAAGTTGAGTGCCAACCTCGACAAACGTATTTTGACTGTAATTGCACAAGGTCTGCGAGGTACGCAGTACTGTGGCTGCTCGGAATTAATGCTATATCAACAAAACATATCTATTGTTTACCTAAAAAAGGTTCTGAGATATCCGCCGCTGGTACTCTCCGAGAGCTCGCCCGGCCTCTCCCGGGGGGCGGGAAGGCCGCGGTTCAGCCAGCTCAGGGGGAATAATAAGTGTATCAAATATTGATACTTACTACTGAATAAATATTGATTTATATCATAAACTCCAGTATCGGAGAGCAGGCATTGCGTGAGGCATTGTTTACTAATCGATATGCTTCATTATCGTCGATAACGAAGAAAATGAAAAGTCGCAATGATGTGAGCGGATTTAGATTTTAACTCAAAAATACAGACTTAAAGCATGCGCACAGTTATCGAGTAGCATAGATTTAAATTGTCTTGTGGAGCAGAATTTGGAAAAACTTACAGTTTAAAAAAATAGTAAAGTGACATAGAATATTGGTCAGGTCGGAGATTATGAGAAAAATCCGATAGCCACAGCTCGAGAATCGTTCGCAGCAAATAGCACCAGTCAGCCGCGGCGAGGCGGGAGGCTGCTCGAGATCAGACTCATCAGTTAGTTAGAGTTACTTATTTTTTATTTATTTACATTAAGATTTTTACGTCCGCTTCCAGTCGCTAGGAAAAGAAATATCACAATAAATAATGGAAACAGGTATAGAAATTCTTTATCGATTTATATAAATATAAACCGACCGTAGAAGGCACCGAAATAATATGTAAACAATAAGCTAAATAGTAGATCTCTTTTGCAACGGTGATGAAATTCCGCGAGTAAAGGAAAAGACGATCAGTCCATTTGTAATTTCCCTCGGACTTCCCGTGCCGATCGTGGTCCGCTAGCCGGGCAGGCCGCGGATCCGATCAGCCCTAGCTCAGTTTCAGTAACCAAATAGGACAGGTAATTTGTTGGAACATAATACGTCGGGCCGGTTCGAGCCTCGGCGGGGGAGTTATGCGATCTGGCTTCCGACTGAAAGGTTTATTGATTGCAGAAGTATTTATGTTCCCAAATATATATTCTTGTCCCTGGAACCGCACTGGGTGAACAGTCAAATATAATTTTGAATTTAGAGTGACAGATCTGCTGTAAATTAAAATGACAATTAGGTATTTCGTAATCTTGATTCAAAGTGAGGATATCCACGAAACACAGAAAGATGATTGTTTTACCCATTAAAAAAATTCGATAGCGATTGATTTTTAATTCCAATTCAAAGAAGAATTTAAATTTTATTATCACGTGTGTTTATTCACAAGTGTTTGAATTTAAAATACAAATATATTCATCAACCAGTACATAAGCGAGCGGGCGCACTACCGAGTGGAGACGAGACGAGACGAGACGAGACGAGACGAGGACCGCCGGGGGTCGTCCAGGCCGGGAGTGCGGTCGGGCGGGCTCCCCGGTAATAAACGGCGCTTTCAGAGGACATGCAAATGAACAGTCGGTAGTAGGATGATACGGCCGAGGCCGAACGGATCCAACAGGTGACGGCCGCGCCTAGCAACAGTTCGGGGCAGTCAGTCAGTTCGTTCGAAAAATAATCAAATCCAAGTTTCAAGTAAATGTATTAATTAACCTAAAAACGGTTTTGAGATATCAGCGAGGAAATCGTATGCCATGAATAATTCTTCAAATCGACTGCTTTTTGCAAGCAGTATTTTTTGGATGCGGTCGGCGCTCAACCGCTCTGAACCTACCTGTGCCTTGGAGGGATGCGGTCCTCCCTGGAACTCGATGGTGCCGTAGGCGTCGGTAGGAGCCGCCCTCGTGTGGCGGGCCGCCTGCCACGCCTCGGGAGCGCCGGCCGGAACTGCCCCCGCCCCCGCCGCCCCCGCCCCAGCCCCCGCCCCCGCCCCCGCCCCCGCCCCGGGCCCCGCCGCGCAGTGCTGGGCGTAAGACAGCCCGCACCAGCATCTGTAATCAACAATAAACCACATTAAGATCGATACCACTTCAACATTGTTTCCAAAAAATAGCCTTAAAAAAAAAAAATATATATATAAGTGTAAGCTTCCCCAAAATTGGATAAAGCACTGAAAACATCTGCTAGACGCAATGCGCTGTCAGTCTCCGAGGAGAGTATTTCCCGAACAGAATATTTATAGCAAGCGACTCCCGGAATAAGCCCACGGTTTGTATGACAAACTAAGGGGGCGGCAGAGCAGCGCTGGACCGGCGCTGCAGGTGCGGAGTCACCCGTAGTCGGGTTTGGTTTCCTCCAATCACGACGTGTTTTTTGTAATATAAATCCAGAATATAACTTCAGGCTCCGCATGCAAATGTATTAACCGATTAATTTTAGCTATATAGATGGAGATCACTCGAAGAGTTTCTCTTCACCAATTTTTATTATTTGGCCGATCAAAAAAAGCACATAAAAAGATGTAGAAGTATTTAGGGCAAAGGTGAGCAACCTTTTTAATCAACGGGCCAATTTCAAATTTTTTTGGCGGGCCGCACATAAAGTAACACTTATTAATAATTTACAAAACTTTATTTATAATAAACATTAGAATAAAAAAATATAAAATTTAAAAAAAAGTAAAGATTTAATATACAAATTTTAATGCAAAATAAAAACAAACAAGATAAGAACAGATAAACGAATTTACTTGAAATTTTAAATGAGAAATTTGGCACTGTTTTTTCGATACAAGCTGATCTATATCAACCGGAATTGATGAGGTAGCTACACGTACGCAACTTTCTAGTCCAGCATCACTCAGTCTTGATCGGTGATCTTTTGATTAATTTCATGGTTGAAAACAATTGTTCGCAAACATACGTACTTCCGAACAGAGACATCATTTGCTTTGCATTTTTCGTCAAAAGCGGAAATTTCTCAGGGCTCAGATAAAATTTATAAAAATTTTCGATGATTACTGAAATTTTTTTTTTTAAATTGGTATTATTTTGCACGTCAATCACTTCCATTTGTAAGTCTTCGGGAACTGTATTAACATCTATATTAAATGGCGAGGAAAACATTTTCATGGAAACCGCTGTCTTCTCAGCTTTGAACATTTGGAATCGTAATTGAAATTCGTTGATTAAAATGTCTATATGTTGTGCGTATTTTTGAGAAGAAGTAACGTTTTCTTTTTCTAAATGTGGAAAGTGAGACATATTATTCTGCAAAAGATGCTGTTTCCACAATTTTAATTTGCGCTCAAAGCCCTGAATTTTATCATACAAATTGTGAATAAACTGTCCTTTGCCTTCCTTCTGAAGTTCCACATTAAGGTCGTTGAGATGCTGAGTCATGTCGATAAGAAACCCAAAATCGCACATCCATTATTTATTACCAAAATGAGGAAAAGCATATCCCTTCATATCCAAGAACAATTGTATTTCGCTTTTTAGGATTGCACCTCTACTAAGCCAACGTACTTCGGTATTAAAAACCACGTCGCCATATTTAGTTTCTAAATCTTTCAAGAATTCTTTAAATTCACGGTGATTTAACGCGCGCGACTTTATAAAATTGATTACTTTAATTATTGGTATTATGACATTTGGTAAACTCAATCTTTTCGCACACAAATTTTCCTGGTGAATTATACAGTGGTTAACGAATATTTCCTTTCCTGTGACCTTCTTAATGTCTTGAAATAGCCTTCCCGATACTCCTACCTCCATGCTTGACATTGCTCGTGCTCCATCTGTCGATATATCAATATTCTTTCCTAATGAAATTGAAAAATTTTCCAACACAGACTTTAGTTCATCGTACAAGTCTTTGCCGGTTGTAGTCCCTTGCATTGGAATCAGTGAACACAATTCTTCGGTAATATTAAATTAGGTGTCAATACCACTTAAAAATATAGCCAGTTGTGCTGTATCGCTAATATCGCAACTCTCATCAAGTGCCAAAGAACAGTGTTCAATTCAACAAGTCTTCAATTCTCCTTGCAATGGTGAATCTTGATAAAACTAATGTTTGAAATAATATTTATTTTATCAGGAAATGCTATTTCTGCAACAGCAGTCAGACATTCTTTTATCATCTCTCCATCCGCAAAGGGTTTCATTTTTTTTGCCAGTATTTGACTGATAACAAAACTTGCCTTTATTGCCGTATTTGATAAAATAGCATTATTTTTAAAAATAGTCTGTTGTTTTCCTAAGACAAGTGAGTAACTCGTCACAAAAAATTGTTTTGGTTTAGTATGTACTACAATTTTATTATAATTAATTTTATAACAATATATTGATGGGAGAGAGTCGATAAAATAAATTCAATTTTAAAAATGCTTGGCGGGCCGCATAAACATATTGAACGGGCCGCGTGTTGCTCATCCCTGATTTAGGGAATATTGAGCTTGGGATTATTTTATAAATATATATGTTTTCAATAAACAATCAAGTCTTCTTAAATTGCCATATTCTGTAATTTAAAAAAAAATTTTTGTTTAAACGCCCAAAACATGTTCATTCAATTCAAACTACTTAACAAGAAGAGGAACAGAGCAGAAGAGACGGCAAGCTGATAAAAGAAACTGGCGATCTTTACCGCAGTTACAGCCGGCTATTCAAAAGCAATTTTATTTAGCACATTTTCATGAAACATCTAATCTTTTTTACACATGAATACGACCCATCGTTTGTAAAGTTGTGAGATTAGAATTTATAATATATATATTATGAAGGTAAGTCCAAATTGTTCCTTAATAATCTATAAATATAAAGCTCACCAATTTTATAAAAGCACAAATCTTTTTATTCAAAAGGATGTTAAATTCATAATTTCTTTCGGTATATTGTTATGAAAATTAACAATTTACCGAAAGAAAACATACGTAAGTTAGATAAACATATTGCAATGTATAAATTTATCCTCCACCTCGGCACGGATTCGCCCGCCGACCTGAAATGCAATATGAGTGAATGCCTGAAGTGTCTGCTCTGGAAGCCAATGCAAGCGGAATACGGAGGCTGTATTTATTAAGTTCAAGGTTTATGAATTTGTGACGCTTGGATAAACAAGCAAAAATATTATTCATCGAAATACCTAGATAAATGATAAGTAATAAATTCGATAACTAATGCCAGACTTGATAACAACACACAATATGCGTGTGCTTTGAATTAGTCATATTTGTATTGAAAAATTAATATCCTATGTTATGTATGTATATATATATGTATATATATATATATATACATTAATAATTCAGAATGAAGAATGAAAAGTAAGAATTCAACGTGGAAAACAAAATAGATTACATTGTCGGTTAGAATTTTATTAATCTGAATCTATAAATAATATGTACAGTGACAGATAAAATCGATAGTAAATCGTGCGACTTAGTGAGTGTTCTGATTTGTATATTCCGTGGATGCATATGCCGCTTACCGTGTAGACCTCGACTGTCTAAGTCAAGTCAAAATACTTTTGATTAAAGATCTTAAACCAATAAACTGGAATTTTCGTCAATAAAACTCAAAATATAAAAACCCTTTAAAACTTTTTTTGCTAAAAAAAAATATGTAAAATTGAATTAATTATTTATGGAAACATGTTACTTGATGTGAAGTATAAGGAAAACATATTTGTATTTAATGACATTGGCTACATTTCAATTTACGAAATAATACGAACTTGTCAAAAACATTGCACGGTAAACTGAATAAAGCTATGATGTTAAGCTCATCTCAGTCATTTGAAATAGAACGAACAAAATGTTAATTATTCAAATGTAGGTTTTGTTGACAATGTTAGGGGATGAAAAATAAGAGATATTGAGTTAACAAGGCACGCTTATATGATCTGAGCTCTTTGAGGAAGGGATGTCACAGGGGCGAGTTCATCCCGCTAGGCACAGCGACGTGAAGGGTAGCACAGCTCCATTAGGGATGTAATCGAGTCATTATTAGATAATTCCTCAAATTACCTTCAATTAATTTAACCAGGCAATTCATATGATTATCTTAAATTAATTGTTCGCAGAATTTAATCATAATGTAGAAGCTGGCAGAGAGCGAGTGCGTGTCATACTATTTATATCGAGAGTTCTACATGTTCCTTAAAATATCAAATCATAAGTTAACTATTATAAGCCTGTTTTATCTTTGAGTTTACAATAATTCACTCGTAGTCATGTAAAGGTCTACGTTTAAAGAAAATAGAACACTCATATGCACTAATAAATCTTATGGAAGATCCTAGCAGATGTGCAGGATTCAGTAAATATTGTGAATCTATGGACTGAGATATCACTCAATTTATTTCAAAAGGTTTTCGAACATATTAAATTCTACAGCCAGACGGGCTCGCTTCGAACTGAGACTCTCAAGAGGGTAGCACTATTTCACCAAACACCAGATGATTCTACCATATCTCACTGAATTCAATTTTGATCATCGAGTTGCCAACATAAACAAAAAAAAATGTAATAATCTGTGTCAGCATGCGTAATAAACTATAGAGCTAGAGTGGGAATGAACTAAGCCAAAACACAAAATAAGACACCAGGGCAAGGATCGAGCTGACAAACTTCTAACACGATTTGAGGTCTAAGGCGTTCACACGAAGCATCTGTTACTCCTATTTAAAGACATTATTTCAGTCTCGCATTTGGATGATGTTTCGTTGCTTCCGTTTTTATTCAAACCTGCAACAAGACCTTTTATGGTATAATTTTATTTATCGAGTCAGTGCTAAGAGTCCGGGGGGCTTTTTTTCCTGAGCGACGTTAAATATACTTAGAGATAAAAATAAAAACAATGAAGTCTTTACTATTGGGTAAACGAGAGAAGAGCTTCCAGATTGTTCCGAGAATGCTCGTTCCCAGATAACAAGGCGAATTACAGGGCTTCATTAAAAATCCTCCTGTGTAAAAGACTAATAAGATGTCCCGGGGCTCGGGGAGGGGAGGCACGTAAGGGAGGTTGGGACGTGAAACTGATAAAAGACCTGCAATATCCTCTTTAACGGAGGGAAACTTAATAAAGTGGATTGATTATTCTAATTCTTTTAGTATTTCAACATTTTTATCAAAGCGTCGGTCGCTATTGGTAATTAAACCCTTTGATGATATTGTAATTTAATTTTTTCAAATTAAATATTTGATATTTGATACTTGATAAAAAATATCTTAGAGAAAAGAAATAGGTTCAGATTTTCAGTGTGATCAAATTTTTTACCTCACATGCACCGCGAGCGTATAGCAGAGCAATGCATCTAATTTTGTTAAATTTAGTTTCTACTTAGTCCGACTTACTTCAAAACATTTTGAAAACTTCACTCACGTTTACAAGTTTTTGTCTGTCAATATCCAAAAACCGTTTGTCTTTATTTTATCTAAAAACGACGTATTTTTTGAACGCCGTAAAAATTTTGTGTTTTTGTTTTCACCCAGGAATATTTTAATACATACGGATTTTTTTTTTATGGTATTGCTGCTTTACTCTTCATTTCTCCAAATTAGTGCTTATAATATAACATTTTTCAGGTTTAGAAGAATGAATACTATAATATATTTCTTCGAGGAGTCAAATTAACTGCCATTGGTAAGAATAGGTATACATGTAATGTCGGTAGCTTTAGTGTTAAACAAACCTATGCACTGCTACTATGGTTTCCTTTTTTTTCTTTCTTTTTTTATTATTTACAACATCTATTCATAAAGTAGGGTCAGCACTTTATTTATAAGAAGGCACAAAATGCGATACAAATGGTATGCTTCAAAAAATATGATTCCCAGTGAGTGGGTCCCTTTTATAGACCTTTTTAAATGAAAATAAATAGCAGCGGACAGCGAAGCACAAAAAGATATTTTCATTTTATCGAATAACTCTTATAAAAATTGAACACCAAGCACGAAGTTTTAAAATTATCCAAATCGCATTTCAAATAATGTAGCACATCAATGCACAAACAAATTTATTGATTTTTAATTATTTATTTATAAAAAAAATATATTTTAAGTTTGAAAATGATAATGCGCAAAAATATATAAGCTCCTGATAATGCGTAAATGGCATAAAATGAAAAAATCAGTTCGAGATAATTAAACAGCAATATGTATACCCTTTGAAATAAAAGTTAAATAACATAATATTAGTAATAAAATTGTTATGGCTCTACGAGAACTCAGACTTTCAGGTGAGCACGCCAGAAGTCGTTTGGTGTTTACTTAGGAGTGTCCATTAAATCATTTTATGTTTCAATGTGAGCAAAATAAAGCTTCAATTGTAAACGTTCGGTTTTTAGGGTGTTACGCCACATTCAATGTTCCAGCGTCTTCAGCAATGAACATGGTTCAGTACCGGGACCGAAACAATCGACAATTAAACAAGCATAAAACGCTACAAAGCTATCGAGAACCGAAAATTGATGGCAACTGCAGATTAAAGCGATAACTTGACTTGCACACAACGACTATAGGAATAATCCTCACGATATAAATAGTTTTATTAGTTTTACTACGTTTCCTGGCTTAATGCGGTGATGTGTGATTTAGTTCCACTATACAGAAAATGTTATCAACTACTGTATGTTTACCGTTTATGCCTGAACACATGAACCACACCTGACAGCAGAATTCATTATTCCTGGCTTTTGTACAGCCACTTCTTTGATATATACCCCGGCAGGGGTTGTGAAGGCTTCGCGGAACCACCGGGTAGAACTGCCGTGATACGAGTCAAAATTATACCCTATTTATGAATGGTAATGTAAGATAATTTAAACATATTGCTGTGCGATCATAACTAGTTTGATAATATGTTTACAAATCAGGAACCCAATTGAATACATTACTACTGAAGCAAGAACTACCATCCAACCAGCCAAATTATATACTTAAAGCTATTTAACTACGAATATATGGATACTTGTATTACAATAGATATCTTCGAGTGGTTACAAATCATCAAAGTATTTTCAATGTAGTTTTTCATTGAATCCGAGAAGGGGAGGGCATTTAGGATCACAGGTTTTATTTGAATTTAACATTGTTTCTAGATTAATTTCCTTGAAAAAAATCCTCTCCGCTGGTAGGTTTTAAATGATTTCACTGATACAATAAGGCATATGCCAGAAATATACAAAGCCAGACACAGTTACTCTTCCTCATCTCTTGTAACATCTACTCTTACAGACTACTTGGTTACGAACTCATCGTTCAGATTATCATAGATTAATTATGTTCGTAAAATGAAAATGTATAAAATATGATTTTATTTTATCAAAATATACAAAAAAATATGCATACATCTATAAAGTTTTTTTGATAGAAAGTCATAGATTTTTATTTTACCCACGTAGGTGCGCTGAGGGAAAAGTATATGTAAAAACTATTTGTATGTATCCAGAGAACTTATCGAGTAAGAAAAATTGTGACAATTATTGTCGTATATCTTTTTAATATAAGTTTTGCTTAAAAACTATATGAAACTACTTAAAAACACTTTTAAATTTAAAAAAAATGTTAAGGTATGGAACACTTGACTGCACTCACTGCAGAAGATATTTATTCTTGTATAAACTTTTGATCAGAAGTCTCCGACCTAACAGTGAGCAGTTTGTACTAATGATGGTTTATAAGTTACTGTTCAAATTTATCATACAAGTATTAACAGTATGTATTAATACGTCTAATATTATCGACAGAATTTACTATCGGATTTCCATTTTGATATTTTAAATAATAACATTTTTGTGATTTTCCACGTTTTGATATTTATTGGTGACCGGTTTCGCCAACCGTTTCGTTGGCATTTTCGTTTGAATACAAAACGTAAAAAATAGCAAAAATATTTTTATTTAAATATCAATACGTCGTTAAAAATTATAACTGTTTGGTTTAATTTTATAAGTATAATTTTAAAATTTACACTTTATTAGTTAGTCTACGACCTGTTTTCTTATCTTACCTACTAATGTAAGATTTATTTATCTGTAGGTGATGCGATTAATTTTAATTAATCAAAATAAACTATACGTTCTTATACTGTTGGACCTCAGTTAAAACAGAGTCGTTTCATAAAACATACGTAAGTCTTGAACAAAGACAATGCATACTGCCTGCTTTGAGTTCAGCATGTAGAAACATGTTTCTATACTTCTACGACTTAGACATCAGTTTATTGGATTTTTAAGCGAAGAAAGAAACTTTTATATATATTCCACGGGTAAGATATATCCTAGCGCAGATTTTACGAAATTGAAAACATAAGCAAGCTATCAGGTAAACAAGCAAGGAAATCGTTTAGAGATTTGCCTATGTTCCAGGCTTGATACGTCTCCGGTATTTTAATAAGTAAAATACTTTTTACTGACTTGGCATTATCACACTTAGTTTGATAATGCCAACGTGAAAATTTGGTGAAACCGGTCACCAATAAAAATTTATATGTAGAAAGATCACTCAAGTATTTTACCCACTTCAAATATTAAAATGGAATTCCACCATGTACTCAGTGTCAAAAATATTGAATTTCAACATCTCCGGTATTTGATTTGTTTGAAAATAACCGCATCGGATGGAATCGTCCCTTTGAATATTTTCTTTCTCTTTAAACTTCAACATACTTTGTTATTTTAAAATGTTGACACTAAAGAATAATATTTATTAATATCATCAGCGTTCGATAATTAATGTGTGGATTAAACAAATAATGTTTCTTGCGATGAGAAGCCTGTAAGGGTGGAAATTCACGGCGAAAAATGTGAAATCCATGCAAATCACAATATCCGATGTAAAAGACAACGGTAGTGCGCAAATATTGCAAGTAAAAAAAAAACATATTAAGGACTCTCTTTACTTTGTTACTTCAACTGAGGTTCTACTACGAGGCCGTGGTGCAATGAAAAATGCTGTTTTATGTTAACGCGTTTGATCCTGCGAGTGCGGAGTGAGTACAGAGCGACCTCTTTTAATTGTTAAGCCTAATTATGTAGGGGATTCTGGCCGCGCGTGAGGCTGGGGCTGACACATCAGGGGCTGACGGGTGAGGTGGGAACTCATTATGTCAGAGGGACGGAGACGACGGCTTCGCGTTATGTCAGAGATCTATAAAAGAGCTCCGTAATCACCGCAATTGGGAAGAGTAGAAAGCTGCTAGTCAGCCAGGTTGGCGAGCATTGGGAAGCTTTCATGGGATATTGCAGCTGTGTCTGGAATCACGCGTCTCTAGAATTAGCACATTTTTCACGTGAATCTTAAGCGAAGGTGCATACAGGCACACTTGGGGTGGAGGGGGGGGGGGGGGTTGTACGATGTTATTTTTTTTTAATGATAGTATTCTAACAAATATAACATAGTGCTCAGTTCCGTATAAAACTAAAAATTATCGCGTCCATTTTATGATTTCAAAAGAAGTTGACGTTGTTTAGCACACAACAAAAAAGCTCAGTATGTGTTCTCAGTAAACTTCTCTGGAAACCGATACACGTTTAAAGTGATACCACCGAGTACTCTCTGTCAAAAATATATTTAGAAAAAAAAATCAGGCATATAGAAAGAGTTGTGACATTTTAAAAATAAAACTACGTAACGACCAGCTTTCGATCGTCAAATACATTTGGATTCAACTGACCGGAGAAATCTATCGTAATTTAACTACCAGGGCAAGTTAAATTACGCCCTGCCACTTCACAAACGAGAGCTTTTATTCGGCACTTGCAGCTGTCTTCTTAGCGGTCTGGTATATAAGTCTGTTTTATGCTTTCGAACGGTCGGGTATTATCAAGTCCAAGAATAATTATAAAAGGAACAATTAATTTTCGAGTAGGTTAAGTTGAGTACTCCACGGAAGCGTTAGCCGGCCTCCTGCCCGCGAGCGCTCTGCTCCGAGGACGGAACAACAAATTGCCCCTTCGCCAATCCGCACAAAGGGAGGGAGGTGTCCAATTAACCACGTCATTCTGTTTTCCTGGCAAAGGGTAGTGAATTTTAACTGCAATAATCTAATATATTATATATATATATTAGAATATTCTATTAGTTAGATTTCCGCAAATTATTCACATCCATGTAAACTTTATTATGTAAAACTTTATTTATCATGATGATAAATTTAAAACCAGATTCCTGGTGTAATCTGAAGTTAAAGAAATATAAATTTTAAGAAATCTTATTTTTGGTATATTTTTTCTTTCAGACGCAAAGCATTGCGATATCGAAATACCCAATATATAAAAATGTGTTTCCAATAATTTTTCATATAAATAAATATTTTATACTTGCATAAAAAAACAAAAGCAATATGATGAATGGTTTTAATTCAAATAATTTGTATCGACACGTAAATTAAATAGGTGTGCGCCCGATTACATCAGATTGGCATTTTTTGTCAGGACGACGATCAAACCAGCAACCTCTCGAGAGTCAACGGTCCAACCGCAAAGCCAACAGTCCAACCATGTATATTAGTAATTAAGGTTTTTAGTAAAAATATTTAAAAAAAACATTTGAAAATAAATCTCTTTGAAATTCCGACGCGTTCATTTAATATCAATGCGTCGATATGTTTTCACACACTTTGCCTGATCCACGGGAGCCAGTGCATGCGGTACTAATTCAAGATAAAGATTATAATTATCAGAAGTAGCCAGAATCACAAGCTATAACATTCTGGCCGAATAGAGCTTTTCAATTATTTAGGCATTTCAGATGCATTCAGTTCTCTTACATATCAGAGCAGCTTACAAAAGCTTGATCCACGAAATATTGAATTCATTTACACACAGCAAGCAAAAAACACAGCAAGACTACAAATACATATTTTTAAATAAACACTATAACATGTAACTTGTCAACTCTTAACTAGCATTTTAAAAGATTAAATAAATTATATCTGATACAGTATTACAATTAACTGAATTTTAAAACTTGTATTTGAATACTATTTGCTAAAAAAATAATGATTAAATTATTATCGAATTAACAACGACACAACCTCCAAGTAAAGAAAAACGATTTTTCCAAAATGTCAAGAAAATTTTAATTAAACGCCCTTACTCTCCTCACTCTGTAATTTTATAAGTGATAAAATACTGTCATTAAAGTAAGACCTTTTATTCAACCAACACTACGGGGGACTCAGATGTGTTCACAAAGCGATACACTCACAATACCTGCTATTTGGCGGCAGGTGTTATTGTCTATTATATATTTTTTTGTTCCCAGCCGAGCACACTCGATACAACGTTGCATGATAATAATGCCATTTGAACCTCAGGCCGAGGTGAGTGGAGCAAAATACTTGCTCCCAATAAAATAAAATTCACGCAATTTGAGCAGGTAAACGCGCTGGGATGTTTGGGGTCCTATTTGAAGAGCGTATCGGGCCTTCTCGCTACCTGTCTGGCGCCACCCCCGCGACCGAGTTGATCGATTGTCCGACGGAGTTGGATGGTCCGAGTGGATCAGGGGGAGAGTTAATTTGAAGTACACGTAGAGTGGACAGTGATGACCTGTCGCTAGCAACTGTTGAATCTTTCATGAGTCAATATTTTACAATTACAATTCTAACCCCTTAGTATGTATATATAAAATATATAAATATTTAAATATATTGGGTATAGTGAATAAATATTTTATTTGATTATATGTAAAGTGTCCATTCTGGTCCAATACCTTTTGCAATTTTTCTGGCAGTAGCATGATTCCACGTTCCAAATTTTTTTATTCTATGCTATCAAAAAACCGATACAGGTGCTTTTTGACCTCCTCATTTGAAGTAAAGGTTTTACTGTCTAAAATTTTTTGTAGAAACCAGAACAAATAATGACCAGAAGGTGCCAGATCTGGAGAATATGGTGGGTGTGGCAGTATGTCCCATCCAAGCTGCAAAAGCTTTTGGCGAGTTACCAAACTTGTACGAGGTCTCACATTATCTTTGTGGAGCACTACACCATTTATTATGATGAATTCTGGCCTTTTCTTTTTAAGTGAATCATTTAATTTTTGTCCAGCTGATGACAGTACACTTCAGACGTTGCGGAAGAAAGTCCGGTAGAAGCTAAAAAAAAAAAAAGAATTTCTTTTCCCACCAAACAGATAGCATGACCATTTTTAAAAAAAATAAATATCGGCTTTCGAAGTGCTTTGAGCCCAGGGATCTCTTGATCATGATCTCTGTCATCAGAATGCTTCTTCGTATCTGTAACCCCTTCTGCTGCTGCAGCTGAGTCATTTTCCTAATGTCAAATTATTTTATTTGCAGAGAACTGATAACGTACGAGATGATTGTTATATTCAATTGAAATTCAATCTAAATGTTAATTAAATGCTGAAGACATCGTAGACGGGGTTCGAGCAGTGTGGGTATTGATTATGATACAACCCGCGGGGAGAAACAATGTTGGAAGCCGATGCCCCAGGGGTGCAGACTCTGTCAAAGCCAGGACTGCCAATCACAGATACAGGGCGAAGTAAGGCATAAAGATTTTATACAGGGTATTTCTAAACGCATTACAGACTCTTGATATAGGTATTTTTACTAAATAGGGTACAAAAATATTTTACAAGATACTTTCCAAATAATCAGCACATTCCCAAAATCTATTTACATTATTTATATGCTTAGATTATAATTATTTTTGTGAAAATTGAACGTCACAATCAGAGCGTATTATTTTACCTATATAGGTTTATTAGTATGATTAAGTACATTTTTTATCACATTGAAACGATTAGAGAAACTCAGAAAAATACCATCGTGACTTGCGTGGGATTCGAACCCACATCCCCACGGCTTACAAACACCGGCCATGTAAGCCGTGGGGATGTGGGTTCGAATCCCACGCAAGTCACGATGATATTTTTCTGAGAGTTTCTCTAATCGTTTCAATGTGTGAAAAAAATGTACTTAATCATACTAATGCTTAGATTAATCAAATACCACAGCACTCACTGGGGAGTGCTGCCACATCTGGGCAACTAAAGCAGAATATATATTTTTAGTTTTAATAAAATAAAAACAATTAATAAATTAAGCACCAAATATTATTAAATTGAATTTTATTATATTATAAAATTTTAAATGTCACGCAGAAAATATACTAGAGAACAACTTATTAAACATACATAAAATTTTTAAAAAATCTTACAGCATATCGCGATCGACAGAAAGTCGACGCCACGGTAAAAGTAAATTGAAATACAATTGAAATATATTTTAATTATTTCTCGCATTATTATTTTTCATATTAACATACTCATTAAAAAAAGTGCTTATATTCTAATTTGTAAAAGTATCATACCATACAAACACAATCTGTAAAATTATTTTATATAATAATAAAACTCGTATGGTAAAATATTAAATATGTATTTTATTTTTGAACGAATTTTTGTGATTGGGATTAAATTAAATATTTCTGAAAAATTTTGGTTTTAATTCTAAGCAAAAACAATATTAATTTAGAGAACAAAACAAATACGAACACTACGACATCCGACAAATATCTTGGAATAGAACTTATGATAGGGGTAAAAGAAAAGATTTTGCATTTTAGCACGCTTTGTATTGTTGGAATTATGCACGGCTAGCCTTCAATATCGTGCAATTCGCGTATTTAATGCCACGTCTTTGGGTGTTGTTCAGTAAAAACTTTAGAGCACCCCCTCACAGGTGACTACCGTGCCCCCAGTGCATTTTGACTTACACCAGTTAAGGGTTGCTCGTGTCTATTGGCACACGCCCAATTACTGTATTTGAAGCATACATGTTGAGCTCGAGTTATTTGGGGAGATTTGTTGGGAAGTCTCCAGGAGGAGGTAGTTCTTTAGCTAAATTTCATAAAATCACACGACCGCTCCCGCTAGGTGTACGATACAATTTACGAGGATTAAAAATTGCGCATATAAATCGTGCAGCCCCGATGGGATGAGAAAATTAGTGCTGATGGTTCACGCAAGTCAGTGACTAATTGAGGAAACGTTCCACTCGAGAGCGGTAGCGTGAAATATGGAAAATAATAAACACGTTGTAATGTTTCACCTGTTTAATGCGTAATGTACAGTCATCGCCAGTAACTAATTAATTACTCGAGGAACTAACTTTAAGGTGCGCTTTTACCTTCGCAGAGCGAGATGTGTGCTGAACTACAAACATAGTTCACTCTTAATGGGATTAGTAACAATTGGTTTTGGGACAATACGCATTACCAATATACAACACACCGGCCTCACCTGGCACGCTCGTGACACGGCTCGACAGGAAGGCGCTTGGAGGCTTTGGATACTTCGAGTTCGAGGTTTGGATAGCAAATTGTGGAATATTTTAAATTTACGATTTTACATTCCACCAAATGAAATTTCACGTTAAATTTAATTGATTTTCAAACTACAACAAATAAACAAATCAAATTTTATGTCTTTTACGGGTTTTGTAATATATGATCATTTTCATCTTTCATTTAAATTTTTTTAAGAGAATTCTTATTATCCGACGTAACTACTTCGGGAGGCAGATCTCCCGGGCACATTTTTAACCTCACACTAACGAAGAAGTGTGTGATATAAGCTATGGGGGGAAGGGAGGGATCCGTAAGGAAATGAAGAGCAGGGGCAGCGCGGCGTGCGCGGCTGGGGCCGCTCTGGCATGAAGCATTCTTATACAACACGAAGAGAATCGAAATGAACGATTTTTATAAAGCAAAAATAATCCTCCCCCTACAATGTAATTGGAAAAAAAATTACCGACGCGGACGTAACATAAAGTTCAAATTTTTTATTTATTTGGAAAACTGTTCTTTAAGTATTTAAAATTATGCGTATAATAATTTTAAATGAAATGAAAAATACAGAGATCAAGATACTGTTCTCAATGATAGATTTTTATTTTGACGGAGAGAAATTCTGAAACGTTATAATTGTTTAAAAACCATGTAGCTGCCAACTTTGTTAAAACGTAATTCATTAAGCATTTAATTAGTAACGCAATCATCAAATAAGTTATATTTATATATTATTTTATTATTAAATATAATTTCATAAAATATTTTGAATTATTCTGCTATCTAAAATTTTAATAATAATTTAACTCATCAATTAACGGCTTTATTTTAAAAATCAAAGTTGACTCGCAGCGGCGCGCCACTCCTTGGGATTATTTCACCTTGTGTTTATGAAACGTATAAAATTCCTAGTATCTTAAAATAAAACAATATTACAATGTAGCCCTATTAATTATATTAAATAAACTGTTTTATTATTTATTATATATTTTCATAAATCAAAAATGATTAGAGTTAATAATAGTTAGTGGCAATATTTCAACGAAATTAAAAAAGTCTGATGATTAAGAATATGTTTTTAGTTTCTTAGTGAAGAATCTTACGTAAGCATTAAAACCATTTAGTTTTGTTGATTGTTTTATTAATATTTCTATTCTCCATTTAATTTTGGTTCAAATAAAAGTAGCATGTTGAAAAATAAATATACTTATAGAGAATATCAAATCGTGGATATGAATTTTCGATGAGAGTAAGATATAAAAGCGATAACTAGGTGAAAAGTTTTCATATCTGGGGAGACACCCCTCCAACCCCGACCGAGAGCTGTGCGGGTAGAGGGTGGAGGCTCGTGCAAGGGAGTTCACCGCCTCTGAATCGCTCCTTCTGCAAAGGGACGTTAGTCTGCTCAAATAACTGCGCAGGTTCGCGAGGCGCGAGCACAAGGGGGCGAACAACTGCATAGATTTTCAAAATTATTTTCATAATTTGATAAGTGTAATTAAGTTTGAAATGTGTTGAATTGAATTTATTCCACTGCGCCACACCAAAGCTTGTAAAAAAAACCACACAATGAAAACGATTACAATCATGTTATTATTATTATTGAATGAAGTTTTGCTCATTGCTTTTACACATCTTTTAATTAGTGAGTTGATCGCCGCCGACCCGTTTTGTCGTTATGTTTTAAAGCTTCTCATTTCGAAATATAATCATCGTGGTTGACTTTTGGACATTTTTAACTCTACGATGTCAATCCTGTGGTCGGCTGTGTATTGTTAAAACCAAATAAATTGTATGCAACAAATATGAATACCTAATTGTCTAGAAGATTACGATCCATTATGTTTGTGAGCGCTTTCGTTTTTCGAATAAAATATATCAAGCCTTTATTAAAATAGTTAAGATGATTTTAAAAAAATCTATAACTGCAAATTTGCTAAAAAATATTAAGAAATTACGTGTTATTTCTAAATAATTTCAGGAGAGAGACATTTTTGGGATAGTATTCAGTCAGGTAATAAATCAGTTTTGAATAAGAATAATATTCGACCCCCCAAGACTGCACGGCTGAGTGCGTGCTGAAGCGCCTCAAAGGATTCCACCCTAGAGGTTACAGAAGGCAGCGCGGGAAACTCCGTGAGCGGGAGACAACCTGGCAATCTGAGATGTATCGGGCTGCCTCTCTAATACCTGGAATTATTACCTTTATTATCATAAATATCTAGGTCTGTTTCCAAATAACACGAGACGATAGTGTACATTGAACACTGAAAAGATAAAAAAAAAAACGTGTAATCAATTGAGTAAGGTAAGTTACAGGATTAACAAACTGGTCAATATATTTATTTGAATACTTCTGGCTAGACATGTGCTTCTTTGACTACTTGCTTTGATTATGCCGGTTTCCGTGCTATTAATTCCAACATTTATGCTATATATGCATAACCAAACATATCCGTCGTATTTTTAGTTCTACTTACACAATCCATGCAGTTGATATTACAGTGAAGTTTCGCCCGTATCGGCGTGATCGATAGGGATGTCTGATACATCTTCAAATATCCCAATAACCGCTACTCCGCGGCAGCTCAACTTGTGATTCGCAACAATATTATTTTATATTTTCAAATAAAAATACTTTCCACGAAATTTTCCATTACATAATTTTGTATATTGAAATTGATTTCATTTAAACATAAATTTGATAAGTCTTACGGCATTCGACAGACAATACTTATCAAAGTCTTAGTTTTATAGGCCAAAAACTGCGTTTTAATATTGTATTAGGTTTAGTTTTTCTAAAAATACAACGGATAAAACGTAAGCTGTGTATCGGTAGTGTCACATGTGTCGTTTCTCGTTTATTTCCAAGTGTCAATAGATAAACAGTAAAAATAAGTAAACCTTCAACGACCGAGAAATTATACTAACTCGACGTGAGCCGCGGACGAGGACGTGAGAATTGCGCTCGTATATGTTGTGTACGTACTTATCAGTGAATATTTTCAGGATTGTCTCAGAAGGGTGAGATAGAAATCCGCCCGGGAAGTAAGGGTAGAGAGGAGGAGGAGGGAGCCATCGCAGATAAAGAACAGCTTATCCTATCGAGCCTCGGCAAAGTTTGGATTCGTATTAGAAGACATAATCTGGATTTTTCGAGAGTATAATATGAAATATTTAGTAATTATTTTATGTGTATAGTGAATTCTAATTGTAGAATCAATCCATATTTCCACTGAAAATTATTTTTGCTCTCTTAATCACATTGTGCTCGTTTCTTGGTTGATAACATATCAATCCGGCAAATTTATTTAATGAGGGAGATGAGAGTACCGGGACACGAAGAAGTGTCCTCTGCTTGGGGGCGTGGAGATTCAGCCTCGAGCTGCCCGGCGGGTCATCGGTTGGACAACAATTAAAGAGGCCGCGAGTCCTCGGGAGTGCCTTGACGCCGAGCGGAAACATGCGGGCCGACCCGGACAGGATCCTCTCCATCAATCTTACTCTGGGGCGGCTGACAGGTGCGAGCTGGGGCGGGGAGGGCACTCTGGAGGGCGGAGTCGCGGGATGGGCGGGCTCGCCTCTATCTTGACATCTTAATATAGCCGAGGTGATAGTCGCGCAGAGGCAAATTCACACGCGTTTGTCGATGTTGACATGATGTACACATCGTAAACTATGCGGTTTTAAGTAATCAATTCACGCACGAAACGACAAGTATGTGGTATCAAAGGTTAGAGATATTCTGTTTTCTTTCTTAAAACTAATGGTTGGAGTGCTTTGTCTATATAGCTGGGTATGTTCAAATTGAAGTAACAGAACGCCACTGATGATATCTGGGATGATGATTATGATTTGGGGACTGGTCGTTTGTGGTTTATCTCCAGCCATATCTGCCCGGGTGGTGCGCATATCTCCGGCCGAAGAAAGGTCGTTTGCTGAGGGGTGCTATGGCGTGGATGTAACTCATATGAAATGCGAATAGCTGAGAACGTCGCACCCAGGGGAGTCGAGCTGCTCGCCGGCCGCGGAGATGCTGGCCGTGAGGTCGTGTCCTGGTTTGCTGACCAACCCGTTGAACACAATTTAACTGATCAAATTGAACTGTTTAAATTGTTTAAACTGACCTATTTACGTGCAAAAAGAGAATAATTTGATTAATTATTGAATTCATGTAAACCTTTTACAGTGAATGGTTTTACTTAATACTATTGTGTATTTTGTTGTAAACTTTACCTATATTATAAATAGTATTTGATTCGGTATTCCGTGGCGCGGTCGGCTTTCTATGACGTAGTTGGCTTTCCATGGCGTTGTCGGTCTCGCATGGCGTGGTCAACCTTTCATGAGGTAGTCGACCATGATTGGCGTGGTCGGCTTTCCATGGCGTGGTCAGCCTTCCATGGCGTGGTTTGAACACATTTACAAGTAAGCGTATTAGGTGTTGCGATGGTGAATTTCCCTATATTTCCAGTTATTTCTTTAAACATATTTGTGCTGGTGGTATATTGAAATAAACTTCTCGTTGCAGCATGGAATCATTTAGTGAGCCGAGCGCACCTCTCCGAGCTGAAAATATTAACATCTTACTATGCAAGGTTCGGTGTTTGTCATTGGCATTGACAAGCACCCAAGGGAACGGATAGGGATCGCTTTGAGTTAAAAATCATATTATCATACAGAAACCAACTACAAAAATTTTGTCCATATTGAAAATAGTAACACCAAAGTTTTTCTATTAAAATCCGTCCATTAAATTGTTCCGTAAAGCAAGGTTACGTGCACTCACCGTGGCTGAACGATACAGAAAATACTTTTCTTGGCTTAAACACGAGCATTACTTTAAAAAAATACTGCCCTAAATAGAACCGTGTCTGGAAATTAACTTGAAAAAGTATTGCACGTCACGAGAAAAACTAAGCGATTAGAGGCCGCCGGGGCAGTCGCGGGAACTCTGCAACTTATTTTATACAAATAACGCCTTCTTACTCCATACACGAGGTAAACTAGAAATGCTAGCTTTCGTTGTAACTTTTAATAACGACATGTCAACATAGCCTGTGAGTGAAACGTCGCATCTTCAAACCTGTTGCTTTTTTACTAGGGTCGATGGGTTAATTATTATTATAGGGTTTTATATTGTTACATCACAGCATTTTTTAAATAAGACCATCGAAAACTCAGAAGTATAAAAAAAATATATCAAGATTTTGCACGTCTTTAAAATCAAAATGATGAGATAAATAAAATAATTAAAAATTATTTGAAAATATTTTGAAATCTAGAACAACTTATTGATCCACTTTTAATTCTGATCTCAAAAAGAAATTCCAGTTCTAGCAACCCTCCTTTATTACTATCCTTGATTGCCTTTGATGATGAGGAAAGGAAAACCTAAAATATCAAGAAATAATAAAATATGAAAAACTTTTATATGTAGATTCTGAAGGATGATTAATAATATTTAGTTCATTTGATTATAATTATGTAATTTTTCTAAAGTTCATAAATAAAAATAGTATCCGTTACAGTTTATTTAAGTATTACATTTAAAAAGAAAATAAAAAGCAAAATCAATCAGCGTTGCTTTCGAGGGTTTCATTCCCAGAACGCGCGCTCGTGAAGCGATCAAGATTGATGGCGACGTTTATAAGTTTTGAAAACTTTTTAATACAGACAATTTGAGAAATAAACGATTCTTAACTTTGGAGAAAAGCCAAAGCGAGTACAACAGGAAGGAACGGGGAGTGTAGAGCTCGAGCTCTCGGCAACTCGACTTTTAACATTAATTTATTTTTTTTATTTACAGGCGAAAAAAGCGTATAGGATTCTTCGCGAGACTTGCAAATTCAACGCACACTTCCACAACATTCCAATAGGCACGAGGAATTCATGAAGCTTTTGAAAACTTGGGAGAGACCAACACTTCAAGGCTATATTTCACGTGAAGCTATTGCCACGCGGGACTTGAATGAATAGAGTCGGTGCCCTCGATGGATAGTTAAAAAAAGGTGACAGTGCGATAAGTGAAAAGGCACTGAGCTGTGTCAGGGGTTCGCGTCGAGCTATAATTTAAACTTTAAAACATTACATAGATTTTGACCACGCGATGTTATGTATATAACCCCGGAATTTGTTTTTTTTTTCAAATTTTACTTCTAATGATGAAATTTAATTTTTACCGAAATTCAGCCTAATTTTGTTATGGAAGGTGGCTTTATTGTAAATTAAATTGATTAAAACCAATGTTAACACTACAAACGATATCTATTATATAAATATTCTCTAAAAACTTAGTTTTGATTATCCGCAGACAGTTTTAATAATTATGATATCAATAATATAGTTTTTGTTTGGACAATAGACATGGATATTCAAAGATGGTAAAAATGATTTTTCTTGGAAGCACAAACTAAAAATGTCGTCTATTCAATATTTAACCAATTCTTATTTCAAAGAGTTGATTTTCCGAGAACACCTAACGTTTTTTTTATATTTAAAACGAAAAAATCTTGGAAATTAACGCAGACAAAGAGAATTCATTGTTTATTTAGGAAACGTAAGATGAACTTAAATTCATTTAGAAAAGGTCTGATTATCGCTGCAGGAGTCCATTAGGGGTCCCACATTAGATTGGGGGTAATGTGATTACTTTTGTATTATTAATTAAAAATAAATAAAGAACCGGCTGAATTGTACGATGAAAAAACTATTATTTGTATAACTACTAAGTTATAAACATTTTTATAAAATATGGAGAAAAAAACCTGCAATAAACATTTTTTTTCATAGAAATAACACGAGGGACATTGAAAGCAAGGTTATTTTGAATTTATAATCCTCTCTTGGTATTTTATTTACTGTGTTAGTTGTTATTTGAAGTAATTAAATTACCTTTTGTTTTTATTATTCAACTGATAAATTAAGTACATACGCTAGTAACGCTTTGTTCTTCGAAAGGTGCACAATAATCCCCATTAAGGGAGAAGCAACAACCGGAGACTGTGGAGGGACAGGAAGGGGTGGTTAGTAACTCCTACTACTGAAAGGGCAACAGCGAGGGGGCTGCATAATGAATGTCCTCATTTCTGTTCATCTTCTTCCCCGCCAGGTGCATAGCAAACACCCCCGGTATGAAAAAAGGTAAGAAAAATTGCGAAAAAGACATTGCTGCGTTATAACAGACGCGAACAAAAAATAATGTCATTGAAATTGAATTACAAAGCAATAAGTGAGCTCACAGAAGCTTACAGTGGAACGATAGCTGTAAATGCTGTTTTCTGGAGAGCAAACGCTAGTTAGAACAGAAATTAACGATGAATTTTACCTGCCATTAATTAACAGTTTTGCTTAAATTCTCTTCAATTTAAAAAAAAAATTATTAAGTTATGATATTCGAGATCATTTTTTAAATAAAAAGTGACACGAAACTTTTTTGAAAGTTTAAATAATAGTTCCAGTCTTTCTGCAAATAAATATTATTTAACTAGAAAATAGACAAAGAATAGTGTAAATTGATTAAGATGAAAATTAAATTTTCTTTTGAGATGAAATATATTGCATGCACGCAGCTGCAGCCGTCTGCTCAGCTCCGGACTGTTTCCAGGCCTGTGTCCGATATGCTCGAGAGCAAATACACTAAGAACTTGTGTACTTGAACAAATTCAACAATATTAAGCTCACTAAACTCTCTCGCGTGTTGTTAAGCACACAGTCGGGCATAAATCTAACAAGCTAATATGAAGTGCGGGTGTTTGTCGGGCGGGCTCGCAGTGAGAGAACAGTTTATGATGAAACTTCGTCGAAACATCAAGGAACTACAGGAAGTGTCTGGAACCGGGTGCAGGAAGCCATAAGTTAATCACACACTGAAAAATAACGCCCAAGAGTGGACTGCAGACTACTCGCCTGGAAATTGAAAGCCATTGAAGCTCTCAAAATAAATATTTATAACAAAACAAATAATATCTAATTTATCTATTAGTATTATATGAGTTTTAATAAATATATTTTTAATAACCATCTTATCAATTATTTAGAAGAAAAGTCCAGAAATAGTTATTTTTTTCTTTCTAAAGCGATAAAATATTTATTTTACTAACAAACCTAAAAACTTACCAGAATTTTCAAAGATCCTCATAGTCTTTTTAAAGCGACAAAAAATCTGAGTAGCTTTAGCAACATTTATTTTTCTTTATGAAATTTGTTCCAAAACATTTTGTGGAAATCGATTATTTGATATACATATCAATTTCTAATTATTTATGTCGAATGCGAGTTTTGAGCTATTTCACCACATTCTTATGAATATAGCTAAAAAATGTACGGATAATAAACATATCTATTGATTTATAAAAAAAAATACTGATATATTTTGTTATTTATTACTTTTAAAATAATATTCTTTGCACGGTATGTAAAATAAGACAAGATACGCAATTAAAATTGTATATTAATTCGTAAACCGTAGAGTTTTTTATACTTAGCCGTGTTTTTGATTATTCAGTAAAAATTATTTGAGAAGCATCATTATCAAGAGGTTACTTTATAGTATATAAATATTAATTACGTTTATATAAACTTATTAGGGTTGAAATTAAAAAAAAATGTATAAAGCTTAGTTCACCAACCTAATTATATTAAGGACTGTTGTTTTTGTTTCAATCGTTGTTATTTCAAACGAGGAATGAAGTTAGACTATTATTTTTAAAAAAACATAGAAATTTTGCACGCTTCGATACCTTTTTGAACTTGATATAAACTATGATAAACCTATTGGCTTGAGTTAAAATATAGTCAAAACGCTGACGGGTGTCATTTAGAGAGAAAAAATATCTTGGACCATTAAATTGCTTGGAAAAAAAAATTGAACTTTCATAAAAACATGGCTTCCAGCAAACATCCAGATTGGCTTTCACTCATAATATACAACTTCATTCCAAATCAGCTCTTATTGTAGATATATATTGTTTCCAAAATAAATTCCCTATCCACAATAAAAGAGATTAATCTACGCATATTTCTTTTCAGGGCGCAACATATATTTCAAGGACGTATTCATACGTCCTCCCCGTACCCGATATTGTTTACGTTGGACGCATTTATACGCCCCGCCCGGTTAACAGGTTAATTAAGGTAATCCCGCATCAACAAATTCACCTTTGAATAGTTTGCGGCTATGTATATTTCATTAAAAACGACGCACTTGTACACCTGCGCTAGTTCAGTCCGCAGACTTCAAAGCCCGAAAGCCCCGGCCTGAGGTCGCCGGCAGGGAGCAGAGGTCGCCGGAAAGGAGCAGCTGTCCACGCCTTGACCTGCTGGAACTTCGGGAAGTGCGCAGTTGCCCCGGTGGACCTCTCCGACCCTTCAGCGATCACTACAGGGGCTCAGTTATTTTAGTATTGTGTGTTCAGTGACGATTTAACTCTCACAAACATTATTTTAGACTTCAAAAATACACCTTTATATAAGCTTTTTATAATGTTTTTCAAAAATTGAGAGCGGTGAGTTTGGCGGGTAGGCTTAGTAAGTTATTGATTTGTTCAAACTATAAATAATTAAGTTATTTAAATTATCTTTTAAACTTAAAGTTGATATGTTGAACTTGTCTTAACCATACAATTTACATAGAAATAACCATTTACAATTAATAAAAAAAAAATTAATATCCAATATGTATATATATATATATATAATTTAATTTATTTGCACCGCATTTTATAGTTTATTTTGTTTTTCAAAATAAGTAACTGACATTTATTAATAGAATATAATATTGGTCTTCTTACAATATTTTATCTATTATAGAATCTACTATAATAATAGGCATTGTGTGTGTGGGTGTATGTTTCATTTTTTGGTTCTCTATAGAATATCTTAAAAGATACAACGCTGATTTTTTGCACGTAAGTTCAATAAGTTTTTCCGCAGCTATGTGCCAAATTTCAAGACGATAGGATAATATTTTCATTAGGGCTACATTTCTAGTAAATTAGTATTCAAACTTCTGATTCCTTCTCATTTAGATGAGAAGACGCTAATCGAATGGGTAAAATAAATCGCTTTTTAAAATAAATAAGTAGAAATGTCATGTTTTAACTCTTGTTTTAAAGTTTCACAATAATATTATGCTTAATTTTAATGAAAAAAAAAGTTGACTAACACTACACGGGACTATAACAACACTACTAAGTACGAGGCTACGATGAAAGATACAGATGAACAAGTAGTAAGAGGCATATGACTTACAACTGCGGCGGTCCACGACTTGATATAGATCAGAATATACCAGTATTTGAAAGGATTTTCTTAGACAATTTTATCGCGAGACGGCGATTAAATATTATCGAATGCCAAAAAATAGTTCTAAAAAGATTCACTGCTCTGAAATACAAGAGTGATATTAAAAGTCACATAATTAGTAGTCGTTGTGCAGAAATTTAAGAACAGTAATAAATTATTAATTTATAAAGAATTCGATGTGTTTTAATTATTCAAACTTGTGAAATTCGATTTGTACCGACTTGCAAAAGGATCAACAGCCGTCACTGTGGTAAACCACGAGTTCACGTGATTTTCTGTGTACATCTCGAGATAAACGAGCAAATTCATTATTCATCCTTAATTTCAATTACAAGTGCTGGTTACCTTATGCGCCCCGCGAGCCGCAGGCCGTGAAATAAAAAAATAGGTGGCTGTTTGTGAGGTGCTGTGCACGGGGAGATTGTTTCGCCGACTGCCAAATAATTGAATAAATTGTACTCGGTCTGCAAGGTTGCTGGCAGAGATAAAGCCTTCATATTTCAGCCAAAACTTCGGTATTCTCGTCTCAGATTAAGCTCAAGTATTCATGAGAGACAAAAGCTCCAACGAAGGCATCTCTGACAAACAACCGCCGAAATATTACATCCAGAAAATATACCTACTTTGGTACTCCGCGAAATTAATAGGGTTAGAAATGATGATTTTTTTTTGAGAAAGTCTACCTAAAAAATATAGTCTGTGAGTAGGGAGGAAAGCACTCTGAAATATCTGTGGATTTTTATATCTTAGAATATAAAATTTTAGCATGACATCTGAAAAACTGTACAAAAAAAATTCATGTATTTGTTCAAAAATGAAACATTGAAAAACACAAATCAAATTAACGTCCTCAGACCCAGAGCTCATTATAATGTATACAAAGTTCAGACCTTCTGTAAAAACCCATTTTTCACTTATTTACATTGGAGACTTTGGAACATCGTAATGCGTTTCATATTTATTCGTATAGTCTTGGAAGTGTCGCCATTTATCGAGTGATATTTGTATTATGTCATTCTTGCAAGATCTCACAAGTCGGTCGCGTCGGTCCAGGTACGTCAGGTTTAATTTAATTAATAATATAATGATTATATGATATTATAAAGAAGACAACTTTTATTAGTTTGAATTAAAATTCATTCTATACTGTAGTGTATCATACCATAAGTGGACATCAAACTTGAGTGATCATTTGAGTGTACATTCGGTCCGAGGTTAGTAAAATGTCAGTATGGGAATTTTTATTATTTTCAAAGATTCTGATGTGATTAATTTTTTTTAAATAATTAGAACCTTCAAATCAAATGGTTCTGACTGCTGATGATTTTTGGGATCAAATACTAAATGGAAATGTTAATGATATCTAAATAGATAACGAGGAAGATGAATATCACAAATTTAAAATACACTTGTGTTTTACTAGGAGTAATAGCTGCTTGTTCAATTTCCACTCGAAATTTGAGACATGTGTTGAACTTTTTTCGTAATTATAAACGGTTTTAGTTATAATAATTTTAGTCATATTTAGTTATCTCTCGATTTATAACAGTTTTTAATTTAGTTTCTCTAAATTTATAATATTTTAAATATAATAAAATACTTGAGTGATTTTTCCACAAGTAATAATTAATTGGTGACCGGTTTCGCCAATCTTTCACGTTGGCATTACCCATGGTTGGAATTCCACCAAGTACTCTATGTCAAAAATATTGATTATCTAAATTTATAAGTGATTTTCTTTATAAATGTAGAAAAGTATGAAAGTGATTTTACTAACTCGGGTCCTTTTGTACATGACAATGTCCATGCTGTATTTTCCACAAATAAAATTTGAAAAGTTAAAAAAATTGTTATACCTTTTACATATTTTATAAAATAATTTAAAAAAAAATTCATCGAGAAATAAAAAGTCAGATCTGAGGCGGTTTAAGGTTTTCTTTACATTAGACAAATAAATAAGCAATCCTATCAACGGGTTAGCTGGCTAATTTGTACTCGTACGGCCGTACTTTATTTTTGATTGTTTTCTTTACATTTCAGTAAAAAATAAAGCGTTAAATGTATATAATCTCACCTAGGAAAGGATATGTGGCGAGCGTCGAATGGAAATTCCTTTCCGAAGGGGGAAATTCTAAAAAGAGATTTCATGTAAAATATGAAATTATAGTTAACCGATTGAATGAAGGTTTTAAACAATGTGGAAGTTGAAAACAAATTCATTACAGTGCTGTGCAAGCCGAACTAGCCGAATTCGAAGAATTTCGAATACTTCATGTTTTACAACGGCGAAAACGTAAGTGTTCAAGCCAGCTAGTTTACTATGAGTGTGGCTGCAGAAACTCAACAATTATCACTTCTTTACCGCTTGCAATTCAATGACTTCGAAAAAACGGCCGTTCCTATTGTACTATAGAATAACATTTGAAATTTTTTACGAGGTATTTTACGATATAAAAATACACTAGTGACAGGAATATGAACATTTACTTAAGTTTAAAGTAAAGTTTTAAGTTAGTTATGCAAGTTTTAAAGGACCTTAACTAACCCACTCTGAGAAGTTATAATATTTTGTGAAATATATTTCACTGATTTGAAAGGCTATTTGTGAAACTAAATTTATTTTTGAATACACAATGTCAACGCGAAAAGCTTTATTATATGGTTTTGACATCTGGAAAATAATATTACAACACAAAAAATGTATAATGTGAAAATAATTCTAAAATTACATTTATAAAATACCAAATTTCTATTCGTATTTTTCTCATCCAAAACAAACAGAATTCATTTATGAAATCCTTTATATATGACATATTTGATTTGCTAAATGCGTAAAATAGATTACTTAAAACGGGGTTTTTGCCTTTCGAGGGCTTTGTTTGAATATTCAGCTAAATCAAAACAAAGAGTATCACTGTCATGGTATCTTTCCCATTGTCGTCTTTACTTTTATTGATTCGAAATGATAGAAATATTTATTGTTTTTGAAACCTCAAAGTTTACATATCGTTAATGATAAAATACACGTTTTAATTTTAAAATCGTTACAATGACACCTGTCTTTAAATCGAGGATCGCATTTACAAATAGAGCTCATTAATCCATAAATCATGTGAAACAAGCACAGCGCGGAAATGGGGTCGCGGAGACTCCGCAGAGAATAAAGGATAGTAGCGGTATCGTTGTATTTTATTTTCGTATGAATTATTTATTGAATTACTTCATATCCCTGGGACATTCTGGTATATTGAATCGCCTCCCTACACCACGCGGAGCATCTCACGGGTTCGGCAAACAGCGCCAGGAGGATAATTCTATCTTCTTACATTATTAACAAAGTGAACATGCCAGGATTATACCCTTTTCAGAAGAACTTTACAGGTTATTGGGTCATCTCCTACACTATTTCCAATAAAACACCTAATCCATTTCATGGTATGAATATATATATGTGTGTGTGTACGTACCCTTTAGAGTGGGTATACTATTCCGACAAGTCATGTCTTAAAGTCAAATTGTTCTCAGGGATACGTTTTCACGCAGGATTTTTTCGCTGCTTGGTAAATCACGTGATGTTTCGTGATATGTACGGGAATAAAAAAATAGAAAAGCTAAGTACCAGTTACAATAAGACCAAAATATGTCAACAATGTATTGTATTCAACGTTAATTATAAAATCACAGTATGAATAAAGTTTACTTAAGTTCCTGAAAATGGTTCAGTAAATATGAAAAAATCATAACT
The DNA here is from genome assembly GCA_022113835.1 of Atopsyche davidsoni. NCBI lineage: Eukaryota > Metazoa > Arthropoda > Insecta > Trichoptera > Hydrobiosidae > Atopsyche > Atopsyche davidsoni. The sequence continues at coordinate 428,491 of JAILWY010000016.1, forward strand.
CTAAAATAAAGTAATTCACAAAACAAACAATCGAGTATAATGGCCATTAAAATAGCGGCGGGCAAGTAAAGACGTGTTCGGTCACGTGACAACAACGTGTTCTCGCTAATTAGGAGCGTGTAGACATGAACACATTACATGCTTTGAATGATAGCAGCCGAAAGGGAGCTCGGAGGGGGTGAAGAGGCTCTGTAGGGGCGGAGGTCCTCAGTGGGCACTAAGCACACGCAAATCCTCGTAGCCCCGCGGGAATCCAAATCCTTCTGTAGAAATATTAATCATGCGATCGGTTTTCGAGATTTTTGACAAGTCACTGGCACAGCGAGAGCTCTTTCTCTTTAAAGTGGCATCGTCTAACTGATAAGACCGGATACCGATACACACATCTAACACTAGTGAAATAGATAATTTATTAAAATTTATGAGAAATTACAATTTAACGATAAATTTAGACATTCGATACATAGTGATAAAGAACGTGGTTCAGATTTTATGTGTCTAGAGTAAAATATATATTTTTTACAGTTTATTGAAAAAGACGTGGCATAATTGCAACCAATCAACGTTTATTGCCACAGTCTCTTGTTTGCTCGAGTATCTTGCATTATAAGAGACCAGCTTATTACAATTGTTCTGCTGTTGATATCTTTTTTTAGAATTGATTATCTCGAAGCTTTTATAATCAATGAGATTAAGCCAACAGTGTTCGTCGGCCCGGGCAGCATCCCGAAACCAGGTCGCGTAATGCTGATTAGACTAAATAGACTCGGTGTTGATGAAGATTATCCAATGACTCGGAAAAATTGATATCGGTGAGTATGCAGCATGATAAAAACCTATTCGATCTGACACGGTTAGCCGACTTCCCTCTTAGATTTAAAATTTATGAAAAATTAAGAATATAAAAAGCTTTAGAAAATTTAATTCACAACAAATTGATAATTAGAAAAAGATTAAGCTATAATTATTTTCATAAAAATTTGCTTTGCGTGTAAATTGTGTGGAAGACGAGGGTTGAAAACATGAGGCTCGTGAGTTTTTATTGAAATATCGTTCTGAGGTTCCTTTAGCGTCGCGGCAGTGCGAGTGAGCCGAGGAGATATAAATTACTCGTTTCGTCTTTCTTGAAAATCTACCTTTTCTTATTCATCTTCTGTTGACAGTCTGAGATTTTACCTGCCTCGGGCGAGAAGCGATAAGAAAGTCATTGAGGAATAGCACGTTTCAGTATTTTGCGCCCCTCCATAAATGCACTCCTCGATTACAACCTCGAAGGCAGCCTCTACTCAAAAATACCAAAAGCCATACCCTTAACGCCACTCATCCAAACTCTATAAAGCCTCCCTGGTAACACACTACGTAAGGAAGGCGCAAAGGAGGCACACTCTCCTGTTCCGCTGAAAAAGCCCAATAAGAAGAAGTATTTTGCGCCTCAGAATGCATATTTATCAAGCTATCCGACACGGTTTGGGACGAATAAGCTAATAAGACTACGTTAAATACTTGAAAGACTAAGTAAGAGTTTGAAGTTTATAAAAATAATGAAAAAAAAAAAAAAGATAAGAACTTTATACATATTTTAACTAATCGAAAACAACCAGGGAACCTGTGACACTTAAAAAAATGTATTAAGGAAGAAACAAGTTATAATTTGGTTAAACATATTCACGGCTCGGATCACAAAACTTCCCTGAGGGAGGGGTCCTACAAGATTGCGAAAAACTCGTTTGAGTATTTGAATCTAGAAATATAATATAATTTTTTTAAATGTGACCGGTTATTAACTGACAAAAATGTGTACTTTTCTTCCTTTCTGGACCATAAATCGACTATCTCATGAACAATGCTTATTTTATTGATCTTAATCAATAAGGAACTCCATTATTAAATACGAAGTCCAAGTTTTTCGTGTCCGGCTTATCAACAATATGGAATAGAGAAACGAATCTAAACGATCAAGTAATTTGGATGACGGTTAACCAGGTACAACGGAGGTAGGTAGATCTAATCGAGCAAGTAAAATTAATTGAAAAATAAATTTGTCATATAAATATATTATTCTTTCGCAAGTATTATGGCGTACTTAAACCTGTGAAAATACTGCACACGCGGTACCTTTATTTAAAAAAAAAACAAAATAAATTACATACCCAAATGAATTGTTAAGGAATGTACTAAGTAAAACAGAAAAGTCTCCCAGTGGGGCACTTCGTGTTGGGCCGCGCTGTATATAAATGAATGCGGGGACTTCCCTCGTTAGCTGCTGGCTGCTGATAAAAGTGAGGCAGGGGCGGCGCGGGCAGGACGAGGAAATATTAAAAGCCGACTTTTATTAATGGCAGCGATGACAATTTTATTTTCTTTTTAAGAGGACACTGAGTATGTGCGCGGCCGCGGAGTGTTTGAGGTTTTTTATTACATTTTTGTATTAATTTCAAATAACGCTACGGGTAAGGCGAAATTTTATAACACGTAACTTTATAATTATTATATATTTAGCTAACCATAAAAGATATTTATTTTAAATTTTATAATTGTTGTTTAATTTTCATATTTATAATAATGGTTTTAAAATGTCGGAATACATTTACTATGTAGATTGAGCAATCGGGTTTGCTTCACGAAGCAACGTTGTGAAATGCAGTTTTGATGTGCGATAGCAAAAATACGTAGACATCATTTGTGTCCGATTTAAAAACATGAAGAAATTACATTTTTATATTAATCATTATTAGGTTTTGTTTATTTTAAATTGACTTATAAGTACACAGTATGGTGAGTTCAAACATTTGTTTCAGGCAGAACTTCTGGATAATTTTTAATACTTCCTTGCATTTTATAAAACATAAATTTCCTCCCTAGCGTCTGTTGCCGCCCAGGATGCGCCGAGTCTTCCCTGGCTGCTTTTAACGGGATACAATATGGACAGGATTATTAAAAACTGAGCTGATGTATACGGAGTAACTTGAATATTTCCAGCCAAACGATCTTTTGGAAGCTACACCGTAGAAGAGTTTTAATTTTGAAAAAAAACACTCAAAACCTAAAACTTGAAAATTAACCCTTTTTTTTCATTTGATACTTGAGCTTATTTTATTTTAATCGGTAGAGCGTAGATAAATAACAATAAGTTAGTTTTTTTTGTATAAACACGCATAAAAATATTTAAAAAAACTATATCGCTTATAAAGGAATGACATAAAAAAGCCTAACAAATATTTACACACCACAAAAAAAAAAATACGTTATCTGAATACGGAAAGCTTTAAAAAAAAAAAAAAACGATCGGTTTAAAAGAAATCAACACAAATCATCTAAAATAAATAAAATATTTACAACGCAAAAAGCACTGCAAAGAAATATAGATCTAATATGTTTTTTACTATATATGGGCATCGATAGTACTCCGGCGATCTGGGGCGCACATTCACAGCTGATCGGGCGTACTACGCTCCCGCCCCGCCCCGCCCCGCCCCGCCCAGGCTAGGTCGATGCGGGGCGGGGCGGGGCGGGGCGGGGCGGCGCGGGGCGGGGCGGGGCGGGGCGGGGCGGGGGCGGGTTCGGGGCGAGGGTTCATTCAAGGAGCCTCCGCCGCAGTGTGCCCGCCCCGCCATCTAGCGGCGGGCTCCTATGACGATGCTCCCAATCCTCTATACTTATATAGACATGCAGATGGTCATCATATTACTAACTGTATAAAGATGCAGTCCAACGTAAGATAACTTCCTTCAATCAATTTCAATTTTATGACCTACGACAGCAGTTAACTATCGGATGTCATTTTAGTAATATGACTGAGTTGTACATTTGTGCTGAACCCGCCAGTCTCGCGAAAGGCTGCATTTTCAAAGTCTATATTTAAACAAAGAGCTCCGTCTTTGCGGTCGGAGTAGCGTCAAGGGAATGGAGTGTCAGCCGAGCAATGGTACGAACGATGATACCCGAATAAAAATAATTCATTCCTATTTGTAACTTTTGAAACCGAAGGCATCGGTAATATAAATAGGCGT